>LPNX010253862.1:19781-243943 GCA_001517045.1 Pseudotsuga menziesii | reverse complement strand
CATTCTGCCAGCTCCTCGCTCACCTCCAATCAAGCATTTGTCTGAAACAGAGATGCAAGCACGCAAAGAAAAAGGGCTTTGTTATAATTGTGATGAGAAATTCACTTGGGGACATCGATGTGTTCAACAAAATCTCTATCTCTTGGATGTGGATTCTCCACCCGCCTCTAAAATTGGTGAAGAAGCTCCCGATCCAATGGATGCTCTGGTTGACATTCAGGAGCCGCCTACTAACCCTCCATCTCAGGAAGACCAGCCCGAGATATCCCTCCATGCTTTAGCTAGAGTCACTGCCCCCCAAACAATGCGGGTATGCGGTTACTTCAAGAAGATTCCTCTTACCATACTCATTGATTCTGGTAGCACTCATAATTTCATTGACCCTCGGATCGCCAAACAAGCTGATTGTTTTATCCATCCTTGCTCCAACTTTGAAGTCATGGTTGCCAATGGGGGCACCTTAACTTGCAAAGGGAAGTGTCGTAATGTGCGTATCTCTATGGGATATTATAACCTCCACTCTGACATGTTTTCCTTGACCTTAGGCGGATGTGATGTGGTTTTGGGTGCTCAATGGCTGCGCACACTTGGCCCCATATTATGGGATTTTGCTGAAATTTGGATGCAGTTCTCCCCCGATGGACACAAACACACATTGAAAGGATTACAACCAGGGTCTCTCAGCATCATCAGTTCACATCGCATGGAAAAACTCCTTAAGAAGAGTTCCCATGGTGTCATCGCTCAACTCCATTCCATTCAAATGCAACCATCAGCGGCCCCCACTACTCCTTTGGATCTCCAACAAATTTTGGATCGATATACAAGTGTTTTTGCTGAACCAGTGGGACTTCCACCTTCACGACCAGAGGACCATTGTATTCATCTCCTTCCTAGAAGCATTCCTCCCAACATCACGCCCTATCGCTACCCATTTCACCAAAAAACAGAGATTGAACTCCTCGTTAGGGACTTACTGAAGCAAGGTATTATTCTCCCAAGAACAAGTTCCTTTTCTTCACCAGTTCTTCTTGTCCGCAAAAAAGATGGGTCATGGCGCCTCTACATTTACTTCCAAGCACTTAATCACCTCACCATCAAGGATAAGTTTCCAATTCCTATTGTTGATGAGCTTCTTGATGAGCTTCATGGTGCTCAATTTTTCTCCAAGTTAAATCTTCACTCTGGGTATCATCAAATTCGGGTTCATGAGGATGATATCCCTAAAATAGCTTTCTGCACACATGATGGCCACTATGAGTTTTTGGTCATGCTCTTTGGTCTCACTAATGCTCCTTCCACATTCTAGGCCTTGATGAATAAAATATTCCGACCCTATTTGCGGAAATTCATTCTGGTATTTTTTGATGATATCCTCATCTACAGTAAAACATGGGCTGAACATCTCCAGCATTTGGCTCTTGTAATGCAACTTTTCTCTGATCATCATCTCCATGCCAAAAATTCTAAATGTGTTTTTGGCCAAAAGGAAGTTGAGTATCTCGGGCACATTATCTCAGCACAAGGGGTTCGTGTGGATCTTGCCAAAATCGCTGCCATGAACAATTGGCCACCTCCTAAGACACTCAAGAGACTTCGTGGTTTTTTGGGGTTGACTGGCTACTACCGCAAGTTTGTCAAGGATTATGGGGAGATTGCAGCTCCATTAACTGCTCTGTTGAAAAAGGATGCTTTTACATGGACACATGTTACTGAGTGTGCATTTGACAAGCTGAAACAAGCTATGTGTACTACACATGTTCTAGCTATGCCCGATTTTTCCAAGCCCTTCAGTATTGAGAGTGATGCTTGTGGCACTGGACTTGGTGCTGTTCTCCTTCAAGATGAAAACCCCATTGCGTTCACTAGCAAATCCCTTTCCAGTAAGAATTTAGTTGCCTCTACATATGAGAAGGAAATGATGGCTATTTTGCATGCAGTACAAAAGTGGCGACCCTACCTCTTAGGGAATCATTTCTGCATCAAGACTGAAATTATCAATAAATGCTTGGAAACTTATCTCCGTTGCTTCTCCTCTGAGAAACAACATCAGTGGGAAAAGTGGCTCCCTCTCGCTGAATGGTGGTACAATACCTCTTACCACACTGCCTCTAAAATGACTCCATATGAAGTAGTTTATGGTCAGGCACCACCAGTTCTTCTTCCTTACACCCCCAATAGTTCTCTAGTTCAGGCAGTTGACGCGGTCCTTTGAAACCGCGATGAGGTTCTTCGCATTTTGTACAAAAATCTTCACATGGCAAGAAATCGCATGAAGCAACAAGCTGATCAGCACCGTTCTGAGCGCACTTTTGAAGCCGATGATATGGTTTTTCTTCGTCTAAAACTCAAAGGGTGTCATAAGCTCACTCCAAAGTTCTAAGGGCCATATAGGATTCTTCAAAAGATTGGGTCTGTTGCTTATAAATTGGAACTTCCGCCTTCTTCCCGCATTCATCCAGTATTTCATGTCTCTTGTCTGAAGAAAGTTCTTGGCACCAACATCAAAGGCCAAACTATTTTACCAGAACTGGATAATGAAGGATCCATATTTTTGGAGCTGGAGGCTGTCCTCAATAAGTGCACTCATCAGCTTTGCTCTCGCTCTGTCACAGAGGTCTTAATTCAATGGCACAGAATGCAGCCTGAGGATGCTACGTGGGAACCACTCCTTCAGATTCAGCGACAATTTCCACATCTAAAGCTTTGAGGACAAAGATTTTTCTAAGGGGGAGGGGATGTTAGGAACCCATGTCAATCCTTCTCTTTACCGTGTTAGTACATTGTTGTTGGATGCATATGCTTTGTAAGTCGTCCCATAGTAATTGTTGATCCATAGTTTGTGTTATTGTTGTTGGGCGCATACGCTTTGTAAGCCCCCTGTAGTATTTGTTGATCCATAGTTTATATTGGCCCATGGTTTTGACCCATAGTATTGGCGCCTATTTTTAGTATATAAGTGTTTGTTGAGTCCAAGGAAGGCACCGTGAAGTTATTTTGTATTGAGCTTACTCAAAGGAGGTTTCCCCCTCGAAGTGGCCTGCGATTAATATAAAAGTGATTTTGAGTTCTGCTGCTATATCGTGTATTTTGATTAATTATTTGCTGCAGGGTTCTCACACTTATTCTCTTTTCCTTTTATGTGTTTGATTTCAAAATCAAACTCACATAAAACCTCCAACCATCTAGCTTTCTTAGAATTTAACGTTGGCTGATCAAACAAGTACTTCAGACCATAATGGTCTGTCCTTAGCTCAGATCTTCTTCCCATCAAGTAATTCCTCCAGATATTGAGAGCATGTACTATGGCTACAAGTTCTAGATCATGAGTGGCATATTTATTCTGATGCTCCTTCAACTTTCTTGACTCATAACATATTAAGTGGTTGTCTTGCATAACAACTCCTCCAATTCCTTGACCGCATGCAGCAGTACACACCACAAAATATTTTTCTGGGTCTGCAACTTTCAAGACTGGTGCACTTCTGAGAAGATTCTTCAACTTCTGGAAGCTTTCTTCACACTTCGATGTCCATTCAAACTACATCCCCTTCCTTTTCAAAGAAGTGATGGCATGTGCAACCTTGTAGAATCCTTCAATGAATCTCTTGTAGTATCCTGCAAGTCCCATAAAATATCTTACATCTGTCACATTTCTTGGAGTAGGTCAATTCATAATGGCTTCAATATTGTCAGGGTCCATAGATGTACCCTCTTCTGAGATAATGTAACCCAAATACTGGATTCTATCTTTATAGAAGTTACACTTGCTCAACTTTGCATACAGCTTATGCTCCTTGATCAATTGCAATGTCAATCCCAGATGTTCTTCATGCTCTTCCTCATTCTTAGAATAAATAAGGATTCCATCAAGGAAAACAAGAACAAACTTGTCCAAATACCTATTGAAGACACTATTCATAAGGCACATAAATGTAGCTGGTGCTTTTGTGAAAGCAACTGGTACCACTACAAACTCATAATGTCCATACCTTGTCCTGAAGGTTGCCTTATGAATGTCTTCATCCTTGATTCTCACCTGATGGTAACCAGAACTCAAGTCAATCTTGGAAAATACCTTTGATACTCTCATTTGGTCAAAGAGGTCATAAATTTTAGGCAAAGGATATCTGTTCTTCTGATCCGGCGGATTATTCCTCTTCAAAGTTACACTGATCCAAGGTAAAGGAATATGGTACAATGGTTCAAAGAAGCGGCGGGTGAAATAAAAACGGCGGAAACACCCAAGAATCAAAGGTCGAAAGAAGATCTCTTTCCTCAACATCCGAGGTCGGAAGAAGATATACTTCCACAATGTCAGAGCACACAAGCATCGAAGGTTGGAAGAAGATCTCTTTCCGCAACGGCGGAAACTTAAATGACGTTCATAACAGCTCGATTCTAGCCATGATACAGGGGCAGCTTTATATTCCAGTTGTTTCAGCCAGTACAAAAAAAAGGGAAGTTTTGCTGTGAAACTATTCCAGAGGCTGTTAGTGTAAAGTCGACCATTCTCTGTTACATGTTGGCTTATTTTCCTTTTGAAGACCAGATTGTAAGTTTCAGAGAGGAGTCTTGAAGACTTTATGTTCAGCCTTCTATTTTACAGTTTCTGTAGTTAACTTTGATAGAGACAGAGGATAGCAGGAGAGTTTTGCTACAATTTATCCAGAGTGTTGTTTGTATTTAGAAATCGACCATTTTTCTGTTATAGTTTGGCTTCTTTATCTTTTGAAGACCAGATTGTAATTTCACAGGGAGGAGTCACTAATACAAAAGCGCGGATTTTTCCACGGAGGTTTTCCACGTTTCTTACTTTTTGGTGTAAAATCCGATGTAACAGGAATGAGGCGTCGCTGTATCCATGCCTAGTCGTCGCTGTATCCATGCCTGGACTCTTAGACGTCTCTGTATCCACGCCTAAACTCTTGGACGTCATTGTATCCACGCCTGACCGTCTCTATAGCGATGGCACCGTCTTTTGTTGAATTTTTACAACGGTCAAGGTGTGGATAGAGAGACGGCCAAGAGTTTAGGCACGGTTTTCTGATTGATTTACTCTTTCCTTTGTTTTCTGATTGTGTTCGTTTTTATCTTTTACTCGTGTCTTATTTCGCATCTGGTTAACTAATGTGATAGTCATTTCCATGGTTGTTCCCACCGAGTTTGATAGTATTCATCTTGATTTTGGGGTTGCTAATTTCATGGCAGCAGTATCCATCTTGATTTTGGGGCTACTAATTTCATGGAAGCCCTCGGACTTCGTTATTACCATGCCTGTGATTCCTAGAAAGCAAGGCAATGGGTCATGGTATTTTCGTAGGGGGGCCATTTATTTCCCTGATAGATAACCATGCTCAAAATGCATCTGCAATGCCATTCTTGTCAATGGAATGGCAACATATTTTTGTTAGTCTTTTCACATGAGTTCTATTTTGCGCTTGCATACGAGACCATACGCTTTTTCTCTTTTCTCTTGAAATTGTATTCTAAACCGAGAGAACGAATCTTATGGAGGTTGAGAGTAAAGGATCATTTTGTAACAATGTCAGCAGAGAGAATCCATTTGCTAAGTAATAAGCGTTTAAGGGCGTTTAAGGAATGAAGCCATCAGCAAAGGGAAAGAGTAAAATATTTTCCACAAAAGAATAATGGGTTTCCAAGGGTAGGTTAACTATGTTTGGGGTTTTAAAGTCTCCAAAATTATCGGCCTTTAGATAATAGTTTTTGGAAGTCTCTGATGGTTATTCTTCCTTGAAATCCCAGCAAATAGGCCACTATCTTTTCAAAGGGTGGCCATTTCTTTCTGTCGCGGGCGACAGGGTTCATTTAAACACAGCTGCCATACAGTGCTTCATAGTGGGATTTCTCCCTTTCTTTTATTGGTCTTTCTTTTCCTTAAAGATCTTGGGTTTTTATCTCAGACATGTAGATTTGTGAACATTCCATTTTTTCTGGAAGATCTTGCAATTGCTCTCGTCCTCTACAAGGCATTTTTTCTCTTGGAAAAGGACATGTTAACCATAGAGAACAAGTGCCTTATGGAAGCTGAGAGTAACGAGCAACTATTGTAGCAATTTCAGTAGAATGTGAAGGTCCGCGCGCCTAAACTCTTGGCCAAGGGTTCCCGATTCATGGACACACTACCAATAACACATCACATGAAAACATTCACTACTAGATGGTGGCCACAGTTTGCGAGCTGGATGTTGTCATCTACATTTCTTTGATTGATGGGCTCTATAAAATGGGCGAGCTCGATTTTTCCATAGAATTGCAGATTCTTATGGTTGAGAAGGGGATGGCCCCAGATGTTTTTACCTACATCAGTTTGATTCAGGGGCTCTGATGCAGGTCTGTTGGATGAGGCTCTGGGGAGTATTGCTCTCATGGAAGTTTTGTTGAGACAACAAGGTTAGTATTTTAATCATCCCGGATTTGGAAATCGAAGCAAATATGGGATCGCTGGATTTGGTAATATTCATCATGTGAAAAGATCCTGAAAATGTATCTGTATTTTTCCTTGGATTAATTTTGGTCTTGTGAAGAAGTCATTTTTAAGAATATGGACTCAAATTCCATGGCAAATCATGGTGGTAACAACAGCAGCAGCCATGATCATTGTTGGCCCTCTAAGATGCAGGATTGGCATTTAAAGAGTCCTTGGGACTAGGAAGGTTGCACAGGGCTTTATAGTACGGCCGGGGATAGGTATGAGAGATTACTCATGGCTGAATGGGTTTTTTCAGAAGAGGGTTATAATATTGGGAAGGAGTTATTCCATGGGACGAACATGGTTCATGAGTTCTCACCCCTGTCTGAGCTTCTCATGGCTATTGGTAATTTTACTGAAGTCATCAATGACTGGAGTTTTTCAGGCAATCATAAGGCACAGTTTCCTCTGGATGTCAAGATTCATCGGAATCCTTTAGTTGAGGGTTCTGTGAAAATCCAAGGCATTGGATTATTGAAGGGTTGGCTTGTAGAAGGGGTTGCAAATGGTGGTAATTTTCTTGGGGGTTCCGAGTATAGCCATTATGTCAGAGAAATATGGTGGTAGTTGTCTTGGGTGGGACTCGGGAGGAGTGACAATTTTCAGAGTGCTAACGAGGGTCCCATGAGAGATAACAATAATGTCATTAAGGATGTTCAAAGGGATTCCTTAACGTGCCTTAAGCTAGGAAAGCAGCAGCATTTTGGAGACGCTGCGAATCCGGCTTAGGTAATTAATCCAGTCTCTGGTAATAGTTGTATGTTGTGCAAGGCTCAAAGAATGCTTCGACTGCTGCTTCCATGCATAATTTTGTATGTTTTCTTCCACTAAAAGTGTCTGTTATTTCATCAGTAGTTGACCAGTGAGGCCCATTCCTTCTCAAAATGTGGGGATTTTGATCTTATTGTTTAAATACAGAGGTTGGATGACTTTTCTTTCATATTTGTGCATCAATTGTTTTATCCTAGACTATTTTTGTATTCCCTGTTACCTGTTTGGGTCGAAATTCTGTGGTTTTCTTTTCTGGTTGAACAATAGCAGTTTAGGGAACTATATACTGTAGTATTTCTAAAAGTATTATTTTCCATTTAATTTGTGTAGAACCTAATATTGAATTACATTTTGCTATTTTCTTTAGGCCGTTGGGAAAGTCATTTCCTATTTTGCTGACTGCATACTTACTCATTGTAATCTACAGATCAGTAAAAGGGTCTTCGAGGTTATGAGAGATAAAAATTCAAGCAATGGAATATACTTGGAAAAGAATAAGTATCCATTCTCTAACCTTCATAAATGTTCTGTGAGTGAAACAGATGGTCTTATTGATGGCTACTTAATGGAAGGACAAGCTGACAAAGAATCCAATAATGAGAAGGATAATGAAAATGACAATAAACCATTCCAGTTGTACAAAAGGAGGACTACAGTGATTGTTAAAACGGACAAGTTTTTGGATGTTGTTTGTGATGCCCTTGCTGAATACAAATATGTTGGACCTAACAAAAGAGCTGACTTGGTTTTGGCATGCAGTTACTACTTCATAACTTTTTTTTGGAAATTGGTTTTCTGTTTTCCACATATAATGTATTTTCTCATTTAATACATTCTAAAGGTCTCCATTATATTGTGGGTAACAATTTTAAAATCTATAGAAGCAGTTAGATATAGTTACAAATTATTCCTTAGCTTCTGAATCAATCATTTGTTTTCTATGTTATTATTAGTGCTTCTAAAATTCTTATGCTACTTGCAAGCAGTTTTATTTTTCCCAATCTAATGATTAATTACTTAGAGAGGCTGGTTTATATAACAAATGTATAAATGTTCAATTATTAAGAATATCCAATAGACAGTACTTATTTTCCAAGTCAAAGTCACTGAAACGTGTGCTCCATTGTTTCCATCCCTGGGAACCCATCTTGTAGGGGAATTTGTATGGGATGGCTAGAGATGCCCTGGAAATGTTTTCTGGCCTTTTCATGAGAAACGCCTTAGGAGTGCATCCTGGATGTTTACATACATGAAACAAAATTTTTGTACAAGCTGTAAGAGTATCTCTTTGGTTAAGCAGCTGCGACTAGGGGCTATCTATTATTCCAAAGTTACCTAGGACTTGCACCTGGCTCCATCCATAAATGCAAGCACAAGCACAAGTGGTCCATGTGGCCCATAGGGGGAAAACATGTCACTGGGGAGCCTTGAAGTTTTGAACCCTGGTGGAAGCATTAGCAGCACCCCACATTCACCAACTTGAGAAGGCCCCACAAAACTTTTTTTTTATTGTTTATGTTTTTTGCCAAATGGCATGAGGCCCACCAACAACTAAAAACAGGAAAGAAAAAGGAAAATCAAATGGAAACAAGGAAGAAACAGTAGAACTTGATATTAATATATATATATGTGTGTGTGTGTGTGTGTGTGTGTGTGTGTGTGTGTGTGTGTGTGTTTAGGAAAATACACTGTTCTTCTATTTCCCTGTTTTGGTTGACAAAGGGTCAGCTATAGCCTATTCATGATCTATCACCTTTTTTTGATTGTTCATATATTTGGCTGTCTATCGAAGAAGTTCTGGAAATATTATGCACAATTTGGCCTATTGTTCAATTTTCTTGGGAAGGGAAACCTGCCTTAGCCCGTGCTTTGCAATTTCCAACATTTTCACCGAGGGTGTCTGTCTGCAAGGTTGGTTCTTATTCACCTATATTCATGTATGACAATTGATCACCTAGATTCATGTCTCTAACCATTAGTATGAGGAACATTTGCTCTTTCCCCACATTCTGTTCTTACTATCATTTTCCTAGAAGTGTTTTTTCTGATACTTATGCACTAAGAGTCCTAAGGCTTTATAAGTTGTTCATCCATGACATTAGATATTGTAGATTATCTAACCTACCATGTCTATTGGTAATTTGGTACATAAGGTACTATATGGATTCTGATGCTTGGAACAAGGCTGCTTAGCCTTGGTTAAACTGATTCTACAGTATATATCGAGTTTTATGAGGCATGTAGGGTAATAGGAAGGTTCTATCAAGGGAGGTTGCAGTGAAGGCTTATGGAGTGGAGAAGCAACAATGAAGTGGGATTTGGAAGAATATATTCTTTACATTGTATATTAAAAATGATTTGAACTCAACGAGAAAATATGTTTGACCATTAGTCCACCATATAATTGTCATTCCTGATTATCCAATGTAATATCTCTAGATTATAAATATTAACCTACGTTGTATTTGTGACATTCTGGGTTATTCTATTTGTATCACTTCTGAAATAAGTTTTGAACGATACGAAGTTCAAAAAGTTTTATTCTTATTTTAAATTTGCTTTTATCCCACTCCAGGATACGTGAACGGAAGGAATCGATGACGATTTTACTTTGCGGTACAAGTGGTTGTGGCAAGTCAACTTTGTCTGCTTTACTGGTATTTTCCTAGAACAGTAACTGATCTTGCTTTTTATATTGAAGAAAAACTTGGAACTTAATCTATTAGAGGTATGGTTGTTGAGAAGTGGCATGTGTGGATGTTGTTTTAGCCATAGGTAAAAGTTCAAACCAGAAAATGTTACATAGAAAGTTTGAGGGTACATTTGTAGATTTCTATTAAAATTTCATTGACCTCCATGGCATGTGAAACTATACCTAGACACAGCCTTTGCAGTTTGAGGCAGGTATTCTTTAACATTCATGCCATCTAAGATGATATTGCATGATCTGTAAAATTTCAAATACATGTGGATGGTGAGTGACTTTACACATTTGTGTTGTGATGTAAATGTGTGCAAAATCTGAAGTTCATCTAAAAAGATTTCCAGGCATTTGGAAAGCTTACTTGTCCATTAAGTCCAGAGTGTTTTGGTGGTTCATCCTCTATGAATGCTTTCCTCTCCTTTGAAGATATTCACTATGTATCTTCCATGAAAATTTTCCAAAAAGTCAACATAGTGCAACTGAATCATTTAGTTTTGACTTACACTGTCAAATTTCTTGTATAAAAATGCAACAATTTCAAGGCTAGAATTTCTCTCACTACCTTAATAAAATCATCCAATGTTGTAGGATGGCTGATCCTTTTTTTTGTCATTCTAGTGGCATAAATTTTCTAACACACATAGGCTTTCCATATATGCTTTGAACTTCCAAATTGTATTACTTTCTAGATCAGTCAAGTTAATGGTATCAAAAAACTTTTCTATAGCTAAAATTGAATGATCCGTGGTTTCAGAGTCGAGATTACCATCATATTTACGCACCTCCTTTCCAAGTTTTAACACTTGTAAAAATATTGTGAGCATGAGGTTGGTGTGCATGAAGTCCCCCCTACTTTTCAAAATACATCACTTGGCATTTTATGGGTCATCCTACATTGGTTTTGCAGAATAGTTGCCATCATTTGAGACAAATCAAATATTTAACTTTGACCCTGGTTTGCAAAGTACCGACTTCAATTATAATGTTATTTATTATTTTGTGGTATCTTGCTTTATTTGAGAGGAAATACCTTCAGACCTCTAGTTCATATTCTGTCCACCTCTGACCAAAACAACTTTGAAGCTGTTGTGATAGCACTTGATGCAAGGAAATCTAGAAATACAGAAGATAAAAGAAAGAACAATAGATTAAATAATTCAGACAAATACTGGGAAATTTGGAGTTGCATCAAGTGCTTCAATTCTTATATTATCCATTTTGTCATACAACATCTTAACATACAAATTCTAGTTTTGTGAATGTACCATTGATACAATCTCAGGATTGTTGCTACACAATTGAGGACATTAAAAAAGACAGGATCGAAAAGGGCTCTATAATAGTCTATAGATTATAACTTAAGGGTGATCATTCACTCACTGCTCCTATGGTACTACTGGTCGCAATATTACTCTGATGTTACAGGAAACCACACCATACTATGTTTAGATCTGGCCATTTCCTAGATTATATTCATAACACATATTTTGAGGTTGATTAAGGTCTAGAATGTGCCTAGAAATGCTTGGAATGGACTTGTCACCTAATCTAATTGATTCATGTTGAAAACTTACAGATATAGGAACCAAAATTAACTCAAACCATGCTTAGAAGTGCTGAAAAATATTTCCAAATATGGGACTGATTTCTAGCTAGAAATATGGATATGCTTGATTCAATACCTTCACCATATAATGTCTTCTTTCCTGAATGAGAGCTTGTGTACATGGATGAATTATTCCATAGTAATTGCATGAATCTACGAACCTAGTGCAGAAACCAGAAAACCCAAGACAAACTTCAAACCCTCCAGATGGGTTTCATCGGCAGACAACTTGACCACCATATCAATTGCCCTCTTGATAATAGGATTTATTGTGGACTCACCATTTGCCAACTGAACTACAAAATTGAAGTATGCTTTTGCAGTAGGAACATCAAATGACAGGAATTCCTTCTCTAGACCCACAAGAAATAGCTGAATCTCTTACTAAATTAGAGACTCATGTTGGCAAATTACCTACAGCTGATTGAGTAGTATATCCTAGCAGCATTTTTTCCAGCCATGAAGCCAAAGTAGATGAATCCCTAGATGAACATGTGATGGGAAACCATGCAACGAGGAGCTCAGAAAAAGTTTGTTCAGGTTCCCTATGTTTTATTTGCTCACAATTCCTCTAAACTTTGTCAGAGTTCTAAGTACAGATAGCCATGCCAACTGGAGGGTTGAAAGCTTGTCATTTAATGCCCATGCAGGAGGGCTGTGTGTCCAACTATGGTGACTCTTTCTCCTCTCCCTTGTGACTTGGCTAGTTTGTTTCCTAGGCATTCTCTCACTCTGTTGTGATATTTGATATCTAGCAGAGGCAGTTGGGGATGTAGCAGGAGGTTCTCTGTTCATGGTGCATGGTGCATGGTGCCCCTCCATATTGATATAGGAGTTGGTGCAGGTGAATCAAATCCAACTCTTTCTTTTGCACTTGCACTATAATATGCAGCGAGGATTAAAACATGAAAGTAGTGTCAACATAGGATATAAACTTATTAGTTGGGGCTTGATTAAACAAAACAGCATTCCTTCTCTTCTTGATAAAAAGGAACCTGACTTATAAAAAATTGCCAGGCAACATGAAAATCATTACCTATGGCAACTTTGCCCCCTATGAAGGCAAATTTCCATGAGAGGGGAGTAAGAAGGAGTTGACCACAAAAGTTTGAGACCATACTTGTGGGGTTGGGGTGGAGCAGGAGTTTTGATTTTTTGGTGACTTTGATATGAATATTTCTAGGCATTTGGAAAGCTCGCTTGTCCATTAAGTCCAGAGTGTTTTGGTGGTTCATCCTCTATGAAAGTTAAGTGGTCAAAGATAGAATTCATTGGACAAGTCTTACGGATGGTTGTATGATTTGTCAAAAGTAAAAAAAAATCAAATGTTTGTTGTGGGAATGCAAGGTAGTTGGAAACTTTAAGGAATGGTTCCTACAAAGTATCACATTTGTTCTTTGCCCCCCACTATTCGAAAGTGGTCATTTTTGGAGACAGATGGAGGATTAGGTAGGTACTAGGACTCATACAAATGGGTCTCTGCTAATGTAAATATTAAATGTACCATATGCATTGTCTAGATCCAATGCGCTATTAGATGGATCCCCACCCACCCAAGC
This sequence comes from Pseudotsuga menziesii, assembly GCA_001517045.1. Lineage (NCBI taxonomy): Eukaryota > Viridiplantae > Streptophyta > Pinopsida > Pinales > Pinaceae > Pseudotsuga > Pseudotsuga menziesii. The sequence continues at coordinate 230,810 of LPNX010253862.1, read as the reverse complement.
TGCTGAGCACCTCTTTACAGACCAGATTGGCCGTTGGGGAATACCAATATTTTGATGTTTTTAGCAATGTTGCTTTGTAATTTAGGATATCTGTTAGTAGATTCTCTAATTCATGGCTTGCTTTACTTGTATGATGTTTTACCTTGCTGGAGATGCAGTAGTAATTTCCTTTGCACATTCTATAACATTGTATTTTGTTTTTTCCTGTTTATGGACCAGATTGGCCTGTGGGGTATATCAATATTTTGATATTTTTAGCAATGTTGCTTTGTGATATAGGATCTCTGTTACTAGGTTCTCTATTTCTTGGATTGCTCTACTTTTATGTTGTTTTACTTTGCTAGAGATGCTGCAGTCATTCCCACTACACATTCTATTCATGTATTGTTTCAGTTCACAGGTAAAAGGTTATGAGTTCCATCCTCGTTTGGTGCTGCTTCATTTTTATTATACATCTCCAATAGGAAAAATTTGAATAAGCATCAATTGTGTGGGTACCTGGCCAACACAGGGTTGGTGTTTTGGTTGTCAGAGATATAATCATCTTATATTCCATATATCATCTTTCTAAAGCATGTGGAAATTTGAAATTCACAAAAGTTCTGAATTTCTTAGACTTTGTTTTCTGGTTTAAAGTTTAAATGGCAAGTAACAAAGTACACATTTTTAAGCATAGAATGGTTAACCTTAGCAATTTTTTCCCTATGCTAATATAGCACGTCCTTTGCTTGACAGCCTAGGAAAAATCTCTATGCCCAACTTCCCATATGCAAGATTAAATTCTCACAAATACTGGGTCAAAAGAGATTATAGTTGTAAGTCTTATAACTATTGCTTTTTTCTGCTACAGGGAGAAAGTCATGGCTGTGCCTACAGAACAAAAGAAGAGGGAAGCTAGGAGGGAAGCAAAAGCTGAAATAGTAGTTGTTTTAGATAGAGTAGGGTATCTTGATTCTCTATTTCCCTTTTGCAGATCTCTACATTATTCTTTTTGATGGGAAACAAATGATGAATTTTGTTTCTTGTTCAGGCCATAGAGAAAGAATTGCTGGAGAGGTTGCAAAGTGGTACTTATGGTGACATATACAATTTCCCTGTGAAAGAATATGAGAAAGTCCTAGAAATGGAGGAAATGCAGGCAGCCAGTGAGGAAGAAGATAATGGTGAGGAGGTTTGTAACAACTTTTTGTTTTATGATTTGTTAGACGATGTTACAGTAATCAGCTTATGCCTTTGAGTAATAGTCATTTGTCCTGCTCGATAATGCCACGATTATTTTAGTTACTTTGTCACCCATAAGTATCATTCTTAATAATTGTTTTGCATTCTTATTTTTTGCTTTCTTTTTGTAGGAGCCAGATCCTGAAGTAGAGTTTGTGGAAGGCTATGAAATGGAAGAAGAATATGACATTGAAGATTTCACTGTTGCTGGTATTGAAGATGCTGATCTATTGGATGCAGATGAAGGTAGAAAAGTTTCAGAAGAATAAGCAGAATCATATTCCACTGTTTCAATTTTTTATTCCCATGAAATGTCGAGGAAACTAAAATCTTAGTCCTGGTCATTCAAGTTTGGCAAACTGGATATCACAGTAAATTTAAATATCTTTGAATTACAATACTGAGGATAAGTTCGAAGTTGTATTGTAAGCTACGTGTTTTCCTGTTCTTTCACTATGTTTATTGGAACTAATTTTTTTTTTACTTAATATTGCACAGACAACACTAATGATGGTTCAGAAGAAATGGATATAGATGGGCGTGTTGGGACAAAGAAGTCACGCACAGAGTCAGGATCTACTCCACAAAAGCTTGACACAGATAGCATCAGAACAAAGTTGAAAAGGAAAATGAGACCTCATGTGGAGGTAAATTGCAAATTACCTTTGATTAATTATTGAAAATGAATAAGAAATATACTAATTATATCTAGATTTCATATTGAACTCATTCTAGTTCTATTTTTGCTGCTTTCCTACCAAAAGATCATTGAAGGACATAGTGCCTGTAACTTCATGAGCAGCTGATAGTAAAGTATTTCTTTTTACCATATAAGATAAGTTGTTCATGGTTTAAATGTCTTAGAAACCTCTCTTAGGCATTTCATCTGGTATCAGAGCCAGCGAGGTGTAAATACTATGGACCTTTGGTTGAAATTTGACAACTGGATGACAAATTTGGTTGGTGTTGGTTGTTAGAGATAGATGAAATCTCTGTGGATGAAATACTATGGACCTTTGGATATCCATACTTTGGAACCTCTGTGGAGAATGTTGTCAGAGATAAGTTTTTATAGTTCTGGAGACATGAAGAGGCAGGGAAGATATCTGAAGGACTTTACTCACTTTGTACAACAAAAACATATCCCATAGCATGTGTGAAGCATTGACTGGCATGTGACCACCAATTTATATGGTTGAAAAATATGAGTATTATTTCTGTGTTACACTCCAATGTTTAGCAGACTTAAATATTTGAATATGGGTCACTTTATATATTAGTGACATGTGACCACTGACCAAACTATCTTAACATTTAGATGTTGAGGTTATGGGTCATTGTTTAAAGTTTAAACCATGGTAACCGCCCAGGGGTGCTATAAATTGTAATGAAGCATGAGATAAAGATGTGCGAGATGTATGTATGCATGTGAGGGGGTATAATAATTATGTAAGGATTATGACCTACTTCCACATGGAATTGGTCTTATGGCATTTGTATTTTTTTTTTTAAAACAGTTATAGCCGTCGTTTAAGCGACGACAATTTTTTAAAAAATTTCACAGCCGTGGATATAGCGAGGGCTAGGCGTGGATACAGAGATGGCTAGGCATGGATACAGAGATGGATAGGCATGGATACAGAGATGTCTAGGCATGGATATAGCGACGTCTTAGACATCTAACGAAATATAGAACATTGTCGCTCTTGCAACGCAAATTAGGGGTCATCTCTATTGCGACGGAATTGTTTCCACGGAAAAAAAACACTTAGACGTGGCAATATCCACGCTTTTCCATGGATATTGCCACATTTTGACGTGGCAAAATTGATCACTTGTACTAGTGATTATTGAAGAATTTTTGTCCAGCATTCTGTTTTATGGTTGCTGAATTTCATGCTAGAACCCATTTTTACCATTTTAAAGCCATTAATTGGATCGGTTCCCATTGGAGAGGGACCCAGAGATGTATCCCAGTGAAGGGGGTGAACTCCGTTATCAACCTCTGTTTATGACTCTCTATTTCTGTGTTTTCTTCTTGGCATCTGTTTATCAGTGTTGTTTTCCATTCTGAGCATTTAATTTCTGTTTATGCTGTTCCATTAATTAACCTGTTGATCGCATTCTTTTACAACAAACTATTAATGCACACAAGTTGAGGTCCTGCGGATCATGTTATGGTATCAGAGCTGGTTGACTGTTTGTGCAAGTTCGTGAATGCTTACTAGGTTCAGGTTAAAGCGTGGTGAAGGAGAATTAGTTGAAGGAGATCCTGAGATTAGCTCCAGGAGAACATTCTCAAGAACCATGTCTTCTCCATGAGGGGAAGAAGAAGGACATACTGAATGGGAAAAACCTGTTATTTCTAAAACTGAGTTTCTGGAGCCTTTTATGAGCATGAAATCCATGATGGAAATTCTACTCGATGAGCGAGCAGAAAGGAAGAAGAAAGAAGAAGGATATTCATCCAGAAATGTAGAAGTGAAGAAGGAAGAAAAGGGTAAAGGAGTAGGAGGTGATGGTGATCCTCTTGATACTACTCAAAATTTCTCTTCTTCTCATGCTTCTCATTCACATAATGATAATGCAAATTCTAATATTCCTTATTTCAAATTGGATGTTAAGTTTGAGTTACCGATTTATGATGGATATTTAGATGCTGAAAAGTTAGACAATTGGATCAAGCAACTTGAAGTATATTGCAGGGTGCAGGGCATTAATGATGACCCTTCTAGGATTCAATTGGCCACTTTGAGAATGAGTGGTATGGCTCTTACTTGGTGGGAGAGCAAGATTCAACAGGATCTTCGAAATAATGGTAAAATTATTTCAGTTTGGAATGAATTCATTGAAGTATTAAGGAAGCAATTTTATCCTTTAGGTCATATGCAGTAATTAATAATGAGCTGGCAAACTTTTAGACTATCTAAAGGACAAAGCATTCAGGTTTATACTCATGAATTTAGAAAGAGGGCTATTGCATTGAATGTTGCATTGGATACGCAAGAAACTCTTATTAAATATATTGGTGGCATGCATTCTTATTTGCGACATACTTTGTTGATGTTTAACTCCAGTAATTTGGATGATCTATGTGTTTAAGATACACATTTAGAAGCTAGGGGTAAGCATGATAATGATTCTTTTATGATGAAGGAGTCATCTAAATTTGACAACAAAGATAAAAGCAAAGATAAGGGTAAGAAATCAGCTACCATCAAGAAAGAGGGTGAAAAGCCTACATGCTCACATTGTCAGAAAGGGCATGATGTTTCTAAGTGCTGGAAACTTCATCCAAAATTAAAGCCAAAGTGGATGGGAAGAAATAAAAACAAATATAAAGATAATCAAGCAGCTACTGCAGCAGTGATTCAAGACTTGGGATCTAATTCAGGTGATGAGACTAAGATCATAGCAATAGGGATCCAAGATAAAGATAAAGGTATATCTCTTTCCATCGATGCAAGTTCAAGTTCTAATTCAAGTGCAAGTACAAGTACAAACCTGCTATCTATTTCTATGCATGGTGATAAAATAAGAAGTGAACTGTTTCATGTTCGTGTCATTACAAATCACACAAAAGTTGACACATTGTTTGATAGTGGTTCTCAAGTGAATTTGATATTAGAAGAAGTGGTTAAGAAAATTAAACTAGTTACTACTCCTCATGAAAAACCTTATCCTCTTGGTTGGGTTACTAATGATACACAGTTGCAAGTTACAAAGAAATGTGTTTTGAAATTTGCAATCACTGAAAAGTTTATGGATAAGGTAGAACTAGATGTAGTACCACTTGACATTTGTGGAATTGTACTTGGGAGTCCATATTTGTATGACCGGAAAGCATTCTTTTATAGAGAGCAGAACAAATATCATCTCTTTAAAGGTGGTGTGGAATATATTGTTCGTGCACATCATATGAAAACAAATCTGGAATTAGTCACTACAAGTCAAATGAAAATGATAGTGAATGCTAGTAGGAAGTTTGCATTAATGGCAGTTAAATGTGAATAATTGGAAAGTGGTAAATCACTTAATAGAGATGTAGAACATGAAGTACAGTTGCAGCAAAGCATGCCTTTTTCGAATCTTGGCATGAATCAGATGGTTATTCAAAAGACTGTTCATGATTATTGTAAGGCTTGGGGTGAACAGTTGCAGCACATGCAGTGCATTAAATCTCCTTTTGAGACTTGTTTTTGTTATCTGTTAAAGTCACATGTGGAATTTTATTTCGGCACAAAAGATGTGAGAGGTGGAAATCATGATGCAAAGAAAACAGTGCAGCAGATAGCACAAGAACAGCAGGAGAATAGTCAGGCATGAAAATCATCATCCATTTGAGGCCGAAAAGCAAGTTTGGTTGCAGATCACCAAGCAAAGATTGAAAGGTAAAAATCTCAATTTTGTTTGTGATCGTTTTGAGATCTTTGAAAAGAAGTGTAAGCATTCTTTCTATTTGAGCTTATCTCCAATGAATACAATGAATACAGTTGTATATGCAAATAATTTTAAATGGTATGAACCTCCTTTGGTCATGGAAAAGGAGACTAATATGCAGATTCTAAGCAAGGCAGGATGTATGGAGATTGGAAAGGTGAGGAAGCTGTATCCTCACTTACCTGCAGGGTGATTTAGGATTTTGGAGGTCCAAAAGCTCTCCAATGGGGAGGAATGATCCGGCGGATTATTCCTCTTCAAAGTTACACTGATCCAAGGTAAAGGAATATGTTACAATGGTTCAAAGAAGTGGTGGGAGAAATAAAAACGGTGGAAACACACAAGCATCAGAGGTTGGAAGAAGATCTCTTTCCGCAACGTCAGAGGTCAGAAGAAGATCTCCTTCCCCAACGTCGGAGCACACAAGCATCGGAGGTCGGAAGAAGATCTCTTTCCACAATGGTAGAAACTTAAATGATGTTCAGAACAACTCGATTCTAGCCACGATACAGGGGCATCTTTATATTCCAGTTGTTTCAGCCAGTACAAAAAAAAGGGAAGATTTGCTGTGAAACTATTCCAGAGGCTGTTAGTGTAAAGTCGACCATTCTCTATTACATGTTGGCTTCTTTGCCTTTTGAAGACCAGATTATAAGTTTCAGAGAGGAGTCTTGAAGACTTTCTGTTCAGCCTTCTGTTTTACAGTTTCTATAGTTAACTTTGACAGAGACAGAGGATAGTAGGATAGTTTTTCTGCAATTTATCTAGAGTGTTGTTTGTATTTAGAAGTCGATCATTTCTCTGTTATAGTTTGGCTTCTTTATCTTTTGAATACCAGATTGTAATTTCACAGGGAGGAGTGTTGAAGACTTTCTGTCCAACATTCTGTTTTACGGTTGCTGAAGTTGATGCTAGAACCCATTTGTACCATTTTAAAGCCATTAATTGGATCAGTTCCCATTGGAGAGGGACCCGGAGACGTAGCCCAGTGAAGGGGGTGAACTCTGTTATCAACCTTTATTTATGACTCTCTATTTCTATGTTTTCTTATTGGCATCTGTTTATCAGTGTTGTTTTCCATTCTGAGCATTTAATTTCTGTTTATGTTGTTCCATTAATTAACCTGTTGATCACATTCTTTTACAACAAAATTTTAATGCACACAAGTTGAGGTCCTACGGATCATCTTCACAGTGACTTTGCTTAGATGTCTGTAATCAATACACAAACTGACTGTACCATATTTCTTCTTCATAAATAGAACTGGTCCTCCCCAAGGAGACACACTCGGCCTGATATACTTCTTCTCCAACAACTCTTGAAGTTGCATCTTCAGCTCTATCATTTTTGTTGTACTCATCCTATAGGGTGTCTTGGACACTGGTGCTACTCCTAGAACAAGATCAATTGTGAAATAAATGTCTCTCTTTGAAGGAATCCCTAGAAGCTCATCAGGAAAAACATCCCTGAATTCTTGCAACACATGAAAGTCCTCCAACCTAGGATTTTCATTCTCTATTGCCTCCACAGTATGAGCTACATACAACTGGAAACCTTTCCTACAAAAATTCTTCAACTACATTACTGAAATCTGCCTCACAGAAATCACCTTTGGAATGCCTCTTACAACTATCGAGTTCCCTTCTTCATCCATGCATTCAAAAGTATTATTATAGTAGTCAATATTTACCCTGTGATCTTCTAACCAATCCATTCCAATGAGAACATCATAGGAACCAAGTGGTAGAACATTCAGATCTACACAAGTGACCAATCCATTCATCACCAATGGGCATTTCTCTACCACTTCACTAACCTTTCTCTTAGTTCCAATGGCTAGCTGAACTAACCACGATTTTCCATGCTTTACTTCTTAAAAGCACAAATATCCACTACTCTAGGAGCAATGTAACTATGAGTAGAACCAGGGTCAATTAGAATAGAAACAGATTGCTCAACTATCTTACCTGCAACTTCAACCACAGTTGATTGGTGATCTTCCTGGAAGTCCTCCAGTGCTGCATAAATCCTAGGGATGAACCTTTCTAATTGACCCATTGTTTCTACCTCTGGAATGTTGTAAGATGGCCTTGCATTCTCATTCTCAAGTGGACAATTCCTGCATATGTGGGGTCCTCCACATTTCCAACATTGGAGTGGTTCTCTGTTTTGTTGTGGATCTCTTGAATTTTCTCCCACCACTCTAGCTGGCTGCTTCTCAACTTGGGATGGTTGCTTCTATTGATTCTTGAAGTTATAAGGTTTGAAACCTTTCTTCCTTTGTTCAAACTTCTCACTCTTCTTGTCCTTCCATGTCTTATGATAATCAGGTTTGCCTTTTCTTTTCTCATAGCAATACTTAGCTTTCCTTATCGCTTCTTCTAGAGTTATAGGTTCATAAAACTCAATTATGTCTTTGTAAGACTGAGGCAATCCACTCAAGAAATTTTGGATCTTTAATTTTTCATCTTTGATGTACCTAACATACGTCAACAACTCCAAGAACTTGTTTGCATACTTTTCCATGGTCTTCTACCCAAATATTAGCTCATGGAATTCTTTGATCCTATCATCATAGTACTTGTCAAAGAGGTACTTATGCTTGAAATACTTCTGGAACAGTTTCCACACAATCTTCTTTTCATTAATATTTTTCACTTTCCTAAAGTGCTCCAACCATATGAATGCTCTTCTAGTCAAATTTAAGATGGCTACTCTAGCCTTCATATTTTCAGAGTAGTCTTGGACTTGGAAATATTCCCTCATCCCAAGAATCCAAGCTTCAGCTTCTTGACCATTATTTATCTCACCATTGAAGGTAGTAGGCATTTCCTTCTTAAATTCATCATGTGAATGGTTCTGGTATCACCTCTTTCTCTTATTCTCATGAGAAGAAGAACTTAAACCACCAGTGGATCCTTCAGAGTCAGATGACCCACTAGGAGATCTATTTCTTCTTCTAGCACTACTCTTACTTCCTTCTGGTCTCACTGTCTGGTCCCCAAATTTCATCAGCCTTTGAATGTCTGTCAAAATTTGCAGCATTCTTACATTCAACTGATTCTACCCCTCTAGATCCTTAACCAATATTTCATTATCTAACTTGTGACTTTGCATCTCCACCCTTAGGCTTCTCATGGTGGCTACAAAATTTAGGGGAGTATCTTGAAAAATCCTCCCATTAGACTCTGTCTCAGCATTTCCAAATCGAATATTTTCCCCCATAGCATCTTCCTCGTATTCATTAGGGTTCTATGCATCATCACACATGTCAGTTCTCATGGCTCAACCAAACCAACTTTACCGAACTGCACTATCTAGAATGCTGCCCTTTGAAGGTGACTATAATTCTGCAAAAGGTGTTAATAAAACAAAATTGTTAGATGCATAATAGAATGATAAGTAAAAACCATTTACAACAGCTCTGTTAACTATTCAACTTGGCCCATCAAGGCCCAATGCTACAATCCACAGCTCTGATACCACACTATCATGTCCCCTCCTATCCACTAGAGAGAGAACGCAACCATAACCTCTTGCTCTGACTGTTACAGGAGCATCCAACTCAAATTTCATTGAATTCTATATGTATTTTGATGGATTCCTGATTTTTGCAGAAATCTATAGAGGCATGAATTCATCTTGTGTTCACTCTATTCAAGTCTAAGTATAAATTTTCTAACTTCCCAATAGCATAGAATTGATCCTGTCAGTGATCAAGTCGATGATCTACGAATAAATATCTCAGAGGAGATCAAATGGATGAGAAATATCATGACGAAAATCGATAATCACATTCTGTTCCACATTTGGAGACAGATCAATGGCTGAGAATCAACTTGCAAGAATCAATGGTGCAAAAAGCTTGAGTTTGCAGAATCAGAGAAATATAGAAATTTTGATCCTGCATCTTGCATCCTGCATGCGGAGTAGACTATTGCATATATAATTGGTTGTGGAAATAGAGATTGTGAAGCTGCATCCCACATCACATATGTGAAAAGGATAGTTGCGAAAGGAAATCTATAGGGGATAGAATTTACAGAAGGATGTTTCTACACCCTGCATACTGCATCCTGCAATTTTTGGAAAGGAAGGTTTATGGCAGGAAATTCCACCTGTTAACAGAAGTCATGGACATATTTGATCATTTAGGCCATCACCAATCCATCAATATAAGCCCCATAATGTAAATTAATAATGAATTGAAAGAAACATACACAGTTTCATACAATTGCAATTATACAGCGGAAGCAATTCATCAATTCAACACATTAGGAATGTTCATCATATTTCATTAAGTAAATACAATTGTAGAGATTTAACAAAGGAAAGAATACTTATATTGAAAGAAGTTTGTCCCCCAACCAGCTACATCACTGCAACGTTCCACCCAACCATATGCCATTGTGTTCATGATTCTCTTAGTAGCACTACCACCGCTGAGTTGGGCATGATTCCCACAAGGAATAGGGAACACTAGTAGGCTCACACATAGCCAAGGATACAACAAAACTCAGCCAAGCCAACATAGTTGGGTTTATCATGCTGCAAACAAACAAGCCAATATATTGTTGGATTTATTACGATAATCTACCAAGCTAGCTAACAGTTGGGTTTATCAAGCTACTCAGCCAAGCCAACTAACAGATGTGTTTATCAGACTGCAGTCAATCAAGCCAACATTCATATTAAGGATCAACCAAGCCAACTAACAAATGGGTTTACCAGGTTGTAAAGGAGCTGGAAAGCTTGAACTACTAAGCTAGTGAGCTCAATCACTGAGCTATCGACACCTGCACTAGATCAGTCTTGGCTCCTAAAACATATACACAACCAACACAAGGAAGCATCCTATAACAGGGATTTCTCCCTACTATAGGGGCAGGAATGGCTCCCTTCTACCTATAGGATAGAAGGGTAGGTTCCTACTAGTGGGTAAATGCAGAAAATCAAACATAATGTAAATGAAAAAAATGAAAGCTAAGCTAAGAACATAAAGAATAAAATGGAGCAATGGTGAACCCTTCTGCACACAAGAGGTTAGGGTTCCACCTCTAATAACCTGCAAACAAATCCTAAGCTACAATAAAACCTACAAAACAATGTTAAGTAAAAACCTGCAAATGAAATAAGGGTTAGAAATCAAAGCAAACTAAACAACTAAGAAACAAAACATGAAACATGGTTATAACTTCTCTTGGGTGGAAATGGGCCACCATGCCCAAGCTTGTGGAATCACCTCTCTTGGATGGGGAGCTTTGGCTCAATGGAGAGGAAGTGTGGGTGGCTTGAGAGGCAAAGGTGTCAAGGCATCCATGGGTAGCATAACAATAGGCAAAGGGAGAAGTGTTTTGAGAGTGACCCCCCACCCTCCTTTTATAACTTTTCCTAGGGGTTTTAGGGTTTTAATCCCTTGGTTAGGGCTTTAGCCCCCTTTTTTGGGCTTGTAGCCCCTTCTTCCCTAACTTTATCCCCTTTTAGGATTTTAGCCCCTTTTCGAGGGCTTTATCTCCTAAGAGGCTATTTTGGGCTCCTTTTTGGGGGTTTTAGCCATTTTTATTCATCCTTAGGCTATTTTGAGGGTGTGGGGCTCTTAACGGAGGGATATGAGGGTCATGATATGGTGTCCTTGGGTGGTGTAGGCCATGGAGAGCTGAGTGGGGGATTTTTTGGGTTAACAGATTGCCCCCTGACATGTGAGGGCAGGAGCTCAACGTATGGCCAATGAACATCATAGGATTTTCTGCATAGAGGTGGTGCTTTTGGGGCTAGGTCATGGTGGCTTTTGGTTTTTGTATTAATATGGTTCCCATCAATGGGTGAAATACAAATAACGTGTGACATGTATATGGAGGAGGAAGGCATCCCCATGCTCGTGACAATGTCAAAAGAATAATTTGATCTATGCTCTAAAATATAAGAGCCGATCATATACAACTGATGTTACAATAATGGTTGCCTCCATGTGAGGCTGAATACAATGCTGATCTGTTACATTGGACCCATGGCATTCTCATGGAATGCTATGTCTTCATGACTAACCATCTATTGGGTCTAGAATGGTACATAGATGTGTGGACTCACTGATTGAGAGTCAGAGTCTCTGTGGTACAAGTATGCTGCATCAATCATAAAGGTATATCGAAGCATTGCTGGGGCTTCAGATCATTGTCTCCAACGCAACCAAGAAATCACAAGGGAATTAACCTGTTTAGGTCCCTCGAGTGGACTCACCAATGTGCTAGAGTTGGGTGACATCTGGGGTATTTGACCAAGTACTGTGTGGAACAAACCCTGCACGAATCTCAAAGGTGCGATGATGGAGTTGAAGTCAAGCACATGAGAAACAACCATCCTGAGAGGCACTAGGGACTCCTCTCAAGTGGTTCAAGGAACTCATCAATGATGTTAATGAAACCAAGGTATCGGGACCTCTAGGTCTATCCTCTGGAATATGTGTGTTGGCATCGACAGAGGGAGACCTACCCCTAGTTAAGGCAATGATGTTTCTTTGACTAGGAGCGTGAGGGAGATAACCGAAAGGTGTGAAGCAATCTATGGACTGACTCATTGAATTGGGGGGGGGGGGGGGGGGAAAGAACTTAATAGGGGTAGGGGGAGTGTGGGAGACTCAAACTTCCTTTGTTCAGAGTATGATGGCAGGGCAGACCAGGCAGCAAATGAACCTCACTCATGGTAATGGGATCATCGCTGTAATACCAGTGATGTCACTGCAGATGGGAAATACTTGGAGGAGGTCGACACTTTTGATATTGGTGGGATCCAAGGAAGTAACATTGTAGAGTACTCTAAACAAAGGTGACCCAGTGTGGGAATGCTACCAAACTGTTTACTATGGGGTGATGTCTATGGACACCGTTATGGTACGATCTCATGGATTTTTGGCAAGCCTGAGAAGGTGAATGCTCGATAGTGCTTTCAATTTTAGAGAGTCTAAAAGCACAAAGAAGACCTCAGTAGAGGCTCTTTTTTGTTGGTAGTCTCCTATGCCCGAAGGATAAAAGTGTACATAGGAGAGCTCGCCCATCCTGTAAGGGATGAGATACTTCTTTACCGTTGGTATCCCAATCAGGCTGAAAAATGTTAAACCTATACTGACTGAATGGTCATTCAAATAATTTTATGAGCATGAATGAAACAAAGTTTGCTCGAAAATCTTTTCTTGTTGAGACAGCTGGAAAAGAGCTTAACGACAACTTGTGGTGAGCTTTTTCATGAAGTACGGCCCCTCTACCCAAGAAAGCATAAAAGTATGCAAAGGGGAACGGTCTTGGCTTGAGTGTGCCAAGGAGGTCCTTTTCATGAAATGGTCTACATGGTCTTCAAAAAAAGGTAAACGAGATGATGTAGACACCCTTTCTTATACTTTAGCGAGCAGGAAAGGAAGCAGCTGCGGTCAACAATCTTTTCATTGTTTTAAGGAGTCAAAAAATAGCTTAAACAAAAATCCAATATGGTCAACTGATTATGGTGGCACATGTGGTGCCCATGTCGGGATAGTGGATAGAGGTCCACAGGTCATCCACATAGTATGGATGGAGCAGAAGGCTCTCAAACATACCAATACATGTGTGGGATAGATCATGGTAGAGGCCTGCGAGTCGATGCAGCAGAGGCACAAAAATTGAGGTGGCTCTCAGACAGAGGTCAGGAGAGTGTGTGTGTTGTGGTGGATTGAATTGACTACATGCGATGTAAGTCATGCAAGTCTGGGGGAACTTATATGCCAAATACATGCAAGAAAAGTAAAGGGTTTTGTGGATGATGGTCCACATGTCCGCATAAGGTGCAGTAGAAAAGACAATTATAAATACAAAAATCAAAGTAAAATTACATTCCTTAATGGATGGTGGCCCGAAAACCCGCATGAGTAGTGGTAGGAAAGAGTGATACAAGTACAGGTCCGTAGACACTTGCATCGCCATGATGTGGCTCATAAATTGAGGTAGCTTCCAAGAAGCGGTCCCAAAATTTGTTTGTTAAATATGAGATGATGGTCTCATAAGAAGATGTAAATTTGAGCCCGAAGGTGTGAGAGGTGTCTTGAACTAGTTTCAGGTGACTTTGGAATATCAGCTAATGGTGCTGCCCCTGAATTGTGGTGAAAAAATGTTGAAAAACAAAAAGGGAAAAAAATACGCTATAAGGGACTCATAGTGGTGGTATTAGGCATAGGATCTCTTGAGGTGGAGGCTGTTGTGTGACTTCTTCAAGAGTTGACCATCTGAGTCAACGAAGAGGTATGTCCCCTTGCCAAGACAAAGGTCATTGGCAAGGCAGGGTGACATAATTTGGTCTTTTATGGGAAGAGCTGATTCCACACTATGGTTTAGATGGAATAGGGTAAAATAGAAGGTTCTCTTATAGATCTCTCCATCATCGTGTAAGTGGTGCTGAGATAGATCAGCTGGATCTTCCATAGCCGATGAGATAGAATGGAAACTGGTGCTAGAGATCATGTAAATGGTATTGGTTTTGGTTTTTGTGGCCTTGCCCCCAGTCTCTATTGGAGGAAGAGGGGAAGGCCTGGAGACAAGAGGAGTCTTTGATGGACCTGGAGGTAGGTGCAGCATCATCTCAATTGGATGGACATGAGTCAACACATCCTAGGGCCTCATAGGTAGGGAAGGTGGTTCAAGGTACCACACAAGATCTCCCAATGTAAAATCCTATAGATTGTGGGTTTCCAAGATAGACTTACTGATGATATTAGATGGTAGGAAAAGGAAAGGGAAAAGGAAAAGGAAAAGGATCATGTTGAGCAGGAATGAACCCAATGTTTTCCTTGGTAACTGAGGTTAGGTTGCAACTGAGGTTGAGGCTGTGGTTGGGGAAACAACAGAAGAGACAGGTTTAATGGACCGTCAGTGGTGGTGGAGATAAGCAGGTCAGTTGAACTAGACATCATGTAGATGGACATGGTGTCTAAAGAAGGAGGTGGTGGGTGAAATTCTTCGATCAAGGTGATCTCAGACTCAAGAGAATGTTGATGGAGGTCAGCAAGAGCCATTCAAAATTTGGGTAAATCTTGGCAATCATGGGACTAATGTCCATACAAGATGCAAAGGGTGCAAGCATGGTTTGTCCTCAATGCCTTGTTCCTGACTACTGGTGTAGTTGGAAGTTCAACCACAGGGATGTTTTCATTTGTATCCATGGCATCTAAGTGTGCACAGATCACTGGGATTTTAGGGAAATTCTGAGTTGGATGGCCCTGTTGCTCACAGACGGCACAAGGTGGGACTTGTCGTGGCTTTGCGGTGCCTTTGGAATTCTTTCCCCTGGCTCTTTTGGGTTGGGACGGTGCAGGTGCATGTGTGGCGGTTGGCTTGTGCAGACTGGGTGGAGGGAGAGACTCGATTGCGATGGGTTGCACTGGGGTTAAAAAAACCTGGGGCATTATTGGTTGAGACAATGGATCAAGATACCACACCGATATTCCCAATGTAAAGTTGGGTAGGCTTAAGGTGGCCATGACTGGCTTGCTCATGACACCAGGTGGGGGGAAGAGGAAAAGAATAATATGGAGTGGGGATGAGCCCGAATAACTCCCTGACAGTTGCATGTGGGGATGCAGTTGTGGTTGTGGCTGCATGTAATGTTGCTGCTACGAACAATGTTGTGGTTGTGGTTGGGGTTGTGGCTACGGTTGTTGTTTGGGTGTAGCGGTGCTTGATGAGACCATGCACAAGTCTATAGTTTCATTTTGTGTTGGCGGTGGCGACACTAACAGGAAAGGAGCCATCATGGTGGGATCGGTAAACAACCCATGGCCCACTTTCAATGGTGGGGAGGCTGGTGTGTTTTCAACCATGATATTGATTGCAGGGACAACATTGGCATGTGTGGTCACCCCTTGTGGCTCAATGGTGGTGATGGTAGGGATAAAGTTGGCAGGTGCCGTTAACCCTTGGGGATCATGATTAGTGAGCTGGTCAACTGTCACAATATTCCCTTCGTGAGGGAACATCATGAGATGAAAGATAGTTGATGCGGCTGCTTGCATGGTATACATGTAACTCCTTCTGAGGAGGAGGTTGTAGTCCAGTTGAGCATTGACGACTTCTATGTCTATCAACACTCTCTTCCCGGCTAACGTGATGGGGACATGTAAGAGGATTCCTTGGGCTTTAGTGGGATGTCCATCAATTTTGCATAGAGTTGTGGAGGATAGTTGCAGAATTGGTGATCCAAGTTTCTGCCAAACCAAGGTAGACATAACGCACGTGGATACCCCCTCATCCACTATGCACCGATGCACAACCAAATTCTGGATGGACACTGGGATTTGGAATGTGATGGTCGAGGGCATGCGCGATTCCCCATTCTTTGTATCGAATGTGATAAACTTGGAGTCAGAGAGGTCTACTACCCCTAGGGAATCTAGTAAGGATTTTTGCTGTGTTGGGCATGTTTTAAGTACCTCAAGAGCAGACATGGCGGTTGGCATTTGGGCCAAATCATCCATAATGCTATAGCTGAATGCAGCTCTACTTGTGCCATTATTGGTGACTCTGCATATGGGGGGCACGAGAATGGGGGTAACTGAAGAGGTAGGTTGACTGTCTTAGATGTGGATGCTACTGATGAATCAGTAGGTTCGGTGGTGGTACCGTACTGATTCCATTGGGTTTGCAAGTTGACCTCTTCAGTTGTCATGGCTAGCAGGTGGTCAACACCTATTTCAGCCGTGGGAGGAGCCCCGAGAGAATTGGGGTTGGGTTAGGGAGGGGGTGTAGTTGCCACCAATCCTTGGACTGGTAGTGGGTTTTGAAGCACCATGGGGGGAGATCCTTGTGGTTTTGGGTTGGGTTGGGCTTGATTGGCAGTGTTGGTGGCCTGTTGGGCCTCATTTTGAATGGTCTACTTCGCATGACCCATGAGGAGACACTTGGATGTGTAGTGCCCATAAACATCACAGAGTGTGCATGGTTGGTTTGTGTGTAATGGGGCATTGCATCTTGGTGCATTCTGTCGTGGGGGTTTTGGGCTGGTCAGTTTGCCACGACATTGTTGGGAGGCTTTGGTTGTTGACCACCTCCCTACGGTTGGTTATTTCCTTGGTTGTGGAGCTGGTTATTTCTAGCTTTCCCTTATTAATTGTTGGGGGTAGATAGGTTGGGACGGTTTTTTTGTGCGAACACTTGTCCCAATGGAGCGGGTGGAGCAGGGGCGAGGGATTGAACTGGTTGCACTGGTGGTGCATAGTAGATTTGTGGGGGTGGTGGTGCCACAAATGTGGGAATTTTCCCCACATACTACTATGTTGGCAAGGCCATGGCCTGAGCCTGCTGTGGTGGTGCAGGTTGTATGTAGGAAGTTGTTGCTCCGGACTGGGACATCATTCTGGCATAGTCCAGAGCTTGGTTTTGGTAAGCAACACTAGTAATGTTTCTTGGTTGTGGTGTAATGGCAGGTGGTGTCGGTTGAGGCTGTGGCTGTTGGGAGACCGATCCTGTGATGTTGTCCGCAGCATGGGATGCCCCCAGTGCATTGCGATAGGAGGTACTTGGACGGGGGGCATCTGGAATGACAGTATACAGGTATCCAAACTGAGCATAGATAAGGTCAAACTATTGAGCTTTCAGTATGGCCTCTTCTTCTGATTTGGGACATTTGGATGTGACGTCCTTCGCTATGGGTGGGAGCAAGGTCTTAAGGAACCAATCCAAGAAGATCCTGTCGTCAAGTTGGATTTTGCATAGACTACGACGTCACTGCCACTCATGGATATGGTTTGTTATATGAGTGGCGGTGCTTTGAAGATAGGATAGTAGGATCT
The DNA here is from genome assembly GCA_001517045.1 of Pseudotsuga menziesii. Classification (NCBI taxonomy): domain Eukaryota; kingdom Viridiplantae; phylum Streptophyta; class Pinopsida; order Pinales; family Pinaceae; genus Pseudotsuga; species Pseudotsuga menziesii. The sequence goes on along the minus strand of LPNX010253862.1, from coordinate 213,343 downwards.
CCACCCCGTCGTCATATCTGATAGGGAGTTGGAAATACTATAGGAACATGAAGGCTAGGGAGTTGAAGTCTGGATACTTGGCTTGCGGCAACTCAATGTACCATTTTGACGTAGCACCGGTAAGGGTGCGTTGGAATAGCCTCAACCTGATGGAATCATCTATGATGCTATTGGATGAGCACCATAGATGGAATGTCATTATGTGGTTTTGGGGACATTCCCTTGCTTTGCCTTCAAAATTGGGGATGTCTGATGGTAGCTTAGTTGGCATTGGAGGCCAAAAATCTTGATGATGAATGGGGTCATTTGTTAATCTGGCCAAGTCAGGAAAGTTAAGGCAAGCCATGAATGGCATATTTTACCCCAGGTTGATGTGAGATGGGGTTGCGATGGTGGTGGGGTTTGCAGGTGCATAATGCATTTGCACAACTAGGGGTGCTTGTGGTGGCACCATTGCAGATGGGCCAATGCCCCCAAGTGTTGTGGGTGGGACAGTATGAGTGGTAGGGATATTTCCCCCATGTACAATAGTAGGGGTGATGTAAGTGGACGGCACACTACCCCCTTGTGTGGTAGGAGGGATAGTGTGTGTGGAAGGGTCACTACCCCCGTGTGCTACAAGTGGGACAGCTTGGCTGGTCACTATAGGTGGTGGCAACTAACTAATGATAGTCTGCATGACTGTGCTTGGGCCACTTGCTAGGTTGTGGGTGATAGGCTATGGTGTGGACATGGGTCCACTTGCTAAGGTTAGGCCAAAAAATGGATCTAGATTTGCACCAACTATGGGGCTTGATGGTGCAGTATGGAGGTCTAGTTTAGACTGATATGGGTCTGAATCAGAATTAGAGGCTATGTGGCCCTATGATGGTGTGGAAGATCGCTGAGAACAGTTTCGATGATGTCGATTGAGTGTTCCAAATTCTGATGGTTTGCCTCTTAGGCGTGAGGAAGAGAGTGAGGGATCAATTGTGTTAAATTTTATCAAATTGATGGGAATGATATTTGGACCCTAGTTTCAGTGGCTTCCTATTGGCTACAGGTGGTAACTTGGCCACCAATACTGCCAGAAGACAATGCTTGGCTTGTTCCTCATAGGTGTTTCTACTCAATCGGAAGGGGTCGTTTCCCGTTTTGCTTCGCAATTCCTCTTAGCTGCCAGCTACTTTGGGGTTCTTGTGGTACTCCTCACAATGAGTTTCTGGGCAAAGCCCAAGTAGTTCCCATAGTTGAAGCAGTCAAGGACTTATGTCTTCAAAGACTACATATTGGGTTTATACTTAGTGTAAATTAGTAAATTTTAAGGCTCACTCAGCATCATGAACTGAGTTGTGTTAATTAATTGGTATGGTGTATTTGTTTTTTTGTTTTTTCTGGTATTTGGTTGCTGCAAATGGTTTATGAATTCATCATGGTAGAGTTCATGTCATTGTGTATGCATGCATTGAATGAAATTGTGAACAAATACAGAGTTCGGTGTGGAACTCTATACAAACTATTGGGAAAAACCATCATTGATGAGTGTAACAATTAAGTTATGCTTGAGGAAGGAGGTAAATATGAAAAAACCTTGAATGCATCAAGAGGAAAGACAATGCTATGGCATCAAAGATTGGGGCATATCATAGAAAAGGGACCTCAAGCATTACAAGGTAAAGGTATGGTTGAAGGTATGACTAATTGCACTCTGGATTTTGATTTCTGTGAACATTTTATATATGGAAAACAAAATTGAGTAATATTTGCATCTAGTGCTACAAAAGAAAAGGGAATTTTACAATTAATACATAGTGACGTGTTTGGACCTGTTCATGTTCCATCATTAGGAAAATCTGTGTATTATGTTTCATTTATAGATGATTTCTCAAGGAACATATGGATTTATTTCCTTCGAAAGAAATATGAAGTATTTGCCAAGTTTAAATAATTTAAGGCTCTTGTAGAAAATTGGTCATAAAAGAAAATAAAGGTGTTGAGGACAGATAATGGTGGTCAGTTATGTGGGAATGAAATCAAGGACTTTTGTAAGAAGTGTGGTATAGCAAGGAAAAATACTACTCCATACACACCTCAACAGAATGGAGTTGCTGAGAGGATGAATAGGATGTTGATGGAAAAGGAAAGGAGCATGCTAAGAAGTGCTAGGACATGACAAGAATTCTGTGTAGAAGTAGTGGAGACATCATGTTACTTGGTAAACTGATCACCCACATCAGCATTGATTGATAAAACTCCACAAGAGGTATGGACTGGTAAGAAACCCTCTATTAAGCATCTGAAAGTTTATGGTTGCAATGCTTATGTACATGTTCCAAAGGAGAAAAGGAGCAAGTTGGATAACAAAGCTGAGAAGTGTATCTTTATTGGCTATAAAGATGGTATGAAAGGGTACAAGATGTGGAATCCTATAACTAAGAAGGCTGTTTATAGTCGAGATGTTGTGTTTCAAGAGGTCAATGAAGTCGCTAGATAGGAAGTGAATCCAATGGAAAAGGAACCAGAGAAAATATAGTTTAAGTTAGAAGGCGAAGAATCTAACTCAATAGAAGAATCTGAATTAGAAGAAGAAGAAACTCATACTCCAGTTTTGAGGATATCATATCGAGAAATAAAGAAACTAGAAAGGTATTCCCCTCCTGATTTTCACTCTCATTTTTCTATGTTTATTACTCATGATGATCGTAGAAATGTGAAGGAATTTGTTTATTTAGAGGATAGTGATCTCTAGAAAAGGGCCATGACTGAAGAAATGGATTCCTTGGACAAAAATGAAGCTTGGAATCTAGTCTAGTTAACAGCTGGAAGAAAATCCGTAGGGAGCAAATGGATATTTAAAAATAAGTTGAATGCAAAAGGTAAAGTGGATAAGTATAAATCCCGCTTGGTAGCAAAGGGATATTCTCAGGTAGAGGGGATTGATTTTGGTGAAATATTTTCTCCAGTTGCAAAATTAACTTCTATTAGATTTCTTCTTTCTATTGATTCTTCTTTTGATCTTGAAGTAGAACAAATGGATATAAAGACAACGTTCTTACATGGGGATCTGGAAGAAGAAATATACATGAAACAACCAGAAGGGTTCATAGTAAAGGGAAAGAATGAGTTGGTATGTAAACTAAAGAAGTCCCTTTATGGTCTAAAGCAATATCCAAGGATGTGGTACCAAAATTTTGACACATACATACTTGGATTGGGGTTTGTGAGAAGCAAAGCTGATCATTATGTATATTCCAAATAGTTTGGTGATCACTTCATTAACATAGTTTTGTATGTTGATCACATGTTGCTAATTAGAAACAACAAAGATGTTATCAAGGAGGTAAAGTATCAACTGTCCTCCAAGTTTGATATGAAATATCTCGGTGCTGCAAACTTCATTCTGGGAATAGAGATAAGAAGAGATCGTGAAAAAACATGATTGTTACCACCTAAGTTGTACTTAGTGGTTTTTTATCAAGTGAGCCTGGGGAACCAGACAAGGATAACTTGTTCGGACTTCAGAAGACCTTTGGAAGTACTTCTGGGAAGTGCTTGTTGTACTATATCACATGTTCATACCCCATGGGGGAATTGTAATAAATGTTCTAGCATGATAGTGTCTGTAAAAGACTCGGTCTCTTAGACTTTATTTGTCAATCCAATCAGCCCAGGGTGTTTTCTCCCTTGGTTATTATTGGTTGTTGAATAAACGACTGATAATTTCTGAGTTTTTCACTCCATACCTCCAAAGTTGGGGTGGTTGGCTTGGAATTTAGGCCTATTGAGGTTATTAGAGTCTATGTGTCAATGTATAGGCATGCTAGACATCATGGTCGAGTCATATGAACATGTTTAAGTCCCCCTAGGTGTTTTTCAATTTTTTAAATTTTTAGTTTTTTCAGTGTTTTTTATTAAAAATTTAATTTTTCCAAAACTTAGGCTATTTTTTAATAGTTTAATTGGAAAAATTGATTTTGTAATATAAGTGGGCCAAATAATCAGTTTCAGTCATGTAGGTGCTCATTTTCAAGCTAAGAGCACCATGTAAACCCATGGACCCACTATTTCCTAGTTTTGAGTGATTTTCCATCACTCAGGTCAGAAATCCTGAAAAATCAATTATTGGTGATTTTAATTAATAAATTAATGAATAATGGAGCAAATCCAAAATCATAGATCAGTGGATTCTCAGCCGATTTAATTGAAATCAGTTAGATCTGAAGCAAATTCACTGGATCTAACAAATCCTTGACTGAAGGAGGTGATCAAATCAGATCCAAAGTTGATCTTCAGCATCCTTTATGGGGAATTTCACCCTCCCTCTCTCCTCCACACATTTTTGGCTCATCTGGATGAGTTTTGGTGGATGCTTCAGTCAACAGGTTGAGGTGTCAGTCAGATCAGCCCCCCGATTGACAGTTGCACTCAGTGAGACTCAGATATGGCTTAGCTAGACATAGATCATGCATTGATGGACTCTCCTTCAACTGATTTGATGCATCTCCTTGGGATTTGCGCCCCCCCTGGGATGGATCTCCTAGTTTTTGTATATACCCAAGCACAGCAGCCTCTTCCAAGCTAGTTAGAACTGGGATTGAGGTGCTGCTGCTATTGTACTATTGTATTGTTCATTTGAAATAAAGAGAATCTTTGGAGGCAAGACGGTGTTGTGCCATTATATGTGTGGATAATTATTGCCATTGTTTTACTAAGGTAACCTGTATTTGTGTTCATGATTTGCTAATTGCTTGTTGATCCGTTGTTAAGATTGATAATAAGCTTATTATAATCTTGGTAGGAAAGGTGCTTTTCAATAAGTTTATTGGCCATCTCTTTCCTCTGATGCATGTGTAGAGATCTATATTCAACATGTCCTATAAGTTTATATGCATGTTATTTTGAATCTCTGTGTATGTACTAATCGGATCTCACAAGTTTTTTGGCAAGTTTCTTGATTCCAGCTGAGCTGCAGGGTCCTACATTGGAGAGGATGCTGATGTAGTTTGTTTCTTCACTCTCTCCAAAACCTTCCAAAGGCAATATTCCCTCGACATTCCACCCGAAATCTCCACTGTGGATCTTCAAGGAAACCAACATTTCTCTCCTCCTCTTCCTCCCTCAAGATCAACTCTTCACCCGGTTACCTTTTCATAGCTTTGTTTTTGTTTAGATCTATCATATTAAAATTAATTTCAACATAGATATATCCTATTGAAGCTGATATTCTATATCTTAGTTTTTTTTTGCACATAAAGTTCAATTTTAAGAGATCTAGCTAAAAATTACCATATTTTCGCAAGCATTTTAGAGAAATTTCGTAGCTTACTGTTATGGTAGTTTCATTTTCTGTATGATAAAATTTAATATTCTGAAATATCAGTGCATATTTCATTGTCTGCACAAACATAAAGTCAATATCCCAAGGAAATCTTGCTTTCCTTGGTTCCTTTGTCACCTGTTTAGCTAGTTTTAAGTTCATCTTTTTTGAGTTAAGGTAGGCTGATCCAAAGGTACTCTTAAAGTGATTTTTGGAATATTTCATTCTGATATGCTTGCTGGTTTTTATCATTTTTGACAGAAATAAAGGAAGCTTCTGTTCGGAAGTGGCCTCGGGAGCGTTCAAATCCCCCCAGGGGTCTCCCATTTGACTAGAACCTTTGATTTTCGCACCTTGTAATCTCTTGATTTCAATCCATATAAGGATCAAGAGGAATTATATCAGTTATATGATATTTTAACCACTTTTAATAAAATTATTCTTTGAATAGGCTCTTTCGAGCCCATTCCCCATCCCCCCTGGGGGGATTTGCGTCAGTGTCCTTTTTGTTGCTTTTTTCTCATTTCTTTTCAAACTAGCATTGATCTAATATGCAGGGTAGTGTAATTTATTTTATTATTAATTTCATATTCCATACTTTATATTTCAAAGTAATCTTAATACTTACCCCACGACTTCTCGATTGACCCAAAAGGGGAAAGAGATTCGTGGTAGGAGTAATTAGAAAACTAGAATTGTGGATCTATTTTATTTTTCATCATTTATTTTTCATCTATTATAAAATTAACCCCTCCTTGATTCCCTGATTGAGATCCACTTGGATCGAAAGAGGTTCCTGGAGGGGTTTTTTTTAAACAAGAACACCCATTGTAAAATTTACTAAAATTGACAAGACTCCGGTGTGTATGCTCTACACTTGGATGCGGTTCATCTGATCAGTCAAGATGTATCAAAATCACTTGAGTGAATAGTATAATTAGGACTCACTCTCCCAAATTAACAAACCAACAGGTGAAAATCCAACACCTTGATCAAACCATCGCGGTGGCAAAATACCCAAAGGAAGCGGGAACTTTTGAAAAGTGACCTCGGGGCACCGATCTCTGTCACACCCTAATGGGTGAATTATGAAAAATAGCCCCAGAGACTCCATTTCATCCCACATATTCCTTGCGGGTAGCCGTGAAGGTTTAGCTTTGGACATACTCCAAGTACCCTCGGGTATATCTGGAGTCCCCCTTTCGCCTAATTTTAATCAACTCCCACTTCAAATTTAACTTAAAATGTACCAAGAGTTAATCACAAAAAATTCACTCCAAGCACATGCAAGTACATTGATTCTATTTTTTGACTCCATTCTAAGGCACTGGTTAATTTCTTGCTTTATATATATATTGTGTCTCAACATTGTGCTTTCGTGTGTTCATCTTTTGTATCTTTCCATCTTTGATCATCTATAGTTAAATTGAAAAATCCTAAGTAACTCATTCAGTTTAACATCACAAACACTAAGTAATTATCCTTAGTAACTTAATAGGGTCTACCCCCCTTGGCTTTGTTAGGAGTTGAGCCTAAATGGAGGAGTCAAGAACAAGGTGACAGCCTTGACTCGAGACTTGCCCCCAAGGACACACCGAGTGGCTTGAATATTTCTGCCACGTGACCCAGGTGTGTGAAAGGCGGAAACAATGATCAATTTAAATCAAACAAAATATGTTGAGACTGTGCTACAGAGATTTAACATGTAGGAATGTAAGCCGGTTAAGGTTCCTATTCCTGTAGGTGTAAAGTTATTTGTAGAGCAGTGTCCCAAGACATAGGAAGAAGAAGAAGACATGTCATGAGTTCCATATGCCAATGCAGTTGGTAGTTTGATGTATGCAATGGTCTGTACAAGACCAGACATTGATCATGCAGTGGGAGTTTTGAGCAGATATATGTTAAAACCAGGAAAGGAGAATTGGACAGATGTAAAGAGGGTCTTCAGATATTTGTGTGGCACCACAGATTATGCAATATGCTACTAAGGAAGACCTAGACCATACAGAGTAATAAATGTACATGGATTTGTTGATGTAGACTGGGATGGAGACCTTGATCATAGAAGATCTACAAGTGGGTATGTGTTTAACCTATTTGGAGAAGCAAGAGACAAGCTGTATTTTCTCTCTGAACTACAGAAGCTGAATACATGGAAGCCACTCATGCAAGCAAAGAAGTTGTGTGGTTGCAAAGATCATGTTTAGGTATTGGGTTTTTACAGAAAGGTGTAAGGTTAGATTGTGATAGACAAAGTTCAGTATTCTTGGAAAAGAACCCTGCTTATCATGCTAAGTCAAAGCATATTGATGTGCAATATCAATTTGTGAGAGATATGGTTGAAGACAAGAAGGTGCTGCTGGAGAAGGTTGCCAACGTGAAAAATGTTGCAGACTCATTAACAAAGTCTGTTAGTATAGATAATTTTTCTTGGTGTAGAGAATCTATGGGCATTGCATCCCTGAACCTATGACTTTATGAGTACATGACTCATTGCTATTCAAAGGAAACAACAAGTGGGAGAATGTTGGGTATATGTTATATTCTTTGCATGTGCGTATGGAGGGGAGGTGCGCATGTCAATGTTGTAGCTCGAGTATTTATAGATTTTATGGCTATTTATAGTTGTTTGTGGCTATTTTTAGAATTTGTCTAAAAATATGTAACTTAATCCTGGTTAAGGGATTGGAGTCTTTTTTTAAATCGGGTTAACGGATTAGGGTATTTGGATGTTGTGGAATACCTATATTTTGTATTGTGAGGATTTCATGATGTAATGAAGAGAAAATAGGAGATGTTTATGCCAGAAATTGTTCCCAGAATACAAAAGAACAAGCCAACATAATCTCAAATATCTCAATAAAACAAAACAGGGTTTTTAGGGTTTTTTAAGGTTTTCTGGTTGTGAAGTTTGATGACAAGAGGGAATGCATTCATAACCCAAATAAAACTAAATCACAAGCATAGAAAAACTGAGATGCATAACATAATAACCATGTATCCAACAGAATATAACACTGAGGTTCATCCACAAATGGCAAGCACTACAAGTATAAAAACTTTAAACCATCAATGAAATTACCAATTGAGTAGCTAAAACAAGCTATAAATGAAGACAGAGAACAAACTGAAGGGTAAATAGAGCATATATTTCATAATCAGTCTTTCAAATACACATAAGAGTCATTTACTTAGCTTATGAACAAGTCTGAAGACCTCCTCTTGCCAACCAAAAAATCGAACCCTTAGTTCTCTTTGTGACATACATTAATACTATCCTTCCAAAATTGGTTTAGGACTAAACCCTAACTGCTTTTCAGCCTACTCATCGAAATAGTTCTATCTAAATAATAATTACAAAAATGAAATATCCTTGAAAACATAACTAATAACTAATTGTGTTAACAAGCTTCACAAATCTTTAGCTGCTTCAGCTAACAAGGCTATCCCTTCTAGGGCTTGGGCCTTTCTTCTATCCTTCAGTTGCTCTGCTTCCATCTCTGCCGTCTTTCTAGTGACTTCTTCATTTTGCTTCTATAGATCTTTGATGGTTTGTTTCAACATTGTAAATTGAGACTCTGTATTCCTCTTCCTTTTCAATGCATTTTTTGAGACTACAATCAGCTCATGATAGTGGCTATTCACCTCATCTAGATCCTCTCTGAGTCTTCTATTTTCCATGACTAGGCCATCATTTGTCTCCTGCATATATTCCACCTGATATTTATACTCTTTTACATTTCTTTGTAAATTCTCTTTTTCTGAATCAAATGCTTTATTTCCTGCTTTGGTTCGCATCTCATTTGGAAGCCATGGAATGTTTAGTCTCTTATATATTTCTTCATATTCTGGCAACAATTCTATAGGAATTTTAGGAAAACTCAGGTTTTCTTCAGTCTCAACTTCACAGGGAACATTTTCCTCAACCATCACCTTCTTTTCTGAGTGAGAAGCCTTTATCTTACCTTCTTGTTGTTCCTGCAACATTTGACTTCGTATCTCTAGAAAAATATCAGACAATTTAGTCTCAGTAAGGGTAGACTCTTTTTCTAATTCCATTGGCCTTTTTCCTTTACTGTCACCCTTATCAAAATCCAGTTTTTCATCAGATGAGGAGTCATCTATTGCTGTTACTTGTTCTTTATTCAATTTAGGGTTCAACAATTTCTTCATATTCAGCCTGAGCTTGTTTCTAGGTCTAGTCTTTGGTCTCCACATAGGAGCAAGTTCCCCTAACATTTTGAAAGTTTTGCCCCGATGGGTGACTGAAGCCAATTCAATAACTTTTAGTTTCTTTCTCTTTGGTACTACTACCTCATCCTCCTGGCCATGAAATTCCTTTTTAGTACAAACACTGGTTCCATCAATAATAGGGAGTTTATCCTCCTCAAACACGCATTTCTCATCCTCTGATAGGACTGTGATTGGACTTTGTTTTTGAACTTCAGTATCCTCTTCATCACTTGAAATTTTCTCTGTAGGTACAATATTTTCAGCAACAAATGTTTCTGCTGGTGCATCATCCTGAATAGGCTCAGTCTCCTTATTATCATACTGCAAAGCTATGCTCTCAATGTCATTAAGATGTTGTTTAGACTCAAAATCTTCCTTTGCAGGCTCTGAAACTTCCTCCAATTTAATATTGTCTTCATCTTTAACCTTTATCTTTTGTCTAATCTTTCTGATCAAGGTATGTCCTTTATTAACTTTTTTTTTGTGAGACTGTCCTTCTTGACCATTCTGAAACCTTGACTAGAAAAGGAAATATTCCCAAGTTTTCCCCTTACTCTGCAAAATGGTGTTTATAATGAGTTTGATAAGTCCATGGTTGAAAATGGACTGTCTAGTATGATTCTGGTGCTCCTTAATTTTGCAAGACATATTCTACAGGCTCTTTAGAAGGAAGAAGGCCAGGTTCATCCTTGACTCATTACTGAGGTGTTGAATAAATCTGAAGTGGTATTTAAAAATGAAGGCATATCTTCCTTCACATGTAATATAACTTTGTAAAACCTTAATAGGTTCTATCCATTCAGGCCTGAAGTTATGAATGGGTACACCCTTACCCCAATTTGCAATTATACCAATCAATAAGTACTTTTGTGCATTAAAGGTGAATGGAACCTTCTTAAACCATAATTTTCCCTCAATTTTAATTCCTTTTGCCTCAGATACCAACTCCTTGGTCAATTTGAATTGCAAAGTATCAAAAGATACAGTGTCTTTGTCATAGCACTGAGCAAAATTATAGGAGACCTCTGCATGGTATCCATCAATTTTCTTGAAAAATATCAACCATCCTGCATTTTCAAATAGCTCAACACATTCTGGAAATTATCTATCCAATTGAGATCAGTGGGATCAGCTCTATTATTTTTTCCACTTTTCTTCATTTTCACTATGGTTTGCAGCACCTGTTAATAATCTCACAGTCTGTTTATCTTCAGATCCTCACAGTCTGCCCTATCACACAGTTCAAGAACTCTTCTGTACCAAAATTTTGCAATAATTTGACCTAATCACCAAATTCAGGGACCTCCAATAGTTTTTCTCTAAAGTTTATTATTTCAAACGATGAATACTTGGATATATTGGTTAATATTTCATCATTCATAGTCTATTGAATGAGCAAATTTATATCCTTCCTTAGAATTTTGACATTATGGAATTTTATCAGAAAACCTCTGATTAAACAAACCCTGTCAAATTCCATGTGGGGTACCTGCTCAGAAGCTTAATATAAGCACTGGAAGTCAATCTCTTCAAGGGTTATGTGTTGAATTTCACGTTCCAACTATCTCCAAATGTCTAGATCGCTTCAAACTATCGCTGCTGGAGAGCCCTAATTATTCCTTCAGTTGTAAAAACTCCAATTTCTTAGCAATATGTTCCCACAATGACTTTCAATACCTTCGTATTCTTCATATTAAGAACATATTCCCAAAAACTTTGCCTCATTCCACTCACTGTCATCATTCATCCTATGTTGCATGCAGTCACCATGATTCATCTCATAGAATGATTATCCACCCGTTTTAATGATAACCTTGGAAAGACACGTATCAAATATGATAAATAATGTGGTTAACACCTAAGGGACAAGACACCCAAAAAAATCGGACTGGAAAATAACGATTTTTGGCACTCGCAACTTTCTTGTAGCGCTCTAGTGTATTAATTTCGCTCTTGCGCTACAAGAAAGTCCCAACACATGATTTCACCTCATTAAATCACTAATCAGGTTTAAGACTTGGTTTATATTCTTAATCTTGACCTTAGTGTCATTTATGAAACCATTTAATCAATATATACCTTGTAGAACTCTTCAAGAATGAACTATAAGCAAAATTTATAAAATAAGGCTTAAAAAATAAGAAAAATCAAAATGATGAAAACTAAAAGGATTGAACTCAAAATTAACCTTTATAAACCAAAATTTCCTAGAAGCAAAAATATTAACAAGTTTCAAAAACATAAACAAAAGCATAAAACTAAGGAAGACAAAATCATGACCTAATAGGAGGTATGGCTCCAAGGTTTTCTGGTTTTCTCAATTAAGGGTTTCTAGGGTAAATCTATGTGTTTATGTGTGAATATGTGTTGTGATCTCTATTTTTCTTAAAAGAATTTGTATGCTTTGCTTCTCTGCATAGGTTTAAAACTTACAATCCTTGCCTAGGTTGCAAGTCATCTATAGGGGATGTAGGTGAAACATCTAGGATGCCTCCTTGTAAACCTAGAGACCAACCAACATATAATAATTTTCCTCCACAATCCCCACTCTATTATCCTCCATATAAACCACCTCAACAATGGAACAATTCAAGTTGGCATAATTGGCCAGCTTAGTACCCTCCTCCTAAATTTCCGTAGCAACAATATTGGTCACAAGGATGGAGAGGACAACCATATCCTAAGTCACAACCTGTCTCTACAACTAATCATCCTTATCCTTAGCACCAAAAAAATTTCCAGCAAGTTTCGCTTAGATTTGTGCCTCTAGTTCCTCTCATCGCACAACAACCTCATCATTTTCAGAACATATATCCTTCACAACCGGAATTATTACCTAAACAATCGATACCTAACCCAAACAATAAACCAACCCAAGCTCTTAATAGAATTGAGTTGCAAACTCTTCCATCGTACCTTATTTCAACTGTACCTATACATGAGATTCAATTATGATCTGGAAGAGTTGTGAATGAAAAACCCAAGTCATCAGTCATCATTCATGAGGAAAATGAAGAAGAAGAGGATTCAAAAGAACCCGTGAATGATGCCATTTTAGAGGATGCGAATATTCCAAAGATTCCAGTACACACCCATCCTCCTCAAGAACCCACTCAGGAGCAAAGAGTTCCTCCATTTCTGGAAAGACTAGTAATAGAAAAATCTGTAGTTCAACCTGAGTATGACATTTTGAATGAATTAAAGAATATCTATGTCAAAATTCCTCTATTACAAGCTATCAAGTACATACCAATCTACAACAAGGTAATAAAGGAACTATGCATTAAACACCCAGTGAAGAAGCAAAATGACCCTCTCACAGTTCATGTTATAGGACAGATGTCTGAATGTATGACAGATCGGTCTCAGATTGCAAAATATAAAAATCCAGGAGCCCTGGTGGTGACTGTAACTGTAAACAATACCACCATAGAAAATACATTAATGGATTTCGGATTTGCTATCAACATGATGACCACCACTGTCTTAGAAGTTTTACAGTTAGTACAATTTCTCTGACCTACCCCATCCATCCTAGAACTAGAAGACTATACTACGGTAAAACCTGCTAGAGTCCTGAATGAAATTATTGTATAAGTAGCCTCATGGGATTACCCTGTCGACTTTATGGTCATAGAATCAAAGGATCCTTCTAAAGGGAATCCTATTATCTTGGGAAGACCATGGTTAGCTACTGCAAATGATTTTATAGGATGTAGGGATGGAGAGATGACTATTTCCAATGATTTGTCTACATAGAGACTTATTTTATACCTCCCAGCACAACCAATAACTGAAAATTCATGGTGGTTAAATTGTTCTTTTGGGGAAGAGGAATTTGATGACCTCTCCCTTCCTAGTGATTTCTCATGGGAACTTCAGGAGCGGACCACTGAGAATGTATTAAATTTGTTTGTTTCTTCAACAACTTGTATAGATTTTCCTCAGTCTTTCGCTCAATTCGATCAGATTTTTGGGGATGAGTTCCAAGAGAATATGGCTCTCTCAACGTTTATAGAGACACCTTGTGTCTTCACTATTGAAGAGAATACATGACTCTATACTATACCTTGTGAAGTTGGCCCTGAAAAGTTTCTACATATAAATGTAGGATTATGTGAAAACCAAAAAGGACAGCTGCTTGAGGTTCTTAAAAAACAAGCTGGGGCATTCACATGGGAATACACTAATATGAAGGGTATACACCCTGATACTTGTATTCACCATATTTATATGGATCCAAACATTTCACTTGTAAGGCAGCCTCAGAGGAGGATGAATCCTACTCTAAAGGATATAGTAAAAGAAGAATTACAAAAACTCCTCAATGCTGGTTTCATCTATCCTATCTTCGATAGTAAATGGGTGTCTCCTCTAGTGTAGTCCCAAAGAAAGTCACTAGAAATTTGTGTTGATTTTAGCGAGCTAAACAAAGCTACGATAAAAGACTACTTTCCTTTACCTTTTTTTGATCGAGTGTTAGATACCCTGTCATGTAAACAATAGTTTTGATTTCTTGACGGATATAGTGGTTACAACTAGATTTTAATAACACCTGAAGATCAAGACAGGACCACTTTTACATGCCCTTGGGGAACATATGCTTATAGAGTTTTTCCATTTGGCTTGTGTAATGCACCTGCCACTTTTCAATGAGAAGTCTTAGAAATTTTTTATGATCTTATACATGACTGCATGGAGGTATACATGGATGACTTTACAGCCTATGGAAATACCTTTCAAGAAGATCTTGACAACCTTCAAAAGGTCCTAATCCGATGTCAAGAAACGAATTTATCCCTTAGTCATGAAAAATGTAAAATGTTACTAATAGAAGGTATAGTTTTAGGACACCATGTTTCCTTCCAAGGAATTAAGGTAGATCCTGATAATATCGAAGTAATTGTTGGCCTTCCCTCTCCAAAAACTAAAAAGGAGGTAAGAAGCTTTCTTGGTCATGTAGGCAATTACTGCCACTTTATTGAAAATTTTACTAAAATAGCTGCACCAATGTTTAAATTTCTTTCAAAGGATGTAGAATTCCAGTGGACAGAATCTTGTCAAAATGCTTTTGAAATTTTAAAAGCTAAACTATCGATGGCACCAATACTCAGGGGTCTCTATTGGTCCCTTCCTTTTCATATATCCACCCATGTCTCTGATACGGCCATATGAGGAATCCTAGGACAAAAAGAGGGACAAGCACCTTATGCCATTTATTTTATTAGCAAAATTTGACTCCTACCAAACTAAATTACACTGTTACTAAAAAGGAATTTTTGGCAGTAGTTTATTCTATTAATAAATTTCTCCATTACATTATAGGTTACGGATTTTTTTGTGCATACCGATCACTCTGCCATCATATTTTTAATGAATAAACTAATTATCAATGGTATAGTGACCTGGTGGCTTCTTCTATTGCAATATTTTAACATCATTGTCATTGACCGACCTGGTAAAGAAAATCTAGTAGCAGATTTCCTCTCTTGCATTCAACATGATGATGGTGCTAAGCTCGTTGACGACACTTTTCCTGATGAACATTTGTTTGTTGTGTCTATTCAAACCCCTGGTTTGTAGATATTGTAAATTATTTAGCAACTGGGAAATTACCAAACCATTTATCCCCACATGAGAAGCGATGTATTATAGTACAAATTTCTAATTATTCTTTGGTTGATAATGACATCTTCCACACTGGTCCAGATCTTATTATTTGACGATGTGTGTGGGAGGATGAAATGACAGACATCCTCCATGCATGCCATGATGGACCATGTAGAGGACATTTTTATGATAGGAGAACAACATACAAAGTGTTGTATTCTGGTTATTACTGGCCAAGCATTTTCAAGGATGCTTCCAAGTACGTTAAAGGATGTGATAGTTTCTAAAGAATAGGGAGACCTACGTCATGTGATCAGATTCCCTTAGAACCTCAGGTCATGATTGATCCTTTTGAAAAATGGGATCTTGATTTTGTAGGACCAATTTCTCCCATGTCTCATAAAAAAAACTATATCCTGGTTTACACAGACTATGTCACCAAATGGGTAGAAGCTAAAGATTTTTTTAGGGCTACCGAGAAATCAGTGGTAGAATTTATATATGAAGAAATATTCACCCGGTTTGGTGTACCTAGATAAATTGTCACAGACCAAGGTGCTCAATTCACTTCCAAATTAATTAAAGAACTCACTACGAAATATGGCATCTGACATTGCAAATATTCACCTTATCACCCTCACGCTAATGGATAGGTAGAATCAACCAATAAAGTATTAGAAGTCATTTTAACCAAAACCATTGAATTACATCATAGGGATTGGGCAGATAGACTCCCAGGGAGGCCTTATGGGCCTATAGGATAACATGGAGAAACACTATCAGACATACCCCCTATGAGTTAGTGTATGGAAAACAAGTCCTTTTACCTATTGAATTTCAAGTTAAAACCTTTCGTATGGCAGCACAATTAGGCATGGATTTGGATGAAGCACATAAACAACGAGCATTACAAATTAGTGAGTTATATGAGATTAGACAAGATGCACTCCAAAGAACCATGCTAATACAGAATCGACGAAAGACATGGCATGATAAATTTATTAAGAAAAATAAATTTAATACTGGAGATTGGGCACTACTATTTGACTCACGGTTTAAAATTTTTAAAGGAAAGTTAACTACCCATTGGATGGGCCCATATGAAGTAGTTACATATTTTGACAATGGGTCAGTAGAAATTAAGACAATTAATGGTTCACAAGTTTCCTTTGTAGTAAATGGACACAGACTTAGACTTTATCACCAACCAAGATCTAAACAGGATTTCATACAGAATGTTTTGCAGCAAAAGGAAATGGAATTAGTTGAAGGGGAAGTTATTCCTCCTCCTCCTAATCCTTAAAAAGAAAGCATTTTGGGTTATCATCACTTGTATATATGTAAATATTTGTTTGTTTCTTTGAATAAATAAGAGTCATTTCTGACAAATTGCTTACAAGGGACTCTTGTTCTTTTTATAATGTTATATATATTTTCATGAATAAATTGAATCATCTAGCAAGTGGTTTTGCAGTTTGATTATAAGTACTTTATCTCTATAAGTATCTCATGGACTATTATTTGGAAAAGGGAAGTACGCTAAAACAGTCATCAAGTATCTTAACCTTTATTGGGGTACTTTTGAAATTTGCATCTTATAGTGACAATACAAAAAAAACAATTCTTTGTATATCATTCTTAACTAGCTCTTCTATGATTCATATGGTTTTTGGTATTTTGATTCATACTTGTATATTTTCGATTTTCTCTTTTGAACAGTTGCTTGACAAACCTACTTTCATTATTATATTTTTCACGATCATATATTACACCTATGGATTACTAGTTCATCCTATACTTGTTATCAAAACTTGTCTCTCAAGTATTTTGGTAATAAATCAAGAGTAAGTGGAATTTTTGTCTCTAGGGAACATTACTTATCTCTTATGAAGAAGAAGGACTGTAAGGACAAAGAACAACTTTAACTTGTTCTCTTTTGACATGATCTATGATTAAGGCCATTATCAAAAGTTACTTATGAGTTTGTTTTACAAAATTTAATTATGTGTTTAGCAGGGCTTGACATGCTCTAGTACCAATTGACTTCCATATATTTAATATCATTATACAAGGAAAACCCACTGGGGTACTGAACATGCCTGCTGGCAGCGGGTCAATGCTAAGTATTAACTTGAAACACAGAAGCTCGATAAATGCAAGTAAACCCATCAGGGTACTGAACAGGCTCACTGGTAGTGGGACTATGCTTGCATGGTACCAAGGTAAACCCGTCGGGGTACTGAACAGGCCTACTGGCAGCGGGGAAATATTGGGTAAAAGAGACATGGTTAATGCACCACTATGCACATGGTTCATAAAACAATGATTATATAAATAAAAATTTTCAAAATTTATGAATAAACATGTCACGACCAATTGTTTATAATGTCATTTGATAATGGTTGTAAGTTGTTCTTGGCCCTGGACATCTAATTCAACAAATATCTAGGATGTAATTATCCTAGAAAGGGGACCCATAACTGTAAATCTCACACACTCTGGGATAAACTTAAAATATTTTGTGATGACAAGATATATTTAAAATGAGGCATGGATGACTACTTTTTCCTATGGAATTATTTTGGTTTTATTATCCTCATTCAAGTGGTCTTTCTAAGCAATGTTATATTTTTCATGAATATATATATCTGAATCATTTCCATTTACTAGTTAGTTTTTCTTTTTCTTACAAAATAATAACATCATGATAGAAATATTTATTTCATTATCTGGAACAATCAGTTCTTCTCTCTTATATGGCTTGAGGACATGCCATATCTTTGGTTTGGTGGAGGATTATGAAATATTAGACTATTTTTATTTTTATTATTTATGACAGATCTATTTCTCTGACAAATGATAACTGTTTTCAGGATAATGTAGGCAGTGGAACTTGGCTATAGCATGAAGCATATTTTCACAGAAAAATCAATATGGAGGACTATATAAAGGGTCGAATGAAGGTCCAAATTAAATACCAAATGACGACTAGAATAAAATATTGTGATATTACAGCCGCTTATGATTAAAATTTGCTAACCAAATTTTGATTTTTTGGAAAATAGTTTTTACCTCCATGTGGACGATTTGACCTTAAAATATTTGTACTCATCATTTCACTACTAGAAACCATATCCTCTTACCCAATCATGTAGTTAAACTATCAAATGACCGATCTTCTTGTTAATCAAGGTTATTGAAAATGCAATTTATGCCTTCGTGTCATATGTTCAACCTGTCCAAAGTTTTATTTTGGATATGGTTGAACTAATTACAAACCTTATGAACTCACTCATTAATGCATATTCTCATTAATGGCACATGTCTCAAGGTTCACTATGATAGCGTGATCTCTTAAATAGGACAAAATTCTTGCTATTCCATAGTTTTCATTATTTTTGTAGAGTTGTTTTAGCCATTTTCTTCTTACACCCTCTACACAAAGATCCTGTATCATAACTGTTGAACAATGCTGAATTGTTTCGAACATGAGAGCTATCAAATCAAGAATGTTGAAGAAATCAACAAATCCATTAATTCTTCATACAACATTTGACATGAAAAACATACTATTTTGAAAGCACAAGCCAGAAGAATAAAGTTTAAATCATGTCCTTCATCTGCCGAGTCGAAGGCAGTTGCTAGCGTAGCTCTGCCTTCTTCCTAAGTTATGTTTCTTTTTTCTCAGTGGGACCTGGCATTTCTCCTGTTTGGGGGAATGTTGATCCCAGATTTGTTATCATCTTTGGCAGTTAAATTATGCATTTAAACATATTCTTTGTCATCTTTTTGCATATTTTCTATCACGCAACTTACTATTCAGCCCCAGGTATGAATGAATTTAAGGTTTATGTAAAATCTGTTTATTATTATCATTTTACGATTTTATTGATTAAAATTGACATTGTTTGAAGCGTGTTTGATATATTAGTTTATGTATATATTTGTTTGTAGATTATATAGTCTTTTGGACATGTTAACAAATAGACACATGTTCAGCTAGATATGCATAGAGCATATCCAGCTCACTGTCTAGGTTACCGTCCAAATCGCTAACCAGACTGCGCATTGTTGATAATAGATTCCAGGAATTAAAACGTTGGAACGGTCTACAAACTACTTGTTGTCCACACATCTGGGTGATGGAGAATCTCTTGTTCTAGAAGACTCAACATCATGCTGCCTTTGCTTGACACCACACCACTAGTCCATGCGTTTGGATGATAGCATGACTCTAATTCTAGAAGACTCACCAGCATGCTCTCCTTTGGCTGATACCACACCACCATCCATGCTAAAGAAGGAGCCTGTACGCCACATCACGCGATGAAGAGAGACGACACATGAAGGAGAGGGAGAACATTGTGCATTGGAATTTGATCAGTTAAATGGTCATAATGGTTGACTAAATTTAGAGAGCAGTCGACCACTAAAGGGTCATCTTGCTCACCTCTGTAAACAATATATATATTAGCCTCTAAGTGAGAGCTCAGTTAGCTAGCATTTTAACCAGTTTATGCATGTGATTCATCATTCTTAAGCATGTTGTAATTCTATTCCATATTTTTAATAGAATCTACATTTTCTACTGTTTATGATTGTGTTCAAGTAAGTGTTAGCCAGGAATCACCCATGATTGCTGAGAGGGCCCCTCATCAACCAGAGGTTTCTTTTCTTGTGTAGTTTCATTACCTTTTCTTTTTTCGTTAGTTTAAATTTCTAGTTTGTTTCTGTTATTAAATTAGTGTAAACATTTAATTCATTTGCTTCATGTAAGTCATTTTATTTCTAAAGTTAAATAGCTAGTTGTGTGCATATTTTGCTTTTAATTTGCTTTTAGTCATTTCATTTCCATCTTTACTGTTCATCTTTATTTGCAAGTAGATAGAATAGATTGCTTGTATCAAGTTAGAATAGATTCAATTTTTTTACTTCCTTTTTGTTATAAGTTCATTCATTTGAATTTCAATTTGTTTCTTAATACACAATGATTTCTTTATATTCATGAATTATTTTAAGATTGTTTCGCTGTCAAACTTGATCATTAAGTAGGTTTATTTACTACCTCTCTGCATTGTGTTTAAATGTGCACAAATTCAGCTGAAGATTAGATCATTTAGGTTATTTTCTGTGATTTTAGTTGTGCATACTGTCATTCAGACAACCTGTTTAAACTGTTATTCATGCACCCCTTTCATACCTGTAGTTCAGTTTGTCATCTAGTTCGTTGTTTCATTTTTAGTGTTTTTAATGTGTTTTGAACCTGTTTTAAGTTCTGTTTATTTAGTATTTGAAGTATGCTTTGAGTGTAATAGCTAGATGGTAGTTCTATTTAACATTAAAGTTAAAATTAGATTGTTTTAGGTTATTTATTAAAGTTTTATCCTCTCATCTTGAATGGATTTTGAGCTATGTTATGTTTTGTTTGTTTTATTTTGTTTCTGATCCCTTTAATTAATATTGTTGTACTATTTTTTAATCATGCATTTGGATTGATTTATCCGCTTGCATGCAAAACTTAGTATTAGATGTGTTATCCTTAGGAAAATATACTAGTATTTTGTAGATTGTTCCTTTTTCATTGTGTGATTACCGAAAGAGAGTTGTAGGATAGAATTCAAAGCCATTCATATTAAGTTTTCTACTTGTTTCTTTTTATCAAGTTTTCTTTATTAAGTTTTCTACTTACTTCTTTTATTAAGTTTTCTACTTTTTTCCTTTATTAGGTTTTCTACTTACTTATAAATTAGGCCTTCCTTGCATCCTAGTCTTTCACTTGAAAAGTTATTTGTTGATAGTATCATTTTCAGTCTAAAGTTATTTGCTTATAAAATAAATTATCAATCATTTGGTTTAGTATGCTATTCCGGTTCAATTACCTTAATAGTTGAATTCTTAGGAGTTTGACTCGGTTTTTCATATTGAAATATCTTTCGATCTTTTGTTTGTTAAAATATTTCCACAACACCATAGGAATCCCTCTACCTTCGCATATATTTTGTGTCAACTCTAATCCTACCAACCCTGGTCGATAATTAATATTATGTGAATTAATATAGATGATATAACACCCAACATGTATAAATCACACCTATGATACCATTAGAAAAAAATCCTTGATTCAAAGAAGAAGCGCAGGAGGTAGATCTTGCTACTAAGATAATTCTCACAAGTATGCGCAAGGAAAATAGACAGAAGAATAAAGAGACTAAATACTAGATAAGTGATCAAATGAATAATTGATTATTGAATCAATGACTTTATTGATTAACCAAATACTTGACTATTACAATAGTAATACATCCTTATAAAGGAAAATTGAGTTGGTGGAAGACAACTCATGCTAGCTCATAAATCAGACTTACCAAATATGATAAATCCCCATATGTGGCTAAAGTACTTCCCAAATCAGTCAAAGAACCCGTGAATTAGATAAAGCCTAAGTGAGTTTTAATGAATGATTGAAAAACATGCTAATCGTAGAATATAGAGAGAAAATAATGGAGGATGGGTTGGCAACAAAATATAGAAATTTCCTAGTAGGCTAGCTTTTCTTATCCACAGAGAAGTTGGATAAAAGCATAATAAAGACAAAATCCATAGGAAGGCGTAGTTACTAATTTTGGAAGTCAGTAAAGTGGACAAGATCAAACTAGAATCAAAATAAAATCACTCCTAGGTTATATATGGCAATTTTTTACCATGTGGTGCAAGTGGATTCCAACTATCTAGGCTAGTAGGTAGGAATAATTTTTATTCTAAGTATTAAGTGGGTTTATTATATTCCCACGCCCACCTTTATGTCTAACTTTATGATGTTTATGTCTGAAATAATAAAATGCATATGGTTCATATAGGTGTATATAGGGCCCAACAACAAGTCTATGGTTACCCTTTACAGTTATTCATGTCCACAAAAGTTGAGGAAAGAGGCAAAAACACATGGGGAAAATCCTCCCTCAAGAAAGGGAAAGGAATACAATTTGAAATATGTCTTCAGTATGTATTTGTATTCACTTGAATCAGTTGAATGCTCTTATTCTAGTGAAAAAATTTGATGAAGAGATGATGAACTCCATAATCATGCGCTAGAGTGTAGAATCTGCAAGAAAGAATATGAGAGACTCCCGGTATCTCATCATATAAATAGGACAATGATGAAGTAGGAGAATTATCTAAATGATTATTAATTCTAAAAAAATATTATATCCAAACACAATATAAAATGGAAAATATATAATGTTCATACTCCTTCCCAAATAGTACAAAAATTAAGACAACTCGTAACACAATCAGTTCATTGTAGAGATGAAAAATTGTGATGTGGATCACATATCGGTCTTCAAATATGATGTATCACCTTAAAATATATGATATGAGGATGAAATGAATCTTATATATCCGAAATATTATCATATGGAACAACAAAGAAAAAGGATTAAGTGTCTCCATGAAGATATGAGGCTAAACTAGGAAAAGTATAAGCAACTAGGGAAACACGATGAGTGTAAAAATTTGAATGATGAATGGAATTGATATATAAACCATAAGAGTTTATAATAGATCCAAACATGTGTAATATAACAACAATGATTATTAAGTTCATATATAACCAACCAGTGAAAAATAGGCAAGACTTGAAACCATTTGATATAAGTAACACTACATAAGAAACCAATGAGGAATCAACTAGTGAACTTGGGGTTTGTATAGTCTAAGGAGTATTCATAGGTATGGTATATTGTATGTATGGTGGTATTAATGGTGTCATGACATGCATATAATACTGCAAATATTCTTATAAATCATAGTTATGGAGTGAGGAAGAGAAGCTTCAAGATAAGTCAGGATTTAGTGAAAAATCACAATCATTGGGGGTGAATCTAGGAGACTGGTAGATGGATTATCAATAAAAGAAACTGATATTTCTGATTCTAATATATCATAATTTAAATATATATCGTATTTTTAGGAAACTATTTTACTCTCGCACTCAAGGAATAGTTTTTATCACCTTGGAACTGCACACTATGATAGTGTTCTGAGGAATCTGCAGACTTCTCTGGCTCATCTAAAACTTCGATGTTGTTCTTCTCAAGAAGATGAGACATTATGCCCATATTCTTCTTGAAACATTTATTCTCAGGATGAAATCCCTTTCTACAATAATAACACTTGGATGTACTTCCTTTCTTCTTGACTTTCTTCATTGAACCTTCATCAATAGGATTCGAAATTTCATCTTCATTATTTGACTTTGGCTTCTTCTCTTTCATAATTTGCTTCTCTTTGGATTTTATATTAGTGATTGATTCAAATATGAGAGCATGATCCTTTCCCTTGTAATATATAATAGAACCCATCTGGTTCATTTTTTCTTTCTCTATTGTTAGTGAATCAAAGGATGCACTCAAAGAAGGAATTTTTCAATTAGAAATAGCTATCCTAGTGGAATGAAAAGTAGAAACAAAAAATGAGTATTCAGGACCTAGTTTTGATAAAATGGAAAGGATCAATTGATATTCCATTTTCTCAATCCCACATTTCTTGAGAAATAAAAATAGTGACTTGAATTTGGTGAAGAAAACCTCAATAGAATCAAAACTGTTTGGACTCAATGAGAATAACTCATTCTCCAATTGATTCGCTCTTAACTCATCTTGAACCCCAAAGAGAGATTCAAGTTCGGTCCATACTTGGTTTGGTATGGTAAAACCATCTATATGAAACAGTATATCAGGGGAAATAGAGAGGAAAAACAATCCATAGGCTTCATCCAACCTATTATGCCACTTAGCTTTCTCAACCACAAAATTTAGTTCATTTTCTAAATTCATAGAAAATATATAGAGTCCCTTACTGCACAATAGAATGCCAATTTTAGTTTTCCAATCATGATAGTTGAATGGATTTAGGATCATATATGAATAATAATTCATAATTAGATGTCGATGCGCTAAAGAAGAAACTCTCTGCAGCCTGCACAAATAAAACTAGGATAAAATCTTGTAATCTTAATAACAAGCTCTTGTTCAAAGAGGGATAAGAGACTAGATGCGCTCTGTTAGAGAGAATGGGTAGCTCCTCAACTCTATTGAACTTGAACAAAATTTCACTTTGATACCATGTATAAATTTCATCCTTGATACCATTATAAAAAGATCCTTGATGCAAATAAGAAGCACATGAGGTATATCTTGCTACTAAGATAATTCTCACAAGTATGCAAAAGGAAAATAGAGAGAAGAATAAAGAGACTGAATACAAGAGCAGTGATCCAATGAATAATTTATTATTGAATCAATGACTTTATTGATTAACCAAATACTTGATTATTACAATAGCAATACATCCTTATAAAGGAAAATTGAGTTGGTGGAGGAAAAATCATGCTACCTCATAAATCAGACTTACCTTATCCATGAAAGATAATAGTTTCGTAGTTGACTAGCTTTACCTTATCCAATGAAAAGATGGAATAAATAAGAATAAAGACAGAATCTGCAAGAAGGCGCAGTTATTAATTCTAGGAGTCAATAAAGTGGACAAGATCCAACCAGAATCAAGATAAAGGCACTCTTGGGGTATATATGGAAAGTGTTAACCAAGTGGTTCAAGTGGATGGCAACTATCTAGGCTAGTAGGTAGGAAATTAATAAAAAATGATTAAATATTTTATCCTAAGTATGAAGTGGGTTTATAATATTACCACAATTTCTTCGTAACACTGCTATAGGTTTGATTTGTTCTTCAAATGTTAATATTGCAAAGCCATTTTGTAGACTAGTGACACTTATACACTTGACAATTATGGTTGTTTTTTAATCTATGTACCTTTTTACTTCAACGACAATAGCTTCAATATATATATATATATATAAAATACAATTTTTTATTATTTTAGTGGATGTAAATGGATTCATTCTTTTATGTTAGTCTTCAAATTGTTTCTATATTCAAAGAACTATTCAACATGTTTTTTTCCTTGAATTCATGATTTGTATATAACATCCATTTAAAGTCAAGGATTTTCACATGATATTAAAAAATTAGCAATATATGCAACAATATTTTGTTGCTTCAAGATTGTTATTATTAGCTTCATCGACATATGATTTTGGATTTTTTCTTATCCACTTTTGAGAATACACGGAACTTTTTGAATGTATTTTTTGATAATGCACTCTATTTTCTTTAATTTTCCTTTATGTATTGAATGAAGTATTTCTCACTAATTGTCTTCTTGGGATCCAACAACTTTGATCTTTGTTCCCAAAACCATTACAATTGTAGCATATTATTGTATGACAGTACATTACAATATGTCCATAATATTTTCACCTCAAAAAATTTACTATGCTACTAAACCTTTTCTTGCCATACTTTTGCAATCCAATTCTTTATGTTCAAATTCTTAACAACAAAAACAATAACCATTAAATAAATTCCCATATCTGGACTTTTGAGCCCATTCTGATGACACATCTCTTCCCAAATTGTTTTGATAGGAATAACTTGCTTTATGATGCTACTTATGACTTGTTATTTCATATCTTTGCTTGTTGACTAAATTTAGAGCATATTCTTGGTTTGTGACATCGCCTTTTTTTTCATGAGAGAGAACATATTAATTACTTCATGTTTGGAATCCATTTATCATCTTTGGATTTGTCAATCATATTTTTGTAACTGAGGCCATGTTTTTCAGTAGATGAACTTTGACTATTTAGTATCTCATCCAAAATTTATGATTTGTTCTTGAGATTGAGCTTAGCATTTGCTTCCTTGGTATTTCCTTTGAACTCTTCTATTTCCAATCTTAGCTTGTGACATGTGTCTTCTTTCTCCATCAGCTAATCTTTCAAAACTTCCTCTGTTCTTTTGGCATCCTCAAGTTTGGTTTTTAACCCAATGACCACTTCTTTTGTATTCTCTAGGACTTATGTGTTTTTATTGACCTTCTAATTTGATTTATGTGTTTCTACTTCCTCTCTTAGATTATCATTTTTTGTCTTTAGATTCATGATTTCTTGTTCTTTTGTTTTCAAAGATTCTTCACCTTGTATTTCTAAGTCAACCATGAATTCATTGACTTGTTCATGTTTTTATTGTTCCTTTCTTTTAGATTCCTCCAACAATTGTTGTAGTAACACATTTTTCTTTTGAGCTCTCGCCATTTATTTAAGTACACACATAACTTTGCTTTTAATAATATCAAGATCATCCATTGAAACTTTGAAATATGAATCATATTATGATCTTCTAACTTATTCTAATGCAGTTATAACATCATTCTTAAGCTTTGTTACGTATTGCTATTCACTTATAATAGGACAATCAACCTCACTATTCGAATCATTGCAGTCTAAATATCTATGAAAGTACGTACCTTCATCAATTGTGTTTTCATCCTTGGATATTTCTTTTATTGTACCTGAACATTGCATTGTATCCTTGCTAAGGTTGGATTCTGTGTTGTTCACTTTGACTTGATAGAGATTCTCCATCTTGAGCTATAGTTTTTTAGTAGCCATGCACTGTCCCATTTCATATTTGATTTGACTTGATAAACCATCAAGGATAGACTCCAATGCGATTGATTTATTTTTCATTGCTTACCTTTATCTAGATGCTTTGACTGGTTCTTTGAAGGATCATATTTGCATGCAATTGTTTCCCAAACACCAAATCCTCTTGACTTCAAATACCCTTTCTTTCATTCCCTCCAAGAAGAATAATATGTCCCATCAAATAGTGGAGTTTAATTTCTAGAAAAAATATTTTTCCATCCATTTTTTGTGGAAATTGAACCCGAGTGATAGAACAATTGCACTCACAAAATTGCTAATCAAACATGCAAAATTACAAACAAAGGAGACTGAAATTGGAGCATAACACTAATCTGTATTGAATAAGTGTACAATAGCCAACCTTATGAAGTCATAGGCTGCTGCAATATATAATTACATGAGAGATTCAAATGCATAAGGATGCCATTCGAAATAGTCAAAAAGTAGGCTTACTAAATCTAGTCAAATCCCCCATAGGTGCATAAAGCAGTTTCCAAATCCACTTAGAGGCTCACGAATTGGCAAAGTCAAGTAGGAAAGCTAATAAGCGATGGAAAGACAAATAATACATGATTTTATTAGGATAAAAGGATGAAGGATGATGAGGGCAAAAAATGAGTCAACTACACCTAGTCTTACTTTCCCTTTTGCCTTATTTCTCAATAAAACAGGCAACTTAGCAGAAAAAGAAGATATGTGGTTTGGAGGATCTGGAATAAAGAAGACATGCTAAATATGGTTTCCAGGAGGTTTTGCAAGTTCTCCATGACTCATTTTTATCAAGTTTGACTTCTAGGACATGTGGAAGACAACTTGCATAGAGTGGAATATAGGAAACTAGGCAAATAAGACAAAAGTGGATTAATTAATGTCTAAGATAGGTAAATATGGGTTGATTATTCTAAAAACCCCCCTTAAGCTTGAATTTATGAATAAATATCAGAAAAATTTAGGGCCTAGAAACAAGGCTAGTCACCCTTTACATACTGCATGTCCATTTAACCAAGGAAAGAGGCAAAAACCCAGTGGGAAAATCCTCCCTTAAACATGGACAGTAAAACAAAATTTGAAAATCTTGTCATCAATCATGCTTCATAGCATGATCAGAAATCCCTAGTAGTGATTTGAGATTGCTAAATGTCTTCTCACAAAACACTTTGGTGAAGATGTCTGCTACTTATTCTGAAGATGCACATAAAAGTAGGTGAATGGTGCCATCATGCACAAGCTATCTGATGTAGTGCATATGGATCTCAATTTTTTTGGTTCTCTGTCTCTGAATTGGATCATTGATTATTCAAATGTTGCTCTGATTATCACAATAAATTATATTTAAAAACTCTGATTCGAAGACACACTCACCAAGTATCCCCTGCAACCATAAACATTGAGTTGCTGCATTTACAACTCCTCTGTACTCTGCTTCTATAGACGAGAGTGCTATGGCACTCTGTTTCTTGCTTGAACAACTGATTGGTGCTTTAGTAAGCATGAACACATATCTTGATGTTGAATTTTGATCTATGTTGTCACCTCCCCAATCACTATTAGTAAACCCAATCAAATCAAGATCAGATTTAGCTTTGTAGAAGATCCCATGAGTTCTTGTTCCTTGAACAAATTTAAGGATCATTTTGGCTGCTCTCCAATGGATCTCATGAGGGTGATCCATGTATCTTGAAGCCACACTTACTACATAATAAATATCAGGCCGAGTGTGTGAAGTTAAAGCAAACACCCTATCAACTGCCTATACAGTGTATTATTTACCATAGGAGAAGAACCTGCTTCTTCAAGCTTAACTCCTGAAAGGAAGGGAGTCTTTCTTGGCTTGAAATATTTCATGTTGAATTTGTTCAGAAAATATAAGGCATACTTGGAATGATGTACTTTCATTCCATGTTGGGATTGAGCAATTTTGAGACCCAAGAAATGGCTCAAAAACCCCAAATCAGTCATACAAAATGCATGGTTCATTACATCCTTCAAGGAGGAAATATCTTTCTTTGAAATTCCTGTAATCAAAAGGTCATCGAAATACAATAAAATCATAATAAAAGAACCATGAATAAACTTCAAATAAACATTAGGATCAAAATTTCGTTGAACAAAACTCAATGACAACAGAAATGCATCAATCTTGGCATACCAAGCCTTGGGGGCTTGCTTGAGCCCATACAATGATTTCTTTAGCCTGCACATAAAATATGGATTAGAAAAAAACCCTTGAGGTTGCTTCATGTAAATATCTTCCATAATATCTCCATTTAGTAAATCACACTTCACATCTATGTGATGTACCTCCCACTGCTTCGAAGCTGCAATGGCTAAAGCTAGCCTTATGGAGTCCATCTTTGCCACTGGTGCAAAGGTTTCATTGTAGTCAATACCATGTACCTATGAGTAGCCCATAGATACCAATATTTCCTTATATTTCAAAGTTGAACCATCAGCATCCAATTTAGTCTTGAAAACCAACGTACATTGAACTAGCTTCCTCCCTGGGGGAAGATCAACTAGTTCCCAAATGTTGTTCTTCTGGAGTGAGCTGAATTCTTCTTTCATGGATTTTTTCCATATTGGATAATGTGCTGCATATTAATATGTATATGGGTCTAATTCAACCATCATATATCACTACTCTACAAAAAAGGGTCTTTCATACACAGGGCACTCTGAAACTGAGATCTAGTCCTCCTAGGGTCACTAGGATTTCCAGCTAGTTCCCCAGCTGCATGAATGGTATTTTCTACCCATTTTGGTCTTGTAGGAATGCCAATATCTGTAATTAAATAATCATTATTAGACATATCAGAATCAGCAAACGCATTTGTCTCTCCACTTACATTCAATGGTTCTGGTGGTGAAGAAGACTCTCCAACTTCAATTGCTGCTAAAGGCTCTTCTTGGAACTGAACACTCCTTTCAATGAAGGATTTGTTTGTGCTCAAGTTGATCAGCTTGTAACCTTTTGAATCTTTAGAATACCCAAAAAATAGGCACTCTTGGATTTGGGGCTGCAAATCCTTTCTCTTATCAATTGGAATTCTAGCCCAAGCGTTTGAGCCAAAAATCTTGAAATGGGTCACATCTTGCTTGTGCCCACTCCAAGCTTCGAGAGGAGTCATACCATCAAGATTTTTATGAGGAACCCTATTCTAGATATAAGATGTACATTTTATAGCCTCGTCCCAAAACTTTGGTGGCAAAGTCTTGGCCTCCATCATACAGGTTTCCATCTCCTTCAGTGATCTGTTCTTTCTCTCAGCAACACCATTTTGTTGTGGTGTGTAAGGGATTGAATGATTCATTTGAATACCTGCATCTTTACAATATTGAATGATCTAAGACTTGACATAGTCACCACCATTGTGAGATCTGAGGATCTTGAATCTCCTCCTAGACTGGTTCTCAACCAAGGCCTTAAAGACTTTGAAGAGGTCAAAAAATTCAGACTTGTGCTTTAGGAAGTAAACCCAACATTACTTGGAAAAGTCATCTATGAAGGTCAATGCATGTTTGGATTGAATCATGGACATATGAGGAAATGGACCAGAAACATCATTGTGGATCAACTCAAGAGGTGTAGAGGTTCTCTCATGACTAGCTCTCTCAAATTTGTGCTCTGGGTGTTTTCCTAGGTGTTATCAACCCAAATGGCACTTCTCCGTCGGAGTTCCGACACTTCATATGTTGGCACACAAAAGGGCACTTATGGATTGAAGGTTTCCTAAACACTATATATGGGAATGACATGAGAGGCATTCACTATCCAACTAGCTTGCCATTTTACCTTTTCATATGTTGAATGATGTACGTGACTATCTCCATAACAACTTGCGTACATACGCGACTATCTCCACAACATCCCATGTACTGTAGGTGAGTATCTTCATTGCAACTTGCATACAGATCTATATGTGGGTTTCCCTTATAGAAAATCGCATGTCATATGTGGTTTGCCAGTATCAATACTTGCATACACATCTATTTGAAATTAAAAATAATAAAACATGATTAATGGATATTTGTTGAGCCCTAATCTTTAACTATCTCAACCTCCTTAACCTTCAAAACTGCTCTATTTCCTAAAGTATAAATAGAGGCCTTGGGGAGGGCATTAATCAATCAATATTGGAGAGAAAAGTTATGCTAGTGGTATATTTTTAGAAGTCTTTGGATCAGCAGAACTCAGAATCCTTTAGTTGTAGAGGAGTCCTTGTTTCAGGCGTTGGGTTGTACACTTATCTCATTCGCTATTGTTAATAAAGACAATTCTTCTTCCAACTTTGTGTTGAGTCTCTTTCATGTATCATTGTTTGATGAATATTTTTGATTAAGCACTCTATATATTGTTCATCTAACTTGTCATATATACATGTATAAGATTGTACTTGGAGAATTGTCTCTTTGCAGGTGAAGGAGGTGCATCCCTGAAAGCTTTGGAAAGGAGCAGAGCGGGAGAAGACAAAGCTTGGATCAACCGTCGTTAATCAGGTGAGTCCACCATATATTCCTATTCCCTTTATGTACTTTAAAGCTGATTGTCTGCAAGTTTTAGAAGTACATTGGCAACCCCAAACCCTCGGTTACAAGGGCATTTATTCCTGAACAACAGAACTAGCGACTCTGCTGAGGAGCCCAAACTATTGTGGGTTATTTCTGTTTACCATTGCCCAGTATTTTCCTTGATTGTATGTGTGGTCTCCTGTCTTGGTTCATGCTTAGGGTAGTGTTTGAGGACCTTGAAAATTTTATATTTTTATTAGAAAATTTTATACTTGTACGGGGTTGCTCTTGCATGCAGTCATGTACAGAGGCCTACGTACGTGGGTTTCTCTCTAGGACAGTCATGTATAGTACGTAGGTTGCTCTTCTACATAGTCGCATACAAGCCTAACTATTCAAGCTTTTGGGTTAGGGTTTTTCTTGTCACTATCCCTTTATAAAAAAAATTTGTTGGTTGGTCTTCCTTATAAGCATTGCACTACCAGTTTGATGAGCTTGTTAGCCACACCTTGTGCTTTCTTGTGAAGCCCTTGAGTGTTTTTTTTGTTTGGATTGTCTTCTGTTAGAAACTTGAATTGGATTTTCCTGTTTGGGTTATAGGTTCAAGTGTTGTTGTCAAAATCAGTGATCAGGGTTCTAGGCACTATGTATCCTTTCTATTTTCGGATAGTATTTGGTTTACCACTTACCTTTGTGTGATCTCAGTGATTTTATTTCATTGTGTTCACCCAAGCTAGGGTTCCAAGTATTCCTTAGGTGGTTGATCCTTGGTCTTTTAATCTATTTACTTAAATATGCTTACTTTATACAGTTAGCTTGATTCAAACATACTCAAGTTTTGTGCATTTAGGTGCATAGTAGTCTTTGAGCATTTTAAAAAGTGAAAAGAAAACATTTAGAAGATTTTGCATAGAGTAGTTTTATTTTCAGTTTTTAAAATATAATCTCAAAAAACTACAAAAATATAGTCTTAGAGTTCTCTTTATCGTTGCGTTTTCATCAATTTATATTTACAAAAAGAAGAAAAGAAGCTTGTTTTTTAGTAGTGGTAATTTTGTTTGGAAATATACACCTTTGTTTTACATTTCTTATCGAGTCAAAAACATCATAGTCCTTCACTCCACTTCCTTCTGAGTAAAAAATAGCCGTTAAAATGAACGCAATAATTAAAATTTATTAGTAATTTTTTTTTTTTTTAGGGCCATACACCTACTAGCTTAGACTAGACTTGTGGGATAGGAAGTGTAAACTTCCCATAAGTTTTAAAATTCAGACATAGTGGGCTTATCGATAGGTAAATCCTTCTCTTTATTAATAGTATCTGGGAAGCTCCTCTCAAACAGGAGTCAAGCACGAGGCCGCGTGGAGGAATTGGATTGAGGAGATAACCCTCTGATTCCTTGTTGAAACATAAATCAGAACTTTTACGCATCTGGGGATTCTGTCCTAGATAGATTTTTGGGCTCACTGTTGGTATAGTTAAGGTAGCCTCTAGTCTCTTGACATCTAGGGTTCATACATAGGTAAAACGGAAGGATATTTTTGGTTCACCTTGGATGGGATTGGAAGGTAACCCTTGTTGAAAGTGTAGGAGGGTGGTGGGTGATTCCTCCACTTGTGCCTAAGAACCTCTTCAAGGACACCAAGTAACTATTCTTCATCTTTCTTTGGGAAAGCATATCTTTTACCCTTGCTGACTGTTGAGACTTTAGGAGTTTTCATAGTGATTGCTCTGTGGTTTTTCTGTGTTTAGCTGACCTTAGGGTTTGAATTGTCAAATTTACAATTGTGGAGGACCAACCTATAAGAAGTTCATGAAGGTTGCAAAACCTTCCTCCTCTCATCACATTGGAACCTCCACCTCCACCTGAAAGGTGGAGATTGGACATGGACGGTTCATTTGAATCGATAGGAGTAAGATAAGTTTCGGGTGAACCAACACTTAGGGCTAACCACCCTGATTTTAATACAGTTGAGATAGAAGACTTGTAGGCTGATGAGTTTGCAAGGAATTTTAATACACCCTTGACTGACTTAAACGATCCTGTGATCGTCCAAGTTAGGCCTTTTGAATCACCTGTTTTACGTGTCTCTGTGGGCAGGATAATGTCTTCTATGAGAGAAAGTTATTTTTTTTTCACCTCAGCCATTCCGGCTGAAGGGGTACTACCTCCCCTGGTAAGTGCCCCTAGATCTAGCATACCTACTATGCCCTTAACTCCAGCGAGCCAGGTGGCTTAATCGCTGGTTCCCACAATCCTAGTAGGTTCTTCTGGTGGCATGGTTACTGGTATTTCTAGTATATCAACCATTCCTTCCTCCTTCACACACACTGCCCAGAGCGGTTTAGTAGGATCCTCGGCTTTCATCCAAGGATTTCCTTAGGATGGGGGACATATTTCCCCATCCACTCCATACATAGGCACATCACCTTCTTATGTAGGAGTACAGTTTGGAAACACTACCTCTTATGGGAAAGGTTTTCAAACTTTGGTCTTGGCCCCATTCACGAGCTCTCCCTTTTCATTGTTTAGCAGAGGGATACCTGATACTATTTTTCAAACCCCAGTTTCAACTAGGACAGCCCAAACCTCTTATACTGCACCTCCGACCCACAATCCTATGGCTTGCAGATGGAATCCATTTGAAAGTAATCCATCCACTTCGCAACTGGCGGCAGGGGGAAACACCACCTTTACATATGGGAATTTGGGGGCAAGTCCCTCTAATCCCCAGACAGGCACTTTTAGTGCTCTAGTTTGACCCAAGATTTCGTTCCTGGCAACGTTAAACTTTCCAGATTTGTCTAAATTGATGAATGAATCAGTGAGGCATGACCCCTCATGGTCACCTGTTCCCACCAAATTTCCATCAGACATCCCAAAATTTGAGGGTAGAGTTGGTGAAGATCATGCGGCTCATGCCACCACTTTTCATTTATGGTGTTCTTCTAATTTGCTAAATGAAGATTTAGTCAGGTTGAGGCTATTCCAAACAACCTTAATGAGTACTATAACAAAATGGTACATTGAAATTCCTTCTACTATGTTCAGTTGTTTTTGTGACTTGGATAGTGCATTCCTTAGCCACTTTCAGCTTCCAATCTGATATGACTTCAGAATAGACTTGTTATCTACCTTTAGGAAGAACAAGGATACCCACATCTCGGATCACATCCAAGAGTGGAGGAGGAGAAAGAGCCTTATTAAATCCACTATTTCTCTTGAGTTTTTACTAGAGTGGTTCCTTAAATCCCTGTTGCCTTACATATCTAAGGACGTATCCACTTCAAGAGTGATGAATGAAGAAGAAGCCATTCTCAAGGCCCAGCAATTGGCTTTGATGTACTCGCAATATGGGATCTTATATGAGATTATCCTTGAGGCACCGAGGCCTACCCATGATGTAGAGAAACCTAATCCTGTACCCCATGCCGATCATGTGGTTGGGTCCATAAACTCTCCCACTGTAGAATCTTTGCCCAAACAGCTCCATCAGCTGTCTGTAAAAAATTCTATGGCAAAGGAAACAAAGGCTACCCCTCACCCCAAAATGAAAATGTTTTTGCACAGATCTCTCAGAAGGGAAATCAGTAGCCCAATGGGAAGAAGAAGAGAGGAAAGAAAGGAAAGGGAAATCAAAACAAGCAGAAACCCGCAAATAGTGCTGATGGGGGCAAGAAAGAAAAGAAAAATGTGAAATTCCCATGTAAGTTGTGCCATGAGGATCACCTCACTCACCTTTGTCCCCTTATGGAACAAGCCCAGAAGCTACTAAAAGATCAACAACCGGCTGTCCTGAAGGATCCTTTTCCCCAAGGGCAGAATTCTGCTTTAGCTTCCAATGTAGAAGGGGGAACTTCAAATGCCCCTGACCACAATTATATCAACATGGTTTGAACTTCAACTTTGCTACAGAATAGGAATAAAAACTATGAAAAAGAGACTTCTGAGAAGGGTAAGGCTATAGGTGAAACTTTAACCCTCTCACGATTGAGAAGCCTGCTAAAACTATGCCTAAGATACTGAAAGGTGTCTTTAAGAAGACATTGCATAACCCTAATTCTAGGGATGCTTCAAAATACTCTGTGGTTTAAGACTTGGCCCAAACCCCTTATGCAATTTCAGCTTTAGAGGTGTTACAGAGCTGTCCCGCCCAGTAGGATTCCCTCTTAGCAGCCTTAGGCAGCATGGAATCATCGAGTCTCATGGCGAAATTTCACTTGTCTGATGTTAAAATTCACCTACCTTACCATGTAGCCTTATCAATATATGTCATCCATGGTGGAAAGACCATTGGAAGGGCAGTTGTTGATGAGGGTGATTCTACATGTGTTATGTCCTTGTCATGTTGGAAATCTCTCGGATCCCCAGAGTTGGTCCCATCAAACACTCTACTTACTACTTTCGATGGAAGGCCATTCCATCCACATGGTATCCAACCAGATTTTGAAATTAAGATGGTAGGGAAAGAAGTGTCTATTGAGGTGGAAGTGATTGATGCACCTTTGGACTATAATTTGCTTTTGGGAAGAAGCTAGACTTATGCCATGTCCACTATTGCATCGGCCATCTTTCGGGTGGTAGTATTTCCACACGAAGGGAAGTTGGTTACTGTTGACCAACTTGATTTTACTCAAAAAGGCTGCATGGAGTCTAATGAGCTAGCTATGGCATTGGTTGATCAGGTCAAACCTACTGCATAGAGCTTGGGGGATGGAATGTACACATCACTGATGAGCACATTTGATCTTCCAGCCCCGAATAACTATATAGGTTCTACTAGTGTGGGGAAGTCCATAGCCACGGTTGTTGATAGGATTGATCCTTGTGTTCTCCCTTCCCCCTAAGAACCAGAAGTGCCCTTATTGGCAGTGGAAGTGGCTTACCAAGCTATCACTCAAACCACTGTTGATCCCACTCTAGAACCTCTCACAATCTCAGAGGACCTAGAAGAAGTCTATTTGCCTGCTTGGGTAGAAAACTCTTTGCATTCTATGGATTGTTTAGATATGGTCTTACCTTCTGATGAAGCCATTCTGGAAGCCATGTGTGGATGTGATAAGATCTACGAAGATCTTCATCATCGATCCTATTTTCTTCCAGAGCTAAGCAAGATAGAGAATCAAGAGTTTCATATGAGACTGACAGATGATGTTGATACACCCATCAATCCATTACCAAGGGAAGGCATGTTTGCATAGGGGAATATGGAAAATATTTTCACTACTATCCCTATCAACATCTCTATAAATCCTGACATTGTGGAAAATATACATATCAGTGCAAACTGCTCTCCTGAGGAGATTTCAATCTATACATCCTTGTTCAAGGAATTTTGTGACGTTTTTTCCTCGTCATATGAGGAGATGCCAGGAATTGATCCATCGATAGTTGAGCATGAGATTCAAACATACCCTGACACTAGACCTGTTCGGAAAAAGTTAAGACCTGTTAACTCATGTAAAGTGGCAGCTGTGAAGGCTGAAGTCAAAAAACTGTTGAAAGCTGGTTTTATTTATCCCATAGCTCTAACAGAATGGGTATCCAACCCAGTTCCTATTGATAAGAAGAAAGGGACCATACACGTCTGTACTGACTTTCAAGATTTGAATAAATCCTATCCTAAGGACAACTATCTCATGCCATTTATAGATCAAATTATAGATTCTTGTGCGGGAAGTGAAGTTTTCTCATTTATGGATGGTTTCTCTGGCTGCAATGAAATTCAAATAAAGCCGGAAGACCAACATAAAACTGCTTTCATTTGTCCTTGGGGTACCTTCGCATACAAAAAAATGTCCTTTGGATTGAAAAATACTGGGGCAATCTTTCAACGGGCAATGAAATTTTCCTTCCGTGATATTAAAGCCATTGTCAAACCCTACCTTGATGATCCGCCTGTACATTCATGTAAGAGGATTGACCATCTATATCACCTACGATTGATATTTGAGTGATGCAGATACTATAAGATCCGCTTGAATCCCCACAAGTGTGTGTTCTGTGTCAAGTCATGGAGACTACTTGGATTCATTGTCTCTAATAGAGGCATTCAGGTGGATCCATTAAAAATAGAGGCCATTGTAAATCTTCCTCCTCCTCATTCTATCAAGAAACTTTAGAGCCTGCAAGGAAAGTCCAATTTTCTCCAATGTTTCATTGTAAACTATGCCAAGATTACCAAGGGTTTCATTCACCCACTAAAACAGGACACCCCATTTGTATGGGATGAAACTGCACAACTTGCTTTCAAGGCATTGAAAAAAGCTTTGTTGTTGGAACCTTTACTGTGTCTGTGAGATTACTCTAGGGATTTTATATTGTATCTGGCTGCATCTGAGTCGACCATCGGGGTAGTCCTGGTCCAGGAAGATGATAATCTCTAGGAGCATGTCATTTACTATCTTAGCCATGCTTTAGCCGGACCTGAACTAAGGTACTCCCACATCGATAAATTGGCCTTAGTAGCTGTCTATGCTGTTCAGAGATTACGTCACTACATCTTACTAAGGACTAGAATAGTAGTGGCGGATGTTAATCCTTTTCAATATGTTTTGTCCCTATGGATTATTGGAGGAAAATTCAACAAATGGATAGTCATTCTCCAAGAGTTTTACTTGGATTTCCAGTCCGCTAAGTCTAAAAAATCCTTTGTTTTTGTTGAGCTTATAGCATAATTTCCAACTGAATAAGATGTAGTCATTGAAGAAGGCTCATTCCTGGATGAGCATATCTTCTTGATATCCACCGCTGACCCCTTGTACAAAGATATACTTATATATCTCCAAACTTTGAATTATCATGCAGCTTCCTCACGGGAGGAACGACATAAATTACGCCTTCATGCTAAGAACTACCTCATCATAGGAGATACTTTATATCGTAGAGGGGTAGATTCCATTTTGCATCAATGTCTTACCCATGAGGAAGTGGATATTTTCCTGAATGATTCTCATAGTGGAGCATGTGGGGGTCATTTATTTGGGTTAGCAATGACCCAAAACATACTACTTGCTGGTTATTTCTGGCCCATGATCTTTAAGGATTGTGTGGAAGCCATGAAGCACTGTCATCCGTGTCAACTTTACACTAGAAAAATGTGGTCACATCTCGCTCCGTTATTTCCCATTGTCTTGGTATGCCCCTTCATGAAGTGGGGGATTTATTACATGATGTGTAACCTAGCCTCAGCTGGGGGGCACAAATATATCATTGTCGATGTGGACTATTTTATGAAATGGGCAGAGGAAATGCCCACCTTTAAATTTGATAGGGAAACAATAGCTTTCTTCATGTTCAATCAGATTATACCACGGTTTGGTATACCCAAGGTGATTGTCACTGACCATGGCAGTCATTTTCAAAATAGCATGATGATGGAACTGACCACTATGCTTGGATTTTGACAAGAACATTCATCTTTGTACTATCCTCAAGTGAACGGTTAGGTTGAGGCTGTCATAAAAATTTGAAGACTATCCTCAAACTTACTATTAATGCAACATATTCTAATTGGCATATCATGTTGTACCGTTCACTTTGGGCATATCGAAAGAATGCAAAAACTACTACAGGTTTCTCCCCCTTCCAACTTATGCATGGAGTGGAAGCTGTTACCTCAGTTGAATGTGAAATATCATCTTTGAAAATAGCTATTCATGTGTTACCCGATATGACAGAGCTTGAAGAATGTCTAATACACTTAGAACATCTTGATGAGCAGCGTAGAGATGCGTTGACAGCAAATCAAGCTCACAAAAATAGGGCCAAGAGCCACCATGATAAGTCGGTCAAGCCTTGAATTTTCTCTAAGGGGGAACTTGTTTTTCTCTGGGACCAAGACAAAGAACCCATGGGGGTAGGAAAATTCAAGGCCATGTGGTTGGGGACTTACGTTGTGTCGAAGGTCTTAAATAAGGGCGCATATGAGTTAATTGATTTTGATGGGAATAAGATGCCTAAGCCTAGAAATGGGCTCTACCTGAAAAAGTACTATGCTTTGTTAGATTTTTATCATTCAAGCTAGCATTATGATCTTAGCATCTTTTAACTGAGAGAATAACAAGCACATCAATAAAACATAAGCACAACACAAGAGACAAGAGACACAAATAATTTTCCTCAGGGAAACCACAAAGTGGAAAACCCTGCAACTTCCTCAAAGATAGAATCAGCACCAAAGGTAAATCCAGAAAATAGTAAGATGATCTCCCAACAACAACAGTCTCTCTCTCTTTCTCACATTGAGAGAGCTTCTCCTATCTCACTCATGTGCCCCAATGAGTGAGTGTGTGTGTATGAGTATAATAAATAGAGAGGCTCTCACTCTCTATTTTAATTCATCCAGTCACTTGTAACCCACTCCAACATGTCGGCCTCACTTAACAATTACTTACTAGAGCCGACATCTCTAGGAGTGTCTAATAAACCTAGTGCCCCACAACTTGTGGGGACTTTGCCTCCTCCGACCAACAAGGAGGTTTATCCTTAACACAATGGTGGGGACTATTGCCCTGACTTACAATGACTCACCTAGGTTCGACTTCACTAGGATAGTCTAATAACCCAAGGGCCCCACAACTATGGGGATTTTGACCCTTGACCAATAGGAGGGTTACCCACAATGACTTGACATGACTTTCTCTTTATATAAACTTCCCAGAATAAGCATCGGGGTATGGCATGACTCAAATACATGACAATACATCCTGGATTAAACATCGGGTTACAATAAATAAGTAATAAAAGTGAATACATTTCGAAGTTATAATTACATCAACACTCCCTCTTAACTAGGAAGGTATTCTTTCGACACAATTTATCAGCATAAGTCTTTTTCTCTGTATCATCTGGGTCATCATAAAGTCCTCATCATCTTTGATTAATCTTCGTCTTCAATTCATCTTCATTTGGATATGGATCATCATCACTGAATCTAGATCATCACTCGATCTGGATCATCATCACCGGATTTGGATCATCACTAGATCTAGATCATCACTGGACATCATCATTGGATTTGGATCATCACTTGATCTGGATCATCACTACTAGATCATCTTCACTGGATCTGGATCATCACTGGATCTAGATCATCACAGGTGCTATCTCATGATTCTTCTTTTCACAGGAAGTTCTATAGAGCTAGCCCTTTTTCATGTTGGTTGTAGGCCTAGACATCATGTAGGTCTTCTTCAACACTTATATCTGACCTACTCGTCAGAATGACCCACCCAACACTTACATATGACCTACTCGTTAGAAAGGCACACCCAACACTCACATTTGATCATGTAGGAGCCTACAATCACATCAGAAAGGCCTAGCACTCACATTTACCAGCATGATAGGATATCACTATCATCTGTGAAAAGGATTCAACACTTACATCTGACCTACTCATCAGAAAGGCACAATTCTCACATCCATCCAGGCTGGAACACATCTTACTCACAATGAAGGAAGAGTTTTGCACTTCCATCCAGGCTGGACCACATCCCACTCACAATGATGGAAGATTTCCTCACTTTAATCCAGGTCGGAACCACATCCTGCTCACAATGATGGAAGAACTCTGTTCTTCCACCTAGGCCGAAACCACATCCTGCTCACAATGATGAAAGACTCTCATCCAGGCTGGAACACATCCTGCTCACAATGATGAAATATTTCTACACTTACATTCATCTAGGCGGGAACACATCCTGCTCACAATGATGAAAAGGCTCTGCACTTACATTTATCTAGGTGGGAACACATCCTGCTCACAATGATGGAAGGGCTCTACACTTACATCCATCCAGGTGGGAACACATCCTGCTCACAATAATGGAAGGGCTCTGCACTCACATCTGATCTTATAGAAACCAATCCTACAGTCATATCAGAATGGCCCCCAGTCCTCCTCAATTGAGTCACCTGGTAACTGACTAGGTGCCTCCATTCTCCTAGAGAATGGCAATTGCCCTTACATCTGACCTGCTTGTCAAAATGTCCAACACTCACATATGACATGGAGGGAACTTAATCCTTTGGCCATGACAGAATGGTTCAGCCCTTACATCTAATCAAGTGGGAACACATCCCTCTATCACATCAGAATGGCTTCTAAGTCCTAGGCTGAGTTTTCTTGGTACCTCACCAGGTAGCTCCATTCAAACAATGGCAATTTCCCTTACATCTGTCCTACTCAATAGAATGGCCAGCACTCATATCTGACATGGAAGGAAGTAATCCTCTCACCATGACAGAATGGCTCAGCCCTTATATCTGACCTACTCATCAGAATGGCTATGGATCTCAGCACTCATATCTAACATGGAAGGAAGCAATCCTCTCACCATGACATAATCGATCAGCCCTTATATCTGACCTACTCATCAGAATGGCTATGGATCTCAGCACTCATATCTGACATGGAAGGAACCAATCCTCTCACCATGACAGAATGGCTTAGCCCTTATATCTGACCTACTCGTTAGAATGGCTATGGATCTTAGTACTCATATCTGACATGGAAGGAACCAATCCTCTCACCATGACATAATGGCTCATCCCTTACATCTGACCATGGAAGGAACCAATCCTCTCACCATGACAAAAAGGCTATGGGACTCATCACATTCCCTTGGAGGAAATATCAATCTGGAGAACACCAAGCTTCTCCCTGAAGTACTCAAAATTCACCCTAGAAAATGGCTTTGTCAATACATTAGCTATCTGTTCCTTGATCACAACATACTAGAGCTTCACTTCTCCCCTCTGCACCATATCCCTGATTATAGTGATACTTGATCTTGATATGCTTCGACTTGTCATGGAACACTAGATTCTCTGACAACTTCATGCAACTCTGGTTGTCACAATGTATACAAGTAGCATCCAATTGGAGATCAAATAAATCTGATAGTAGCTTTCATAGCCATACTGCCTTACAACTAGATAAACAAGCTACGGCATACTTTGCTTCAGCTGTACTCAGTGCCACACAGGATTGCTTCCTACTAAACTAGGAGATCACACCTGATCCCATACTGAAGCAACACCCTGAAGTGTTCTTCCTATCGATGGCACTACCTGCCCAATTTGAATCAACATAACCTTCTAGGTTAATCTTCTAATTCACATTGTACTTGAGCCCATAATCAACTGTACCCCTCAGGTACCTCAGAACATGCTTTGCAGCAATTAAGTGAACATTTCTTGGATTTTTCAAGAACTGGATCAAGGTGTTCACAACAAAGCAAATGTCTAGTCAGGTACATCAAGGACCCAATCATCTGATGATACATCATAGCATCAACCGACTCTGATGAAGCATCACTCAATAGCTTCAGGTTTGATGCCATAGGTGTGGCCATAGCCTTGCAGTCCATCATCCCAAATATTTTCAAAATATCTACTGCATACTTCCCTTGTCCAAGGAAGATTCCATCTATATTATGCCAAACCTCCATGCCTAGAAAAATAATACATCTACACATAACAGGAACATCACTGGTCTTCCGCCTT
Organism: Pseudotsuga menziesii; assembly: GCA_001517045.1. Lineage (NCBI taxonomy): Eukaryota > Viridiplantae > Streptophyta > Pinopsida > Pinales > Pinaceae > Pseudotsuga > Pseudotsuga menziesii. The sequence continues at coordinate 170,612 of LPNX010253862.1, read as the reverse complement.
CAACCTTGAAGCAAAGGTTGGAATCTGCTTTTACTCTCAGTAATGCCTAGAGTCATCGGTAATCTATCCATCTTGTCATACCATGTTGAACCTTAGATTTTTAATAGTCACTTCCTCTGAAGTGAAGCATCATACTCCCTCTGTCTTTTGTACTCTATGTACTGAAACATTCTGTACTGGAGTGACAAGTAGCTTCCTATGCTACTAGTATTATATGTATCCATCTAGTGTATAGAATTTCATCTTCAACCTTGTAGAAAAGGTTAAGATATTCATCAATCTCATCATGTATGTGTTTCAATTCTTACTGGATGCAAATGTCTCTTCATAGTCTATGCCTTCTTTTTGCGAGAAGCCTCGTGCTACGAATCTTGCTTTGTATCCCATGATGTTTCCATCTACTGCATGATGGAACTACGAACTTCTCTTCAAGCCTCGATACTGCATCCTAGACATCATTCTTCTTGAATTGGTCTTCTTGGTTACTTGTTCATAGCTAGAAGGTTATGCATCAATGGTGTCACTGTATTCGTCATATTATTCTTCATCTTGAACTGTCGTATCTTGTTCTTCGGAACAAGTTTCATCCTTCATTGCTTGTAGGTGATTATGTATGCGATCTTTCCTACAAGTCAAATGCATTTGTATGGTTAGAAACATTTCATAAGAAATATTCATACTGGAAAATTATTATGCATAAATATATGATCATGCAACTACTTTAGCCAATACAACATTCATCCATATCTGACGGAAACTTTTCTAGATGCCTTCCATCTCTACCAGGACAACATTGAGATTGTGCACTAATCCAATATGTCAGCAAAGAGATTTCATTCTAGATAAGTAGCAATGGAGAGTTGTATAGCACCATGAGCTACTTACCCATCACATGCATATTAGTAGTATATTGTCATTAATGTAAACATTCTATCATGCATAATACATCAACTGAATATAAACAAACGCATAACAAAAAAAATATCATGAAATGACAATTGAATACTTATTTTTATTTGTTTCGTAGGTAGACTCCTTCTTGAGCCTTTAGCTTCATCGTCTTCTTCATTCATAATAGCATCATTTCTTATCCAAATGCTAAGATGGATTAGAGGTTGTTCAAGAGTTCAGATATTCATATTCCTCATCGCTTGAGGGATCTTCTTTGGATGGTAAGAGCTTGATCTTCAGTTGCTCCCACCTTCTCTTCTTGAGCTTCTTCTTCTTGTGTGTTCTCTTCCCAGAGAGTACTGAAATTAATCACTTCCTTTTTGCACACATTCCTCGAATGAATGAATCCCATGATCCGAGCAGGCCATTCAAGGTGACTATCACCACTTCTGCATTCTTCACTTCTTCTTTTACCGCTTCAAGTTGTTCTTTGATTTGAGAGACCCTTGTCAAGTATGACTACATGGTCTCTGCATTCTGAATCTTCACATTCGTCAATTGGTTTCTTAAGGTCATCTTCTGATGTATGTTCTTCCTTTCAAATAGCTTGGTTAAGGAATCAAACATATTTGATTTCTTTAGGGAAGACACTTGTAGTACACGTTGATTCATGACTGAATCAGCAATGATCTTCTTGGCCTTGACCAAGTTCCTCTTATTTAAGGCTTCTAGCCTCATATCCCTCTGGAACTGGAACCTCTCTACTCATGTAGGTGTCCCATTCATTTTATTCAAAGAGATCATATACTTCCATGCTTGGAAGTTTTCAACTTCACCAAGATTATCATCAAGCTGATGCGATAGATCACTTTGAAATGAGAACCTCAAATGAAAATAGCAAAGGATTAGATCTTACCGATTTTAGGTGTCCGTCCTAGTTCCGGAGCTATCTGATCTAGGGTTTGTCAGAGAAACCCTAATTTTCAAAACTTGGAATCTTTCAAATCTAATTGGATATATAGATATATCTATTCAAATGGAGCTGTCCAATGTACTTCTTTTTTGAAAACAGTGGAGGGAAGCTCCTAGAACAGGAAGCCCTAGTTTTCCAATTTCTTCTACAAAAATTCCTATCACTGTTTCTCTGATATATATAAAATTACTGGTCCTATATATCTACACTTTATCACTAAGGTAACCTCACATGTCCCTGATCCAACACGATAGGTTTCATTAGAAGTTGTTTTACCAATTGGGAATTATGATCCTTTTCCCAAGTTGACCTGTTATAAGACTGTTCAGAATAGTGAAGTTGTACTAACTACCACGTGTCATTGGTTCATCTTCTAAGTCTGAATTTTGGACCACCACAAGTAAATTCCCTTCCCTTTGTAGATAATCTTTAGGAAATCCATTTTGACCTTTGTAGCCCAATATATTTCAATTCTCCCTAGGTGTCCTGTTTAGGGATGAATTCTGGAAGAGGCTGGAACCCTAACGTGGAGGGATCATATCTCCCAGAATACAAAAAATATGAGGCTAAATTTTGGAAACAGTGTTCATCCAGATTTTAGCTTCGCCCCCTATAATTTTCAGCTCCTAAGACTTTGCCAATATCAGGATATAGCGAATGTACCAAAACGTAGAATTTTTAGTATTTAGGGTTTTTCTAGCTCAGGGTCAAACTAGGGCTTGACTTTCCCAGAGTTTCACCCAACCAAATTTCTTGATCCAGATCTCTAAAATTCAATTTTGATGAGGATAAAAATCCTATGTTGGGCTCACTCAAAAACTCCTCTTCTGTAGAAATCCCTAATTTCCGCATCAAAAACTGAAAATGCTCGGAATCGAATTCCGCTTCGACAGAAAGATGCGCCCTTCAATGGAGAGTCAGTGTAGCATAATTTTGTTGATGGATTGTGGAGAGAGACCCAAAAAGTAAGAATAACTATCTTCTATAGCTGCAAAATGTCTTCTTCTCAGGTTAGCTCTGATACCATGTTAGATTTTTATCATTCAAGATAGCATTATGATCTTAGGATCTTTTAACTGAGAGAATAACAAGCACAAAAATAAAACATAAGCACAACACAAGAGACAAGAGACACAAATAATTTTCCTTAGGGAAACCATAAAGGAGAAAAACCCACAACTTCCTCAGAGATAGAATCAGCACCAAAGGTAAAAACGGAAAATAGTAAGATGATCTCCTGACAATAGCAGTCTCTCTCTCTCACACACTGAGAGAGCTTCTCCTCTCTCACGCATGCGCCCCAATGAGTGAGTGTGTGTGTATGAGTATAATAAATAGAGAGGCTCTAAATCTCTATTTATATTCTTCTATTCACTTGGAACCCACTCCAACATGTCAGCCTCACTTAACAATTACTTACTAGAGCCGACATCTCTAGGAGTGTCTAATAACCCTAGTGCCCCACAACTTGTGGGGACTTTGTGTCCTCCAACCAACAAGGAGGTTTATCCTTAACAAAATGGTGGGGACTATTGCCCTGACTTATAATGAATCGCCTAGGGTCAACTTCACTAGGATAGTCTAATAACCCAAGGGCCCCACAACTGTGGGGACTTTAACCCTTGACCAATAGGAGGGTTACGCACAATGACTTGACAAGACTTTCTCATTATAGAAACTTCCCAGAATAAAAATTGGGGTATGACATGACTCAAATACATTACAATAAATCCTGAAATAAACATCGGGTTACAATACATAAGTAATACAAGTGAATACATTCCAAAGTTATAATTACATCAACATGCTTAGGCTTAGCGCTTTTTCTTGTATTTTATTGTATGTATTTTTATGTACACTAGTTCGTCAGTTTGTGTTTTTTATACCATCTGCTGGTTGTTTCAGATGTATTTCAAGAGGTTCATAGGTTTCACTGATGTCACCAGTCGCCACACTTGTAATCTAGCTTCAGCAGCATGGGTCATTTATTCTCCCTCGGGACAGTTAGTTTCCTCAGGAGGCGCTTCCTTAGGTCTTGCTTCTAATAATTTCGCTGAGTATAGGGAGGTAATTGAGCTTCTATGGGATGCTTTGTCATGTGGTATCACTCATCTGGAAGTTTGATTGGACTCTCAACTAGTGGTTTCCCAGTTCAACCGAACTTATCAGGTGCGGAACCCTATTCTATTACGTCGGTTTATGCAAGTTAGGTTATTGGAAAGAAATTTTGAATTCATTAGATTCAATCATATTCCAAGAAATCAGAATTCATTAACTGATGCATATACTAATTACATCTTGGATTGGCATTTAACACATTTTTTATAAAAATATACAACATACACATAAGAAACATTTGTAAATAATCGACAATACATATATGTGTGTGTGTGTGTGTGTGTGTGTGTGTGTGTGTGTGTGAATATCTGTCTTTAAATAGGTCGAGTCTCTGATCCTCAGATCCAGTCATAACTGTATAATATACAAAAATATACAAAATATGGATCATAGTCCAGCAAATGCCCTAGATCTAAGCAGGACCACCCTGGTCCCCCCGGTCTCCCTATACTCTAGCTTCTTCAGCCTCTTTGACTTCAGCAGCCTCAACAACATCTATGTATACTAAAACTGCTCTAGCTACCTACTTCAAAAGGCATATCCATATAGGTGGAACTCCAACCACAAACTCCTGCATGATGACTAGGATGTGCGCTATCCACAAGGTGGGTATTCTCTGGGTAAGCCTGGCCAGCTTCCCCTCCAGAACCCTAATTAGACCCTGGTCTTCACCTAAGACAAGACACACATACATGCGTGGATTCCCTTCACAACGGGCTGGTCCAATATCTACATTTTGACACATTTATAGGATTAGAACTCTTATACATATGTATATATCTATATATTTAAAATTCATAAAAATTGTAAAAACTTGGAAATAAAAATTACCTAGCTCTCCCCATGCTCCTCCTGGAGGGAGGACAAGGTCTGGACCACCATGGAAATCCATCCCAGCATATGGAAACTTCTCCAGTGCTAGCAACTGCCACTCCCACCAAAAGTAGAAGTCATCGTCATATACACTCTGCATTGAGCCTCCTCCTCCCTGGTAGAGGAAGATATCTCCCCATCTACTTATCCTAGGTTGACGACGAGAAAAAAATGGTAGGGGTACTGCAGGTCTCAATCCCAACACTCTCTCTCGAAGAAAGAAACTAGTATGCTAGAATATCCAAATTTCTTCCTCCTTCCTCTCTTGCAGTCAAAGAGTTGCTTTCTCAAAATTGGGATAACTCCCGAGCACCAATCATATAGGGCCCCCTGCATACAATCCACTGCCAACCTCATCTGGTTCCATGTAGCAAGATGGAGAAAAGATGATCCTGTACCCCTCACTATGGTACTTGTCAATACCTGTAGAGGAAAATCACGTATGGGTACAATAGGGATGCAACTCCCTCTCTTTTGGGTACCCGGTGCGTAGTATGTATCAATGTAGTTTTGGACACTCAGAGGGTCACCGCCTCTGCGAGTGCCCTCCAAATTGACTGGAGCTCCTTATCCTGACAGACCGGCAATGAAATATATATCCTATGAATTAATCTCCAAGGATTCACCTTGAAGGTTGAACATGCCTAAATCATGATCCCAGTAGTTTATCATGAACTCTAGCAGGCAGACATTGGCCCGCATAGGTAATGTGCAAAAGAATTTAAACAACCCACTTGACCCACAAAACATTCACAGTGGAGGCACTTTGGAGTGCTTCTTGGTCCATATCCTCATGCTCACACTCCCTCCACTCAAGCACCATCTTCAAACCTAGTAAAACAAACATTGCAAACCTTTAGTTTCATGAAAAAATTCAAAATTTTGACCCAAACCACTACTTTTTCCCCTCGTGCAACATACACAACTGTCTAGTTAGGCATGTCACGTACTTTACACGATTGTTATTCAGGGAAACCCATGTACAGAATGCATGTACACGAGTTTCAATATAGCAAACCTGCGTACACAGCGTTCCTTGCTTAAGGGCACTCAAAAATATAAATTTGGACTCAATTTTGAAATTTGCTAGGATCAAATCGAAGAGCTTGGGGTGTAGTCTTTCTTGACACTTATGGAATAGGATTTGGTCTATCATATTTTCCACACCGATCAACTGAAGGTAGAGGTGAAAACTTGTCTTTTATGGCTAAAATTCAAAATGGTGAGTTTTATTTATGTTTTTGAACTATTTATAGAAATAAAATTTCTCAAGTGGGTTTTTTCCTATAGTTTATAATTCACTAAACTAATACCGTATCTCTTTTTGCCTTGTAACATCTTTATCATTGTTTTAAGGTGTTTGTTTCTCATATAAGGTGGTTTTTTGTCGTTTCACATGCATTTTGCATCTATACTTACTCCATCTTAAACTTAGCAATCAACATTTTAACCACAGACTATGGTATTTTAAACCATTAGCTCCTTTTATTTACCATTGTTCTTCCATGGATAGGGCCTTCCTCTTAGGAGTATCCTCATTTAGAACCAATGTTGTCTTTCGACACTCTTACTGCAGCTGTCTTAGGTATAGGGGAATCCTCATAGCTAATTTTCATGCCAAATGGAGCCTCATTTTGGTCTCTTTTTACAAGCTATCCCTTTATAGGACTCCCAGCCTTTATGGAGTTTCTTTAGGCCCAGGTATGACTCCTCAAAATAGACTTGACTGCTGAGTTAACTTGTCCATTTAAGCTTGTTAAGAATATGTTAATGGGAATCCGCAAATGGTGGTAGGTTATCTCTTTCTCAGACCAAGCAGAATAATACAAGAAAGGATCACTCTCTTTTCTACAGAATTGAGAAGAGTATTCTCAGGCATAGGTTTATCACTTTTCCGGACATGAGGGACTAAATTTACGGAAAAGAAACACCCGATATGAGCTTAGTTTTCTATTTTTTGTGCTCTGGACGTAAAACATGAAAAATATTCTGAGTGTACTTTATGTTTTTGTCATGCTCATTAAACACTAAAGAACAAGGCATCTAGTTTATTGTTGTAAGCCCCATTTCTCATACTCAAATGGATCTTTTTGAGTGATCATGCTTTCCTTCACACTCGTAAAACTCAACCTATATGCTGCTCTCGAAGGAGCGTGGTAGGTGGTAATTTAACCTTTTTCGGACCTCCCTAACTAAGTACGAAAAAGGTTCACCTTTTCTTCTTTGGAAGTTAAGAGAGTTCTTCTGTGGTATGTTTTATACTTTTGCGGCCTCGGGAGACTAAATTGGACAAAAAAGGACCCCCCTGGAGTCTTCTTTGGAGTTTTCAGACTCTCTAAATGTGAAAACACCAACTAAGCATGTACTAGTTTGGGCTCATTAAATCCACGAATCAATGACACTATCAAGCATTATTCTCTCTTCTCTTCAATCTTGTTAAAAAATGAAGAGAGATCCGAGTTGACTTTCCTAGACTTGTTAAAATTTAACAAGAAAGGTAAGGAAGAATTTTTCTCTTGGTTTTCAGTTAGTGGTAGCATGCCATCCTTGAACATAGTACTCTCTGTTTTTTCTAATACCCATGTCTTAGTGTTCACTTTCAGTTTAGCTATTACTTCGATTTTATTAATCCTCCTCTTGTCAGTTCTACGTAGGGAATATAATCATGTCTCCTCCATGACAGATAAGTTTAGTTGTTCTATCTATAAATTTAAAAGCTTCCTTGGGTCATCTATGTGTCATGCTCACTATTCAAGAACTTAACTCAATGTCTGATCTATATCCCGATCCCATCATTGTTGTATTTGTTATCACTTGTGTCTCCCTTTCTTTTACCCAGTTCCTAGTCACTCTTGTGATCCATTGGAGGATTTATTGCCTTCCTTATCACAGTATGGTTCTGCATCAGCACTTCTTGACAACGAAGGCCTAGAGTTTTGACAATCGTACCTCAGGATTCACTTTCATTATTGGTGAATTCCTTTGCTTCAGTTGTCGATTATCACCTATTGATTGACAATCTGTTGAATCCACTCCGTGTTCGAATTCAACCTACATTTATTCACATGGCTTGGATCGTACTGGTTCTTTTGGGATTGTTTATGAAGACCTTAGTTCTCTATCTATGAACTAAGTTGCACAAGATTATGTTCTATCCATTTACACAACTTCCAGATCTTTGAAGACTCATCATTATTGTATATTGTGGCTTTGATCCACCTTTGTACTATACGTGGTCTTGTACCCGTACTATATGATGTACTCAAACATTGTAAAGGAGCTAGTGTTCTAGTATATTGAACATAGAATCCTTAGATATGACTTTGTATATGACATTATTATGTAATTGTTTCAGGTACTACCTCTACTCCATTACATTTCTGAGTTCTCCAAAGATAATGATTATAATGTATTTCTACCATCGCTTCCCTCTAGCATCTGTTATAAACCAAATTGGCACTTTTCCGTCCGAGTGCCAACACTTCATATGTTGGCACACAAAAGGACACATATGGATTGAAGGTTTCCTAAACATTATATATGGGAATGATATGATATGCATTCACTATCCAACCAACTTTCCATTTTACCTTTTCATATGTTGAATTCCATATGCAACTATCTCCACAGCAACTCGCGTACATATGCGACTATCTCCACAGCATCTTGCGTACTGTATGATAGTACTTCATTGCAACCTGCATACAGATCTATATGCAGGTTTCCCTTATAGCAACTCTCATGTCATGCACGGGTTTCTAGTATCAATACTCGTGTACACATCCATTTTACATTAAAAATAATAAAACATGATTAATGGAGATTTATTGAGCCCTAATATTTAACTATCTCAACTATCTCAACCTCCTCAACCTTCGAAACTACTTTATTTCCTAAAGTATAAATAGAGGCCTTGGGGAGGGCATTAATCAATCAATCTTGGAAAGCAAAGTTATGTTGGTGGTATATTTTTAGAAGTATTTGGAGTAGTATAACTCAGAATACTTTGGTTGAAGAGGAGTCCTTGTTTCAAGCATTGGGTTGTACACTTATCTTATTCGCTATTGTTAATAAAGAGAATTCTTCTTCCAACTTTGTGTTGAGTCTCTTTCATGTATCATTGTTTGATGAATATTTTTGATTAAGCACTCTATATATTGTTCATATAACTTGTCATATATACATGTATAATATTGTACTTGGATAATTGTCTCTTTGTAGGTGAAGGAGGTGCATCCCTGAAAGCTTTGAAAAGGAGCAGAGCAGGAGAAGACAAAGCTTGGATCATCCGTCGTTAATCAGGTGAGTCCACCATATCTTCCTATTCCCCTTCTGTACTTTAAAGCTGATTGTCTACAATTTTTAGAAGTACATTGGTAACCCCAGACCCTCGGTTACAAGGGTGTTTATTCCTGAACAACAGAACTGGTTTGAGTCTCCTCCCAGACTGGTTTTCAACCAAGGCCTTAAAGACTTTGAAGAGGTCAAAAAATTTAGACTTGTGCTTTAGGAAGTAAACCCAAAAATACCTAGAAAATTCATCTATGATGTTCAATGCATATTTGGCATGAATCATGGACATATGAGGAAATGGACCAGCAACATCACTGTGGATCAACTCAAGAGGTGCAGAGGTTCTCTCATGACTAGCTCTCTCAAATTTGTGCTCTAGGTGTTTTCCTAGGATACAACCTTGACAGACTCCCTTGGAAAACTTAATCTTTGGTAACCCTATGACCATATCTTTTTCAGTCAGATCAGAAATATACTTATAGTTAAGATGGCCAAATCTTTCATGCCAAATCTTTCTTGCCTCATTAGCATGAATCAGAAGAGCAGAGGGGTTTGAGTAGGGTAGAAAATGTGAAAACATGTATACCTTCGAAGTGTGATCTACAACACCTTTTGCAATGACTTTACCATTCAAGATCTTTGTGATCTCAAAATCATCAGAGGAGAATATGACCTTATTTGGAGACCCTATGTGAGTCATCTGATACACTGACAAGAGGTTATAGGCAAGACCTGGAACATACAACACATTATTGAACTTACCATGGTCAAGATCAATCCTTCATTTTCCCAAACTATCAGTGAGAGAGTCATCTCCCAACACTATTGGTGGACCTTTTGACATGTCAAGAGAGGAGAATTTCTCCTTCATCAAAACCATATGTCTTGAAGCTCTAGAGTCTATGATGAAGCTAGGTGAGATTGATGTGCCAGCAACTAAAGCATGTACTCTCTCTCTGTCCTCTGAATTTTATCCTCCTTCCATCTTCTTTGAGCAATCAGGAAGGGAGATGTTATTCTTCTCCAGGATTTGTTTCAACATGTCAATTTGCTTCTTCATGCAGGAGCTCTCAGGATGATAGCCCTTACTACAGTATGTGCACTTGCTCATTTCTCCTTTGTTCTTCTTCTTTTGGAAGTTCTTCTTGGAGCTTTGGGGCTCCTCTTGAGACTTGTTCTTGTCTCTCTTTTTATTAGGTGGATTCTTAGCTTTCTTCTCTCCTTTTGAATCCACCCTCGAATCTCCAGCAACCAAAGCTTGGTCTTTGGAAGGTTTGATGGTGCCCATCATCACCAGTTTATCTTGTTCTTGTGTGAGGGATTCCATGAACTCTGCAAGCTTAGGATCTTCCAGGCTCGAGCTGTCAACTTTGTGGCATGGAAGGTCAAAACAAACACTGAATAGTCAGGGCCAAGTTTCGAGAGTATGGCCAAAACTAGTTTCTCTTCCTTCTTTTCAATTCCACATTGTTTTAGCTCCAAAACAAAGGCTTTAAACTTGGAAAAGTAGAGTTGTAGGGATTCGAAGATGCTAGAACTCAAAGAGATCAATTCATTATTGATTTGATGTCCTATCGTCTCATATGTCTTACCAAAAAGATATAAAATATTATCCCATAGTTAATTAAGTGATGTCAATCCATCAATATGGAAGAGGAGGTCTCTTGAAATGCTCAGACACAAAAGACCATAGGCCTCATCCCTCCTGTTCTGCCATTTAATTTTCTCTACAACTACATTGGGATATGCCTCAATTTACATAGTCACCTTGTAGAGACCTTTCACTCTCAATAGTATCTCCATCTCTTCTTTCCATTCAAAGAAATTAAACAGAGTCAAGATGATCTTCTGAAATTGATCCATAGCTCAAAAACTGTGCCCTTCAGTCAGTAGAATATGCTCCCAGTCAAGATGTCGAACCTACAATAGAAATATGGAAGGATAGAAATCAATCTACAAAGGCTCTAATACCATGTGGAAATTGAACCCAAGTGATAGAACAATTGCACTCACAAAATTGCTAATCAAACATGCAAAATTACAAACAAAGGAGACTGAAATTGGAGCATAACACTAATCTGTATTGAATAAGTGTACAGTATCCAACCTTATGAATTCATAGGCTGATACAATATATAATTACATGAGATATTCAAATGCATAAGGATGCCGTTCGAAATAGTAAAAAAGTAGGCTTACTAAATCTAGTCAAATCCCCCATAGGTGCATAAAGTAGTTTCCAAATCCACTTAGAGGCTCACGAATTGGAAAATTCAAGTAGGAAATATAATAAGGGATGGAAAGAAAACTCATACATGCTTTTATTGGGAGAAAAGGATGGAGGATGATGAGGGAGAAAAACAAGTCAACTATAGCTAGTCTTACTTTCCCTTTTGCCTTATTTCTCAATAAAACATGCAACTTAGCAGAAAAAGCAGATATGCACTTTGGAGAATCTAGAATAAAGTAGACATGCTAAATATGGTTTCCAGGAGGTTTTCCAAGCGCTCCATGACTTAGTTTTAGCAAGTTTGACTTCTTGGACATGTGGAAGACAACTTGCATAGAGTGGAATATAGGAAACTAGGAAAATAAGACAAAAATGGATTCATTAATGTCTAAGGTAGGTAACTATGGGTTGATTATTATAAAATTTGTGTGTTCAAGGATCTCCTCCAATTGTTAGTTATTCTGAAGTAACCCGCTTTGACTCATGAATTGTGGGAACACACTAAGAACACTGAGAGGGGAAGTGAATTAGTGTTTTACATAATAAATTTAATTTTATTTGTTTAAGAACTATTATTGAGCATATATAATTAATGTTTCAATATCTATTCAACCAGAATCACAAACAAGAGACACACAATATATGCATTTAAATATTCAATAATTCCCTAAGTACATCAATTTGTAGGAGACACCAATCTTCATGGTTATCATCACTAAATCAAAGATGAGGAATCCAATCCTTGATGCAAGATCTGGCTTGCTAAAAAATGTTAGAATAATTAAACCCATAGTTACCCATATTTGACATTAATTAATCATTTTGTATTATTCCTAGATTCCTAGATTCCTTATTGTGCTAGTTGCCATCCACTTGCACCTAGAAGGAAAAAAATTCTAAAACTGGATTAAGGAGCACTTTAGAAACATCATGGGAAATATTCTGACAACTATGTATTAATTTCATAATAGCAAAAGAGCAGTTCAACTTTTTTTGAAAGATGCCTTGCTTTTAGCAGTTTTAAGGAAAAAGGGAAAATCTAGTCTAGGAGTAACTACCTTGTTTTTTCCCTTAACCATCCTCCTTCTTTTTCTCCATTCAAAAGCATGGATCTGATATATTTCCATCACTTATCATCTATTACATATCACTCATAAAATTCGTGATCATCTTGACAGATTAGGAAAGTGATTTATGCACCTATGGGGGATTTTGAATAGTTGAGTAAGCTTCCTTTTTTCCAATTCGAATATAATCCTTATGCTTTAGAATATATGATGTAATTATATATTTTGGAATCCTATTAATTTATGAGTTTGGATGATGTACACTTACTAAATACAGGATTGTGTTATGCTCCATATTCAGTCTCCTTTGTGTGGAATTTTTCATGTTTGACTAGTAAATTTGTGAGTGTAATTGATCTACATATTTGGCATAATTTCAACAAAAAAGAAAACCTATCATGAGGAACCCAATCCTCAATTAAATACCCATCTTTTCCATTGAATATATCAACCCCCACCAAATGACACCAATTGTGAGTGATGCAAAACTTTTCCTTTGGAGTTCCTTCAATCATGCTTGAAGAAAATGTTGGATTACTACAAATGCTCCTTATTACTATGCACCTTCATCTATCAAACTATTTAATTTTCCATCCACTAGTTATTTCGGTATGTGTTTCTTTTTGTACATTCCATATTGTATACTACAACTAGCAAGTATTCTTTTTTCTCTTTTCTCTCCACCATTCCATCTTTGTTATCACATCACCTTCATAAGAAAATATACCCCATATAAATAATCTAATACATGTACTCAATTAATTTCATCAATTCCTTCTTCGCAATCTTAGAGTATATTGGCCTAATTTTCTGACAATGACCAACTATAGAGAATTAACCCACACAATGCACTTAACAAAGCCCCGGTGTGCTTGGTGTAGCTAACTCTCGCAGGTTATGGTCTTGCTATTATCTAAGTTTTTCTCTCTTAAGGAGCGTCTCCCTGTTAAAGTTCAAAAAGTATTCTTAAAAAACTACCTAACAAATGAAGAGTTATCTAACTTATAAAATAAACTATCTATTTAACTGCTAAATTAGTACTAACTATTTATCTACGAGCTATGCTATCCTATCTTGGCGAAGAGTAATTCTACTAATTAATGTTACTTATTGTACTATAAACAATGGTTTTGAAGATATAATATACTACGAGAAAAATCTCATTTAACATATTATAATTCAAATAAGGCATAAATTACAGTCATTTGTTATAAGAAATCATAATAAATTATTACTACCTAGAACATATGTATTGTCACAAAAACAACAAGTTATATTATGTCCAATATATGAAAGATTATAATAATTATTATTGTTGATCATAACATTTATACCAATAGATAATAAGAACATGAAATTACATAAATACTGACATAAATGTTAAATCAAATAATGAAAATTATCTAACTATAACAATACACATCATATAGTCAGAAATTAAAACATGGTGTATTCAAAAGTATAAAAATAGTCATGCAACACAGTACAATGTGCATGTAAATCAATATATAAAAGTAAACTATAAGCGAGTTGATGTTCATATATAATTGTACCTAGAAAAATGGAAACTACAATGCTACCTGTTTCTCAAGACATCTAAGAGTGGTGTGCCAGCACAAGTGTTATCATGACATAAGAATCAGCTTCAAAATTTAGGAAAGTGCAACTCTAAAAGACAGTTTCCACTCTCTATCAAATTCCCCCCCTCTTCAGTCACCCTAGTGACTTATATATTAAAACAAACTAACTAATTGGATAATTCTATGGACATATTTCCCAAAATAAACTTCATTTAAAAAATTGTTACATATCAATTTAACAGTTGTTGAAATCAAAGTGCATTTTGATAAATATATGACACTAGTGAGCTTGGATACCCATCTGGTGCAAGTAAGGTATTAAACATGCAAGTTGGTGTTGCATACTGAGGAAGCAAAGTGAAGGAATGGGTACCATCCTTATGTGTGTGAGTGGTTGTTTTATTTCCTAATAAATATAGTCACTATGTTGGTTGGTAATTATTTATTTGGAATGTGGTGATAATTGGAAAGGAATAATATCTCTAGTGAGGACCTCCTCCACCTTTCTAGGACAGTGTTGAGGGAAGGGGCTCCCAAGGGACTTTGTAGAAGAGAAGGGGACCTTAATCAGGATGTGAGTGGAGGTGAGGTGGGTTCCAAAATTGAATAGAACCAATTACGAAGATTATATCTCAGTAGTAGAGATCCTTCATTTGGAAATGGTTATGGTGAAATTTCCTTCAATTGGCCTCTTGACCCAAATTGAAGTCTTGGCTTAGAAATGGAGAAGGTAAACCAGGTATGGGACGGCTTTAACACAATAAATGCTTGGTAAATCTAGTTGGTGCACTAGTGGGAATTTAATGTTGTGTAGCATCCTGCGTGCTGGACAAATGTTTGTAATTATATCTGTAGGTGATCCAAGTAGTTTTAGTAAAGTGGGTGATCTGATCCCGGGGCGAGCCCAGAACATCATCGAACCCGCTTGAAACAATCAAGACCAATAGGATTGTTTTTCTGATGTTAGTGCAAGTGAACACGAGCATAATATAAGTGTGTAACATAGAATCATCCACATGAAAATGAAAAATCATTCAAGCACATTAGGGACACGATTTGATTACGGATTTCACCAGATCTCCTGGCTACGTCTCCGGGCCTACTCCAAAATAGAGTGACCAATCCATTGCAAAGATGCACAAATACATAAGATACATCACAATGGATTCACCTGCAGAGTCTTCATCATCTATTCATCTTTACCGCCGCACCATAACTGCCTTTGATGGGTCACATAAGTGCACAAGCTATAGGACTCAATCGAAGACTATAGAAATCAAGCAAGCAAATGCCTACCTCCTTTGTCCTTCGGGATGAGAGTGTAGATGGTCGCTACTTGCCTTCAAATGCAAATTGAAATGTTGCCTCCTCGAACTGACTCTGATTCTTTGTCTCCTACGCTGGATCACCTTCAGACATGATGGAGCCATGCTTGCTCTCTGAACTAGAACTACAAGGTTGGAGCCTCTCCATGAGCTTCTCCAATGGAGACCCCCAATGGGGCCTCTTAGATACTTGCTTCCTCTATGGGCTACATCTCTCCAAACTTGAGCTCCCTTAAAATGCACATGACAAGTGCTTAAATAAGAGAAGCTACTCTTGGTGGCATGACACATGTGATTCTCCAAATTGGGATTAGTTACAAATTGGTTTGGATGTTAAGAACATAAACCAAAAATATGGTTCATGCCCACATGCCCATGGGTTTTCACATTTATTTACTTCCCCATAATGACATTTACAAAATCCAACAATAATCCATTACATAAGAAAATCCCTTTTTTAAATAGCATGTTGGTTTTTCAACCATAAACCAACTTGTTACAACTTCTTTACAAATATGGCATGTTTGTTTTTGGTTACAACCATGCATTACCTTCATAACAACTCAAGGAATAAAATAAATGAGTAATATGTGAGTAATTTTTCCACTCACTTCAAATATTAATCATTTTACAATTCCTCATGAGTAAATGCATGAATGTCCCAAAACTCATTTCAAGCACAAATGCATGCATGCTAGTCATCATGCCACTTCATCATGCCATGTCACCATGCCACATCATCATGCCATGTCACCATGCCACATCATCATGCCATGTCATCATGCCACATCAGCATGCCATGTCATCATACCACATCATCATGCCATTTAAAAATGCCACATCATCATGCCATTTCAGCATGACACATTATCATTCCATGTCATTAGAATGCACTTTTTGAATACCACGTGGCACTTCAGCCAAAATTTTCCCTGTTGGGGCCAAACTTCAAAACGCAATATATTTTGCATCCAGAGTCTGTTTGGCACGCCGTTTGCACTGTTAGAATTGGCTTGACGAGCTCTTTGACATGGTACTATTTTTGTTGCAATATGATGATTTTGAAAATTGGCCTTTTTAGATCCTCTCGGATCAGTGGGACACCTATGGAACAATGTGAATATACTAAGTTCTACATATAAGTATTTTTGTATCATGTAATTTATATTTTATAAAGTGTAAGATTTCATGAGTACATGATAATCCTAAAGAGGATAAATTTTATGAAAATCAAGCTAATATATAATTGTTTCCCTGTTGAAACATAGGTAATGCTAGAATCAAGAACCTTGAAGGCATCTTAAGGATGCATTTGGACATGCGGTTGTCCTAGAAAGATTGGCATGAGTAGCAATAGAGAATGATGCTACTAGAAGATAAGTTTTTGTAGGATGACCATCGAGAGTAACCTGGTTGTAGAGCCTTGGATAGACCTTAGACATTGAATGTAATTATGAAAATGAGGAACAGGAAAGTGAAGCATTCATAATTGAAGTGAAAGAGGCTAAGGAGCATGGAACCATAATGGTTGGGATCCATATTGGAACAAGATTAAGAGGGATAAAAACTCTTAAATCTCCTCTTTCATTTGTGTTTGATTCATTCTAGAGATGGAAAATTGTTAAATGCATGTTACAAATCAAAGTTAGTTATGCTTATTTTCGCCTCAAATAAGCTATGAATGTTGAATTAGTTAAATTAGTGTGAAAGGATGAAGGTGAAAGAGTTCATCTGCATGTTTGGAAAGTATGAAATGTGTGAAAATATTTTGGATAATGCATGAACCTTCCAACTCAATTAAGCAAGTAATTGACTGATTTTAATGCTTATGTTATGCTTGGCCTAACAAGATTCACAATGATGAGTTTCACAGGAGAACATTGAACCAATTAGTTCCATTTGTTATAGAGAAAGTGCTATTGGAAAAGAAAATGTGGGTAGATAAACACATTAACCATTGAAGAAGACCAAAAGTTGTTTCATTTGGTTTAGAAATTGCTTCAAACAATTGCCAAGACCCAATAAAATATTAGGGAGATGCTCAAGCTTCAAAAGCAGTAGAAAGAGATGAACCATAAAGTGTTGCATGACTCTATGCATCTACAAAATGAGGTAAAATATATCTTAGAAGATATCAGTAGTGGAAAGGACAATGAATTGATGAAGAAGAATTCATATGATTAGTTCACCTAGAAATTCCTAAGGTCAAAAGGATTAAGGATTATTGTACATGAAAAGAAAAAGAAGCCATAGAAATGTTGGAATTGTGGAGGAAATCATCACCTCCGTAACTGTCCAACAAGGGACAACAAGAAAGACAATACCCATAAATTTTCTAGGCTTATGTATCACCTTGAAAGTAATGAAAAGGAAAGGATTGCTATGATGTATACCCACAGGTTCAGCTGGAAGGCCGGAGCCAACAGGAGTACCCTCTAGAAGCCAAGGGACTTGGTTATGAAAATCCAAGTTAAAATATGCAATGCAGTAAAGACCTACGTTTTGCAAAATTTTCTATGTGTAACTATTTATAAGTATTGGGATACCAAGGACAATGTTATTTTAATGGGGAGGGGAATGTAATACCCCCATTTTGACCATTAAAATGTATTGGATTGATATGTAAATATTAAAATATGTGATTTGTGATTCCTAGCATGGAGCTCAAGGTCAAGGCCCCACTATTGAATGCCTAGAATTATAAAGGAAATTAAATTATACTTGATAGACCATTTTCTAGTAAGCCATGGAAAAATGTAAAAGCATGTAAATATTTACAATAATAATAAAATGCCCAAAGGATGGCTATGGTGGAGCAACATGAAAAGAGGGGGAAATGTGTATCCACTAGGGAGAGGTGAGGGGTTGTGTGATTGAGCCCTGTGGTTCCAAATGTCACCATGAGAACCCATCTTGACTAGCCATGCTACCACTTATTTATGTTGTAAGGAATTAAATGAGAAAATCAACCCACAAATTAATGAGGGATGGGAAAACCGATAAATTCATATGGAAGGTTATGGGATCATTATAATTGACCCATAAGTCATCCTCTGTTTCTAGGAATATTTCACCTCTTGCGGACAAGAGTTGTTCCTCTAGTATGAATGGTTCAGATCTAGAATAAATGGGTAAACAACAAGGACGGAAAACTTCCCCTAGAGCTTATAGATAGCTAGAATGAATCCTTTGGCTGTTTTGTAGTATGATGTAAGTGTCTCCTATGGTGATGAATCTCCATAGATGTACCTACACAATTACATCAAATAGAAAAGAAATATCAAAGGTACTAGAACATAATCTATAGTTCTATACTAGTGACTAAGGAATCTAGTAATAAAATGAAATGATTCAAACATAACACATTTTATGGGAAAGGAACCAACTTTGCATTAATAATGAAGAATAAATCTTACAACCTTCACCTTAGTGTTGTGATGCTCCTTCACATACCATGACTTGTCCTCAAAAGCTCCAAATTTCTCCTCCTACACTCATCCTAGATTATGCTAGAATCTCAATTCAGCAGCATAATGTTTCTCTCCCTCAACCATGGGGTATGAGCCAAGTTTTATAGGCCTTGGGAGGATAGGGATGGTTGAGTAAATGGTGGGTGAGGTAGAAGGGATATCCCAAAAGGTTGGATCTCGAGTCAAAGTGGTCCTTAGGAGTAGGGATGAGGGTGCCACGAAGTCTTCCTTCAAGAAGCTTCATGGAATCTTCTCTTTTTCACTTTTTACCTCAGGTACCACTTTTCTTCCACTGTGACAGAGTGTTACCAGTGTGGAACCACTTGATTAAATGGAGAAAGTGGGGGCATCGCTTATTGTCAAGAGACAATAGGCATTATTTAAGAAGGTAACACCTCTTGCATTAAGGGGAAAGGCGGTGCTAGACTTTCATATGTAAAATTGGAGTCTGGTCCAATACTCAACTTCACAATTTGGGACTTTATGGAAATTTATGATGTTTGGGACCTCAACACATGATGGTGATGATATTTATTTGTAACATAATTCCCACCAAAGTATGAGGATAGAGGGATATGATAGGTGATATCTTTTAAAGAGCAAGTTATCACTTCGAGGAAAGAAATCACTTGATCAGAGATCATCATCAACCAGGCTTCTACAATACATCAATACTTTTAACTCATATTCAAATGATTCCTCATCACCGATGCATACCAATACTAGGTAGATCCATGAGGGAAATGGATAAACATGGATACTAGAATACACCGTAGATCCATGTGAAGAATACTCAAATTTGGACATAGCCACCAGACATACAATGTATATCTATGTCATATAGATGCAAATCAGAGCACAACCATGAACATACAAATGTGGACCCATGCTAGGACTCATACAAAATAATCCATCACAACCTGGAGAAAGTAATGAGTGCTTTAACAAATACCCAAGGTCTTCATATCGTCTTCCACAAAGTACGATTCTATCCATGTGATTACAATGTCTTGATGTTGAACATGGTAGAAACCACTTGATTACCGATCAATGATGAGAACCATTAATAAGTGTGAGGGAGATGACCATTAATGTCAATAATTCCCAAGGTACCCTAGTACAATCTCCTGAGTGTGAAT
Source organism: Pseudotsuga menziesii (assembly GCA_001517045.1). Classification (NCBI taxonomy): domain Eukaryota; kingdom Viridiplantae; phylum Streptophyta; class Pinopsida; order Pinales; family Pinaceae; genus Pseudotsuga; species Pseudotsuga menziesii. Next base: position 150,653 of record LPNX010253862.1, on the reverse strand, counting down.
AGACGATTTCATGTCAAACACTCAGTCGAATCTTTCGATCAAAGGTCAATGATGTGCACCTATGTCAAGAGCGAGATAATCTGTCATTGATGCATGTAGATCTCAAGGCACTATATTTTTGTTTCTAATACTAATTCCTAGATGATGATCTAATGTTGACAAGAACAATCTTGTCGAAGGAGGGCCATGATGAATCCCACATCGATGACACGAAACTTGAAACAAAGTTATGTAATTTTGAGTATGTTGTAACCATAGGAATGAATCAAAAGGTACTGACAAACATGTTTTTTTGACTATAGAGGTAATAATTCAATTTCCCTTTGAACACCAGGCGGCATGAATGAAGAATTGGAAGCGTTGACTTAGACCAGATGAATCCGAATACATAATGCAATGGTAGACGATGCATTCTTTGAAAGAATCAAAGGAGTGACATGACTCATGAAAGTGGATTGACTTGGAAGCAAGCTAAATACCCAATTGACTGAATGAAATGCAGACTAGTGCCATGTTCAAAGGTGACTAACAGCTGCCATTTATTTGCAAAATGAAATGGCTCCCTTCCCTTAATTTCCCCATAATGATTGATGAGTGCCTCTTTTCATTTTTATGAGTCCAAAGAGGCTAGAAATAACTCATTGTAGCTTATCTGAAGATAAGTCCATTATCATATATTTCATGAAATTGAGAAGGAGGGGTTCGTTCCCAAAAAAGGGTCTCTCAGTGTCTAGTTTATCGAGGCCATTGAAAGTTAACTCGGTATCATTCATGTTTAGAGAGTTTGAAAAAAAATGGAAGAAGACTCCAAAGGGTCCTTTTTCGTACAATTTAGTCTCTAGGGCCCAAAAAAGTATAAAATAATACCCAAGTGAACTCTTCTAGTCATGATTGGTTGGAGTGCTCCTTTTACGTAACTAGTAAATCTTAATTGAAAAAGGGTTAAACTACCATCGGAAAGATGACTCTTCAAGTAATTTTATGAGCGTGAAGAAGACAATTTCACTTGATGATCTTTTCACATTTAATGAGCCCGAAAAGAGTTTAAAGAAGACTCCATTAGGGTTTCTTTTCGCTATGAGTGGGTTTAGCGAGCCCGAAAAGAAGCGAAAATGACTAGGAATTTTGATACTAGCTTTAAAGAGCATGATCAAAGTATCAAAATGAGCACTTGACAAATTTTTCCATTTTATGACAGTATGAAACAGTAAAAAATGAACTTACCCATATTCAGTATCATTGACTTTCGTCCCTGCAAGAACTTTTTAAAAGACTATTAGCTTCTCAAAATATAAAAATTGACTTTTATAACTATAGAAAAGGGCATTTTCTAATGAAAATAATTAAAAATATTAAAATAATACAAAAACCCTAAAAAAATCATATAAAAGTCAATTGAAATAGTAAAAACAATTCATTTACCATTTACCAAGTTTTGGAGAGCCATTTGGAGTATTATGTACAGTTTTTCAATTGGAGATTATGGAGCCATTACCCATCCATTTTCCAAGACATTACTCTCAAGTAGGAGCTAAAACCTTTCTCATCATTTTCATGGTTGCAAATTCCTATTTTTAAGCATTTTAATTGATTTTTTGGGGATTTTTACCCTTGGCTAAAAAAAAATTCCTGGGTAATGCACTTCTCCCATAAAGGAAAAGTGGTGCCTAATGAAAATCGCGCCAAACACGCCTGCATAGGTAGTGGCACCACTCTGTCTCAAGGAGACAAAAGTGGTGCTGGAAATCACGCCCCAAAATAGGATTCCCTATCCAAAATAGTAGTTTTTAAGCATTTTGTAAGATTGATTATGTGTCTAATTTCTCCATTAATTGTTTTTGGTAGGTCATCTTGGCCAAAATGGTGGTATGGAAAGAGAAGCAGCATGAGGATGATGATGCTCGAGCTAAGGTGGATGTGGCTTCTATAGTTTCATTATGGGCTTGTGTCCTTCTAAAATTATTCTAGGATCCCAGTATGATAACCCATGTAAAGCTACTAGAGCACCTTTTTTGGATGTGGAACTCAGAACAACAACATTTTAAGGTGGGGGCCCATATCCTTACTGTGGAGGTGGAAGATATTTATTTTCTCATTGGGTTATTTAGGTGTGGAGCACCTATTTCATTGATAGGATTCCATGGGGGAGACATTACCACACAATAACTCATAGTTCATCCTTGTTATCTTGGCACTAAAATGTTGGGAAAGAAGATTCCCATCATGGAAGCGATGGACTTGCCGCTTTGGACTGTACTCTTTACTATGCAGAGGGTTGCAGGGAGCCAAGGGGCTTACCAAGATTCCTAGGCACACATGTTGTATTCCCTAGAGGCTATGGAACCTATTGTTTTCAACTAGGCCAAAGAATTTCCTGTCATGTTCAAGGATCAACTGACGAAGTGTCGATAGGGTGAACTGAAACAATTTGGTTATGGGACCATCCTAGCTTGTTTCGTCTTCGAGAGGGTACCTTTCCTAAGGCCATAGGTGGTATTTACTAAGCTGAGAGCTTGATAACCCCATATGCTGCATCGGGTAGATATCATGACCCGTACTAGTGGTGGCAAAGGTAAGGTCAAGTATGGGAATCCCTTCTTCCGTTGTTTGGACAATTAGATCCTCATGATCGAGGATTATGCTTATGTTGGGACTGACTTTCAAGGAGATCCACATCTACCTTTACTAGATGGTTTTCATTGGCGTGACATTGGTAAGAAACAAGCTCAAGATGTTGATTATTTTTGTATTTTCACATTTTACAATTTTTATGAATGATGACAAGATCTAATATTTTCATGCAGATGTTGGAGATGCACAGCCTGGGGGTTCATCCCTAATGGATAGATGAGCGGGGGCTCATTTTGTACATAGAGGTGATGACGAGATGAGAGATCTAGAGGAGAACCTTGGTCGGTTGACATTAGACATTCCAGATGCTGTGATAGATGACCTCCCTAGGAGGTTCCAGAGACACACAATTGGAGTGTCAGGTCATTTCAGTTGCTTGCTCTGTAGGGTATCTAGGGATATTATCTTCTATCATGAGAACCATTGGACATTCTGCATGATGTATACACTGAAAGCTATTTACCTTCAGTATTTTTGACATTTTGTATCTGAAAGCCATAGTGCTTTAGTCAAGGTCTCGTGACCATTATTTTTCTAAAACACTTTATATGTATATATATATAGACTTATTGATGGTGTTCATATGTGTTTGAAATGGAAATGATATTTACATGAGTTTTTACATGTCTTCTACTATTTATTTAAATTTAAAATGGACCATGTTTTATTCATAACAGTTATGTATGGGCAATGTACCAGTCTAGAATGTAGTTTTCCAATGAGTGGGAAACTGTGTTGTAAGACCTATGAATGTTCCTATAAGTGATTGACTCAAATGACCTTTCTAGAAGACACACTCTTCAAAAGAGATGAAGAAGTGTGGGGTTTGATATGGTATAAATGTCGATCAAATGAGAAACCACTAGCTACAAGTCGATGAATACTACCAATTCATGAATGTACCAAGATGCAGCCTTGGTCAACAAACCTATCACTACATGATACTCGGTGATGTTGTTGGTAGCTAGACCAATACAAATTGCTCTTGAACTAACTAAATGATGTACCGGGGAATACAAAACCCAAGAAAATGAAGTGAGGTTCAAGGTATGAAGGAAAGCACCATCAGTGAAACCATAAAAATCCATTAGATCTGCATAACCAAAATGTGGTATAAACAGTATTGAAAAGAAACTCAAAACCATATTGAAAATCCAAAAACATGCCAAAAATTCAAACAATATACATATATACAAGGTATAATATAGAAATGACTTCAAGCATAGTACCTCTTCAGGTACAATCGATTATGAGATTCCCCAAAGGGTATCTCATCGTAGTCTATAAGATTGTAGGCCCCTTTCTCTAATACTTTACTGATGAAAGAGGGACAGTACCACATATAAACGAACATCGCCTTCCCTAGATTATCATGTGTATGATCATAAGTCAGAACTAGGTCACCTTCATTGAAGAAACAAGGTTGAATAGAATTATCGTATTGGGCCTTAACACATTTTTTGTGTGCCTCATTAGCTAAGGAAACATATCTTCTATTTTCATCAATGCTTTTTAAGTACAAAAACCATTCTTCCTCGACGGAAGTGTTCGGGAGAAGTTCTACTACATGTTTAAGTGATGGGATTTGACACTCGATAGGAAGGACAACTTCTAGTTTGTAGACTAGTTGAAAGGGTGTGAACCCAATTGCTTTTTTAACTGAAGTCCTATAGGCCCACAATGTGGAAAAGAGAGCCAAATTCCAGTTGGATTTGTGATCTTGAACCATTCTACACAACATATTTTCCAAAACTTTTTTAATGGCCTCGACCTGGACATTAGCTTGTGGGTACTACGGAGTTGAGTTTTCATGGAGAAAACCTAGCTTATCACTTAACTCAGCCATGATCTAATTACAAAAATGAGATCCATGGTTAGTGACTATGGATTGAGGGAATCCAAACTTAGCTATCGCATGGTTAAATAAAAAGAGGGTGGAAGTCTTGCCATCCTATGCATATGTAGGAATTTCCTCATCCCATTTTGTAAAGTAATCAACTGCTACAATGATGTAACCATGCCCCCTAGCCAAGGTAGGCATACAATGCATAAAATCAATACCCCACTTGGAAAAAGGGCCAACAACAATGACGGGGTGTAAAGGAGCAGGGTGGGTGTGGTTTTTAGCATAAAAGTGTTGACAGGGTGGGAATTTCTTAACCGCCTCATGACAATATTTCAATATTGAGGGCCAAAAACACTCAGCGTGAAGGATTTTAGGAGCTGTCTCCATCCCAGAAAGATGACCGCCACATGCTCCAGAGTGGAAATCATTCAGAACTTGTTCAACCTCTTCATGTGTAAGGTATCACCGAAGAATGGAGTCAATACCACGTTGATACAACGTATCATTTAAAATGAGATAATACTTTGCGTGGTGATGAATATGATGACGATTGTCATGGGTATGTTGAGATGAAATATCTGAGTCTGGAGATAGATGATCAAATAGCCATACCATGGGTCTATTGTACTGATGAGGAACAAGAATTCTTCCAGAAATGAATCATTGTGCTTAGCTTCCATCATAGCATAGTGAAGGTCACACATCAATTCCACAAAAACCAAGGACTTCTTCAAAGTAGCCTTAGCAAACTCAAGATCAAACTCTTGTAGGATAAGGATCCAACAGGAGTACTTTCCCCCTAGTACCCGATGAGTCAAAATGTAATACATGGGGTTTTGATCCATGAGTACAATAGTGTTGAGAAGTAAGATGTAATGAAGGAATTTATGCACAACAATGACCGTAGCCAATGTTATCTTCTCCACACGTGAGTAACGAGTTTCAGAGTCAAGAATACTCTTACTCAGGTAGTAGATCACGTGTTCTTGGTCATTAGAATCTCCCTGCAATAGAACCATACCAATAGTTGTAGTGGAGGAAGAAACATACAAAATAAAGTATTTTGAGTAATCTGGGGGGTGTATCACTAGTGAATGGATTAGAGCATGTTTCATACTATCAAAATCTCGTTGGGCTTGGTGATCCCAGAAGAAGAAAGTGTCCTTCTTCAGGAGACACATATAACCATGTGTTTTTTCTGTGAATTTGCATACAAAATGACAAAGAAAGTTTTCCTTCCCTTGCACAATTTTTAGTTCAGTGATATTTTTCGGGGTGGGTAAGGCCAAAATAGCAGTAATTTTTAAGGGATCAATCCAGATGGCATCTTTGGAAACCACAAAGCCAAGAAGAAGTCTAGTCTCAACACAAAAGACACATTTGTGTGGATTAAGCTGAATATTATAATGAAGACACCCAAGTAAAATGTATCTAAGGTGCCATGGATGGTCTTCTCATTGCTATGAATGAGCAGGGAGATTATCAAGATATGGCTCCATAATGTGCTTGATATTGTGAAAAGCATAGGACATGGCACGCTTGAATGTAGCTCTGATATTTTTGAGACCAAAGGGTAACTTCTGATATAAAAAGGTTCCACATAGGAAAATGAATGTCATTTTATGCTGATCGGAGGGCAGAATATCTTTCTGATTATATACAGAAAAACCATCCATGAAATAAAAGATGACGATCCCAGTGCAGTTATCGATGATTTGATCGATGTGTGGAGTAGGGAAATTTTCCTTAGGACAAGCCTTATTTGAATATTGGAAATCAATACAAACCCTAATAGTGCCATGCTTCTTAGCTACAGGGACAATATTAGACACCCATTCTGTCAGTGGTACAGGATAAATAAACCCCATCTTCATAAGTTTTTCCACTTCAGCTTTGATAGTTGCAGCCTTCCTAGGATGGACTTGACGTAATTTTTGTTAGACTAGTTTTTCAGTGGGATAAGTTTTAATCTTGTGTATGACAATAGATGAATCAATCCTCGATATTTATTCATATGCCAAGGAAACAATATCACGAAATTCTTTGAAAAGAGCTCTATAAATTTAAGTTTCCTCTGTTGAACAGTTCTGGCCTACATGAACATGCTCAATAGTTTCGGGCTTGATTGATATGTCAATAGGGGTTGTCTAAGTGATGTTGCAAATATTACCTTCAGAATCAATACCTTGCAACAATACAGGTGTTTGAGGATTTTTGACAATATCAGTGCTTATAAGATATACAAGGTCAAAGTCTACCGAACTGGTGTTGGGAAGTAAAGAAGATCTATGATGATGATATTCCCAGATAGGTTCATCCACACTCATGATCTCCATGATGGACTCATCAGATGGAAAATTTTGTGGAGATAGTGTAGAGTGGGGAGAGAGGGTTCTATCTAGTAGGGCAAGTAGTAAGGATCTGAAGCCACCAGATGCAGATCATCAGGATGGACATCAGAAGTAGATTGAATAGCATCATAAAGTGCTTCATAAGGGCCCAAAGAGGATGACTCAACAAATTCCTTACCTCTAGGACTATGTCCAGTCATGGAAATCATGTTCACAGTAGCCACTTCCATACTAGGAGGGGTCAAGGGAAACACTCCCATGAGGGTCGAATCCTATAGCATACCTACCCCAATCCACTGATAAGGAGGAGGGGATTGACCTATCATAGGGATGTTATTTGCAATGGGGGTCGCAACATCTAGTGAACAAAAATCCAGTTGATCGATGGTTACAATATTCCCCAAGTGAGGGAATTGGAGAGTTCAAAATAATGTCAAAGCGACAACAGTCATAGCATAGAACTAGTTTCTCCCCAATACAAGATTGTAGTCTAGCGGGGCATCAACTACCTACACCTGAATGGAAACATTCTTTCCTCAAAGCTCGATCAAAAGGGATGGTAGTAGACCATGAGGTTGGAAAACTTGTCCATCGAAAGATTTCAAGGTTGTGGGGGACTTTGTATGTTTAGGTAGGAGAACCAATGGCCCTCCAACAAGCCAAAGACAAAACTAAGGTGGAAGCTCCCTCATCTAGAACGGTCTTATGGACTTTTCTCCCAACTACTCTTGTCACAATTTGAAAAGCGATCTGGTGGTGTAATATAGACTTATATTTATCCACACTAAAGTGAATCAAGTTGGTTTTGTCTGGGTCTAATGCGCCCAATGTAGTCAACAAGTTTTTGTGCTGTGTGGGAGAACTTTGGAGCACCTCTAGGGTAGAAATTACGCAAGGTGCTTGAGATAAATATTCAACAAAGTTGTATAATTGTGTAGCTCGAGCATTTGGGTTAAAAACAGACTTCTTGAGGGTTCTCTTGGGTGGACGCAAAATCAAATCTATATTAGGTTTCTCGATCACAAGGGGACCATTAGACGAAGACGAAGGAGAACTAATGGAAGGAGTTTTCTCAGGAGAAGGATTCTCATCCTTCTTCTCTGGAGGTTTTTCATATGAATGACTACGAGTATTCAAGCTGATAGTTTCTGAGGACATCATTCTGATTTCTTCTGTTGAATTAGAGGGTCCTTGATTAGACATATGGTCTATCAATTGTTGTTGAGATGGAAAGGGGTGAGTAAGCACCGCGGGTGTAGGGTTACTCTTTAAAAATTTACTAATCTCATCACAATAAGGGAAGTCCTTCATGAAATGGTCACCATCACACAATAGGCTTGGATACTTAGCCTTCCTCTTGCCTTTATTATCATTCTTTGGGACCGTAGCATTGGGATTCTCCTGTTTCTTTCCAGGTTTCTTATTTTTACCTTTACCTTTCTTCTTATTACCGGGTGTTTGTGTACTTTGGATAGCATTCACCTCAACAAAAACTTTAGGAGTAGAGGGAGTAGTAGAATAAGTACTATGTTGCTTAGCAGGCTTAGCTACTGATGAGGGTTGGATTGAACCAACAACCCCATCAACAAGAGTTTCTGCTGGTGGCTTTGTAGGGTCAGTGTTGGGGTGAGGAGCTTGAGGAACTAGGTCATACAGAGTTCCATACTAGGAATAAACCAAGTCCAAATACTGTTCGAGACTAATAGCCTTCTCTTCAGTAACAACACTACCCATATACACATCTCAGGTGATGGGAGGAAACAAGGATTTCATGAACCAATATTCCAATAGCTGATCAGGAATAGGGGCCTTAATAAGTCTTCGTTGTCTCCTCTATTCATGGATATGATCTGAAATATGTGTAGAGGTATTTCAATGAAGGGATGTCAAAATATGTGTACCTCTTTCGTAACAAATGGGTAGTTGGAAATGAGATAGAAAAACAATCGCCAACGAGCTAAAGTCCACAAATGAATGTTGTGGAAGTTCAATGTACCACTTCGCGGCTGTACCAGTCAAAGTTTGCTGAAAAATCATTAAACAGACATAATCACCCATCAAGGATTTGGAAAAATACCATAGATGGAAGGCCATAAGATGGTTTTTTGGGTCTTCTCCTTGCTTCCCATCAAATTTTGGAATATTTGATGGTAACTTTACTGAAATTGCTATCCATGAAGGGTTATGATGAATGGGGTCATTAATCAACTTGGACAGATCAAGCAAGTCCAAAGTTTCCGAAAAAGGAAGTTTCTGGTTAGGTTGAACATAATAGTACTGATAGTGCATTGGTGTACTAGTAGGACCATAGGATGATTGATACACTAGTTGTTGGGAATTTTTGACTTGTATATGATCCTCCCGAAGATCCACTTGATGGAGGCGGGCCTCAAAGAGGATGGTTTCCTCTAGTTGGTGGTGGTGGTGGTGGTCCTCTACTAGGTGGGCATCCACCAGGTGGTCCTCCACCAGGTGGACCTCCAAAAGGTGGCCCATGAGAAGGTGGTCCTCTAGGAGGTGGCGCTCTAGGTGGTGCCCCAATAGAAGGTGGTGGCCTTCTAGTAGGAATCCCTCCAGAAGGTGTTTCACCAGGAAGAGGTCCTCCATAAGGTGGACCTTTGCCAAGTGGCCCCCCACCAGGTGGGCCTACGCTAGGAGGGCCTCCACCAAGTGGGCCCCCAAAATTTGGGCCACCATATCCTCCAAAAATATTGATAGGTATCCCCCCCGGCATAGCCATATACGACCAATTGGGTTTCCCCCAAGGTGTAAACATGTTCTCATGGTATGGCATACTAGGATATACCATTCCTGGAGATGTAGGTTGAAATTTTACATTACTTACAGATGGTATATTTACCGGGCGAGTATATTCCCAAGAAGATTGATTGAAAGTAGGTTTTTCCCCTGAGAGTTGGCCCATACTAGAAGGGGGAGTAACCGCTTTCATTTTTGTGGGAGGGACTACAACTATTAATTTTCCTACATCAAGGGTTTTTCTTGTACTAGATGTGACTCCAATGACTACTGATGCAACTTGATTTGGAGGTTTCTTCCCAGTGGTAGAAGATATTGGAGGACCAGAAGAAGACCTAGGATTTTGAACCATAGTCATAGGTTTGGCCAAGATTAGGAATTACCGATCCTTAAGCTAGTGATGACAAACTATGAGTAGCTTGAGACATTGAGAGTGAATGATATCTAGAAGGGACTGATTCCAAAACACGAGGTAAAAGAGCTGACATGGGTTCTTTATGAGGAAGAGGTGAAGTAATGATGTTTGCAATGTGTTCTTGAAAATTTTGTAAATGGTCCATCCTTCTTGTATACATCTCCTGATTCATCGAAGGGTTGAAAAAGGATGGTCTAGTAACCCCAAATTCAGAAATTGCTTGACCCATGGAGGTTCTCTAGAGATGATCATTAGGGACATATTATATCCCCTCGGTATCATATGATGGGCAATGAACCCAATTTGATGAACCGACATGACCTTTCATTGGAAAGTGGAAAGCGGTGTCATTTGTAAGAGTTTTTTCAACCGAGGGGTTGTCGTATGTAGTGAATTCTTCCCCCACTTCCATAGTTGGATTCTCTTCCACATGAGAATCAACTACAGCTCCTTGGTTAGTGGCTTCCATTGGTATTTCTCCTGTAATAGGAGGAAAAGCAGGAAGAAGGCCTTGGGCCCTTCTGGATCGTGTCAAAGGAAACTTATCCAGATTGTTGTTCACTAAAATCCTAACCTAGGGTTTGAAAACTAGAAAAAACACACAAAACCTCTCCTACACAAGCTAAAGGTCACAAGAAAAACTTAAGTGACAAGACGGGCTGATAAAAGCCAGTTCCTCACTAGGATTATCTAGTATTTGCAACTCCCTATATACCACAGGGTCCAACAGTAAAGCACAACAAGGAGGATTGGGAACATCGCTTGCCTGAATACCCGATTACCTTGACAGTACATGCGTAGTAGTCTCCCCAAGTGTTGTTCTTAGTGTATTGCACTAACAAGACAACCAAAAGGGTTTTTCTCAGATGGTTTAGGGAATCCTAGAAGGGTTTCCCAATACACACAAGGTACATGGGAGCTCAAATCCATGCTAGTGTTGTGTAATGCAAAACTACTCAAAAGGGTCCTTCTGATATACAATCGAGTACATGAAGTAACTTTCGATATATATCAAGGGTATATGAAAGACCATTCTATATACTGACAGTACATGGAAGAACCACACAGTTCTAGGGTTGCAGTGCAGATAAATAATGACAACTCCTATGTTTAAAGACATCAGAGCACGTCTCTACCCTATCACTCAAACTACTAAGAATTTTAACCTAAAGCTACCGTTAATTTTATCTTGAACGGTTAGGTGGATGCATGAGATGTGTACATAAAAGTTAAACCATGCAATATGGGATGCTAATTTTTCACTTTACCATTCAAAGTATGCCCTATTTATGAGAAGGAGAGAGTGTTTCAATTATATTTCAAAACAAAAATATTTTCCCAAATAGTCATATTGAATTCAACTTTTTCAAAAAATTGCAAACAAGAAACACACTTCTGCATTGATATTTGAAAGCAAGAACAATGCGAGATCTATTTTCCTAAAAAGAAAGACAATAGAACTAAAAGGAACACTAAGCACTTTTTCAATTTTCTTCAAAAATGGAAAGATCTAACTTAAAACTATGATATATTTTTTTCTTTTGATGAGACAAGAGTGTATAAAAACAAGAACATGGATATATGAAAGCTTATAAAGCTAATAAGAGGTCTAAAGATTCGTCCTTAAGAAAAATTATAATTAAATCTCAACAAAAAAAAATCTTTTAATTAGGAGCAAAATAAATATTTCATATACTAACGAAGAACGAAAGTGAAAGTCAACAAGAAAAGCTTCCTTTTAGTTTGATCAAGTAGTAAAAAGATATCTAACTTAGCTAGTGTCGTGCCCACTATATGCCAGTTAATTAAAACTTAACATATAGGGTGCTAAACATAAATTATCAACCCGAGGAAGTCTTTTTTTTCAAATTTATCGTGCAAGATCTTTGCAAGCACAATTTCTACCTGACACTGTTGATCTATTGGTATGCAATCGAAGTATTTGTAAACTAGGTCACAACTTCTTAAAAGTAAATCAAACCTAAGGTTATTCATAAAATCACACTGTAAATCTAATCACACTTCAACAAAATAAATTATCATGAAACAAGATCTAATTGCATAAATCTAAAATAAGTATTGTGTTGGCCAACAATCTATCAAAATGAATTAACATAAGAACAATTATGACAAATCTAATGAATAAAAGCATACAACTACGATAAGCTTAATGAATGAAAGCATGAACCAAATAATAAGCAAATCTAAACAATAACACATATACAATCAACACTACCAACATCTGCTCAGGGAGGAGGGCCCTTCCTCCACTGAGCAGAGCTGGATCTCCACAATAAAAGTCTACAACTCTAGAATTAAGAAACTGCCAGCATGTATTATCAGAATGAAATTATTACAATGGATCTCGATCAAATCCTACATCATAACATTATGTTCTCTCCTATCCTGCCTAATCCTATATCATCCATCCTCTCATCCTCTATCATCCCCTTCTCCGTGAGACTGATTACATATTTATTATCTCATGGAAATGAAGAACTAAACCCCCAACTTGTGATCTGCAACAGCTGAAACACGGCCGTAACTGTTGGCAACTTTGGAACTGGCCGCAACACCAAATCTGAAAAATACCCTCTCGAAGAACCACCTGCATATTGCAAACCGTAGCTTTGTTTGACGATTTTCTTAGGAGTCAGGTAAATGAGGATGTTATGCACAAAACCAATGTCTCGGATTTTTGAGATTCGTTTCCATATGCCCGCAAATAAAGACGTAAAACAAGGTGCTCTTGTGTGGCATGCATTTTGGTTAAGGCTGTAACAGCTGGCTATGAGCATCCTGTATGTGAAAAATCGCTCCACAAACCATCATTAGTAAAATTATGCATAATAATCTTTAATTCATCAAAGATAAAGGAAAATAATCATTATTAACCACTTAAAACATCAATGGAAGTAGCATGTTGTTTTACACACAGCTACAACAAATGGATGGAAAATGGAATGATAAATGGGCAATAATGGTCAGAAAATGGATGAAAGGTATGTCGATAAATGATGGAAAAATGGACAATTCCAGGGCCCAACATATCCCCCAAACTGAACTTGATGCATGTCCTCATGCAACCCAATACCTGTGTAGCATCCAACTAGAAAAACTCATTCACTTGTTTCTTCATTTTACCATTCGCACAGTTGCAACTAGAAGAAATGAAGAGTTTAATAGAAATTGGCAGAGTCACCTAGCGGAGGATTTAGCAAAAAATTTGGCGGATTCGCAGCTCTTTAGTAGAAATTTGGCGGAGTCACAGCTTATTTTAGCAAGGAATTTGGCAAAGGTTTTAGCGAAGATTTTGGCGGAACAGCGCTAAATTTAGTGACAAATTTGGCAGAGTCACAGCTTATTTTAGCAGAGAATTTGATGAAGGTTTTAGCGAAGATTTTGGTGGAATAGTGCTAAATTTAGCAACGAAATGGACAGACTTGCAGCTGACAAAAAATGGACTCACAGCTGATGGAAAACAGACTCCCAGCTCGCAGCTGACGAAAAATGGACACGCAGATGACGGAAAATGGACTCGTAGCTGATGGAAAACAGACTCACAGCTCATAGCTAACAGAAAATGGACTCGCAGCTGATGGAAAACGAACTCGTAGCTGACGGAATGGGAAATGGGAAACAGACTCTCATCTGGCGGAACGAGAAACAGACTCACAGCTAACGGAACGGGAAATGGGAAACAGACTCGTAGTTGACAGAAAGGGAAACGGAATAGGAAATGAGAAACAAACTCGTAGCTGACAAAATGAGAAACAGACTCGTAGCTAATGAAACGAGAAGCAGGAAATGGCAATATTTTACGGTGTTGCAGCCTTTTGAACGAAAAATTTCCAAAGTTATTTTCTCCCAAACGACAAATTGAGTTCAGTTGAAATTTTACAAAAAAGTAACTACAATTCCAATTCATCTCCATGCCAAAAATTAGACAAACCCACATCACGGATTTCAAGAAAAATGCAAATTGGCTATAGGTGATTATGGTCATTTTCTTGAAAACCATGCACTAGATTGAGGTGAAACTTGCCACGTTTGTTCATCTTGGTATTATGCACTTTTTTTTCAAAAATCATGAGAATATAACTTACCAATTGAAATATATGCCCATTTCAATTTCTGTACTTTTGAACATGAATAAAAATGTGTTACAGCTGAACTTCCTGAACCAATATTTCAAAAATAGAAATTGGGTTGGGCTGAAATTTTGCAAGAAAGTAACTACCATTATAATGCATCTCCACACCAAAAATTAGACAAAGCCACATCACGGATTTCAAGAAAAATGTGAAATGGCTGTAGGTGATGATGGTAATTTTCTCGAAAACCGTGCACTGGATTGAGCTGAAACTTGCCACGGTTGTCCTTCATAATGTTATGCATTATCTATCCAAATTTCATGAGGATAAAATTCATGGTTTGTGAGATATGCTCAATTCAAATTCAGCATTTTATGTGAAGAACAATATGCATGAGAAATAAGAATGTGAATGGAAAACCAGTAAACATAGTAGCTCCTCCCCCCAACTGAATAATTTTTCATGTCCTCATGCAAAAGAAGAGTCGTCATCTCAGTTGTAAACAACCATCTCCCCCAAACTGAGGACATACTTCATGTACTCATGATTTGATGAGACTCTTCACGGCAGAAAACAAGTTTTGATCTGCACACCAATCCTCCATACTGTTATAAAATTTATTAATGATGAAAATGACCATTTTTCAATTGTTGTGTATGGTAGGACTGCTTCAAAGTAGTTCAAGATATCCTCTCAATCGTTTCCATGCTCATAAAAATAGTAATGACAACATATAGCACCAAAAAGCCAATTGCAGCTAGCATAAAGTCCACATCCAACTAAGAATGAGAATCTCAAAGCACCAAGCCATTTCAAAATAGTTGGTAGCCACCATATTTAACAAATCTCTGTATCAATTAACAAAACCTATGAATGTATGTATCTCACTTCATACATTCATGTAGCTTCTAATAATCTAATTTTGAAAACAGAGCATGGATCTAGAAATGACTATGTATTGCTGCTCCAAAAACTCAGATTACTGAAATATGTATTCTGCTATTACCTTCATTTTTTCCTTGGATATACCTTCACCTTCTGAGATGCAGCAATGAAATGAGCTAGAAATAGATGGTTGTTCATGAAATCGTGGGCTGAGCATGGCTTAACACTAACAATTGATGCTTTTGTTATGTGGATAGAAACCCTGTAATCATGAAATCTCATGTCCCAAAAAAAACTTGGTTTGTTGCAATGGAAATATAAGCATGTTTTCCCAAATCTGTCTTTCATTATTATGGGAATATTTTCATAGTGACAACAACATCTCTCTTCCATTATGAACCACAACATCAAATATGCAAGGACCATGATAACAATTGTAAGCCAATGTGGGCATCACTAAACAATGAAACTCATACCTCTGAATGTATTCTCTGTTATATGGCAGCATAGAATTCCACCACTATAAGTTCTCATGAAGCTACAACAATGCCTTGTGTTCCTACAACTGGTTCTTGTGTGATAGCAATAGATCATTTTTAATGGTTTTCTAGGCTTCTTGAAATAATTAATGAATTCAGAAAACTCCCCAATCATTTTTGCTTGTACTTCAAGAGAACATTTTCAATGAGAAAACAATCTGCAAACCTTAATTCTGGTCATAAACTTGCTGCAAATTATTACAGGACTACCTTTTAAACTGAATGCAAAGCATGCCCTCATGCATCATTTCCTCAATTTGCAGCCATAGAGGATTTGTAGTTCCCACATGCATAAAATAAAATAAAAATCCCAAAGCTGGAAAGAACAACCTTCAAGCAACTGATTTATTATTTCTTCTCATTGTTTGTTTTTATGTGGAAGTAGCAATGATTCTTTCCTTACTGCTGGTTCTTGTGTGGCAGCAGAAAACTTCTTTTCTTACTGCTGGTTCTTGTGTGTCAACAGCAAGACTTCCTATTGTTGGTTCTTGTGTGACAACAATAAGGTATCATTTTTTTCATGCTTGGTCAGTTGGGTTGGTGAGATGTTGGGTTGGAATTTGAAGTGGATGTGCATGAATGATGAAGTGTTAGAACTGAGTGGGAAATGATGGGAATGGATGGACATAAAATTCTATTTAGAAAATGGAAATGGCTAATGCTTAGTGGTTCCTCATGGCATTTCCTTAAATCTTCAATAAATCAAACACTCATGCTATTTTACCTCAAGTGTTACCTCCATGGAAGCCTTGGTTGACATGAATGGACTGGTGTATGCTGGAGCTATGTAGGCTGATCTGATGCTGAGACATATGTATATGAGAGATGAAACTAGATGAGATTGAATTTGATCCATGATGTTGTGCTGGTTGCATGTAAGACTAACTACTAAGACAATTGATGAGGAAAAATTCTACCATAGAAGCAAAAAGCCCTTTCTCTTATTCTGAAAATCAATTGCTGAACTGAAAATGGAAAGGAATTGCAAAAATACTGAACAAATGATGCTGCAAGTCATTATTGAAACCATTAGATCACATAATATTCAGCTGCTACAAAATCGAGGTACAATTCTTACCATGCGAATGAATGTGCTGAAGTCGAGCATGGAAAGAAATCATTGGATTACCAGCCATTAATGTATGCCATTAACTAATGTGAAGAAACTCACATTTGATGACAGTGAGCTCTAAAGTACCTTAGTGCATCTTGACAGGTACGAATGGATGTGCTGGAGTCGAGTCAGCTGCAAGATTTTTCAATCAAGAGGCATTGATGAATCCCGATGATGAACAACAAGGAAATCTGCCATTGATTTATACAGATACCAAGGCACTATAAAACTCTAATCTCGATCCCAGATGATGTGTCAGAGTCGATGGGACAAGACCATTGGAAGGTGGACCTTAATGAATTCCACATCATCCAATACGAGTACAAAATAAATGATTGTGAAGAATCATAGTGAAAAATAGAACCAACATGAAACTCAGAAGTGGAAAGTATATGTGAAGTCATGATGTAGTAGTGATGGGAAATAAAAACGGTTATGGTGACTACATAAGCAGTGGAAAATGGGACTTCGACATGAATGGATTTTTAGGGTTTTGAAATGAGGAGGGTGAATGAATCTACCATAGGGAAATTGGCTTCTTGAGGGGTTTCTTTTAGCAACAAGTGGGATGACAGGTGTCTAAAAATGATTCTTGGCATGTAGCAATGGGACTTGATTTCAAAAACATTGGACTCTGTATGGTTTTCACATCAATCTCTCCATTTTTTTATGTGCTCAATCCATTTGCAAATTGAGAAAAATTCTTCAAGATACTCATGCATGTATTGACCTTCTTCTTCCAAGGACCTACAAAAACCTAGCACTTGCCTGCAATAAAACATGAGATGATGGAAGAAGAGAGATGATTGGTCTCTCTTCACCCACACTTATGAAAAAAACAAGAAGCAATTATTTATAAAAAAATAAAAAAATAAAAAAATCCAAATAAAAATGAACAAAGAAAAATCCATTTTATACCTGCATGAGAGCAATTTCCATATACACCCAATAATCCAAAGAAAAATGAACAAAGCAAAATCCATTTTATACCTGCACGAGAGCAATGTCCATTTAGACCCACCGACGGTATTTTGATCATAGATTCTTCGTTCCTTGTCTAATTAGAGTGATTCCAAATCCAAATGAAATTAAATTCATAGGTATATTTCCATTAGAAACATGTTTTTAAAATTCTATGTAATGATGTTCCAAATCACTCAGTAACAGCCTGCATGACAAGGTGTTTTTTTGAATTCTGGACTAGACCAATAATCACGGTTTTAGGCTTAAATTTTTCGTTTGATAACGTATTGATGTGATTCCAATTGAAGATGAAAGTATATTCATGTAGGTATCTCCATTAGAAACAGGTTTTGAATCCAACAAGAATTGATGGGTAAAATAAGCCAGTAAACAGTCCAGAAAATAGAGTTTTATGAATGCAGATTTGTGATAGGCAGCCGCTATTTTGGTCATAAAATTTGCATACGATATCGGAATGGAGTGATTCAAATTGCATTGTAAACTATATTAATATGGGAATATACCAATGAAACAGTTTTGCAAAATATTTTCAATAAGGCATCCAAAAATTGACTGTCCCAGCTCTGTTCGTAAGATACCTGCTTGACACCCTGTTAGTATTTTGGCCATAAAATTTTCATTTAACATCCAATTGTAAAAATTTAAATTGTTTTGGAAACTAGATTCAAAGGGATACTTAAGATGTAAACAGGTTTTAAAAAGAAGTCCATTTGGTCTCTCAAAAATTGACTGTCCCGACTGTGTTTCAGTAAAATTTTCAAGCCAAAATGTCACCAAAAATTTAATAAATGAAATTTGACCCCAAAAAGTGATCGGAATAGGTGCGAATATTTTTAATGATGTAAATTTAGATATAACACACATCTATACAAAAAATTTCAAGCATTGAGCACCTAGATTGACTTACACGGTCTGTTGCAGCCGCAGCTGCAACTCTTAAAAAATGACATAATGTTGAAATAAAGCATGTGCATTTTTATGGAAAATAAAAATTAAATACATATCATGATGTGCAACACACACATATCTCAAACTCATAAATTTTTACCTGTAGCACAGTCACATCTAGGTGTTGCAGCTCACTATCACAACTAGTGTTGCAGCTCACTATCGCAGCTGAGAGTAATCATAGCTGAGAGTAATCCGTCACAACTGGATGTTGCATCTCATTGTCATAGATGGGTGTTGTAGCTAACAAATTCATGCCAAATTTCAAGCTTGAATGGTTCCATAATCATTGACTCATTTTCCTGTGGATCCTTCATTCGCCTTCCCTAATTACTGTAATTTTGTTTTCATGATATTTTTATTTTTTATTTGTAACAAATAGAGACAAATTGAAATTGGGAAATTGATGACAAAAATGAATTAAGCATTTTGTTCAAATAGTCAACAATTCCAAAGCATTCATGAAAACATCTCATACCCATTCCTCATTTTTCTACTTTCTGATCTTCCATATCACAACAAGGCGCAATAAGAGAGCATACTTATTCAAAAATTAAAAAAAACTTAAACAAACAAAAGCATGGTTTTATTCTGTTATTCTATCCTACCCTATTCTACTTGGAAATATAAAAAAATTTCAAGTGTATGCATATTTCCAATGGAGCCATTTTCGAAGAAGTGACTCAAGTATGCTCATACTCCCAATAGAAAAATATGATTTTATGAATTCTAGGATATGAGAGATCAACTTCCCTTGAAATGATGGTGCCAAGAATTGGTGAAGTATGGAATGATGTTGCAGACCGATGATAAATTGAAACCAAGCTTCAATATAGTCTTTGTTCCCTTGATTTCTCATGGATGTTACACCATGAAGATCCTTATTAAACTGGTCTTCCTCAATGCATAAGAGTTTCAGATCTAATGATGTGAATGATGCTTTTGGTTCCAATGGTTGTTCTCCATCAAATATTACGTGTGTATTGTTGATCTTGTCTGCTTGCTTATGAGGATTAGAAGGAACTCCATATGCAAAACTTGGATTTAAAACATGTTCAGGCCTCGTATGGATTTGCTGCAACAACGCACAGCCTTTTTGCAGCGGTGTAGGTGAGGTAGAACAAGAGGGAAATGTAGGAACATTTTGCAGTTCAGCACTATAAGCATACTGTACTGCTTTATTATGGTTAGGGTGGAGGGTGGATTGGACAAAAAATTGTGTTGGGTACCAAGGAGTTTGATGAGAACATAGATGTGGCTGATGTAGATGATTGAGTTGTGAGGTTGATATTGAATGACCAAATTGTGTTGCAGCATGAGGGAGAGTGTCCATATGATCATAAGATAGGCCATTCCAACCTTGTGGATAAGGTAGGTAAGAATTAAATTGAGTCTGCAACAACTGCCATGGTGGAAGAGTATTCAATGATTGAGTATGAGAGTAAGGAAATGGAGGAATAGAATTTTGAATCATAGATGTAGGCCATGGTTGACATGACTGTTCCAACGAGTTGGATGCAACTCCCATATCTCTATGATATGTTTCTTTCATCTTTGGTAAGGAGGGACAATGATCTGTGGAATGATTCAAGTCACATATACCACAACTTTCAAGACTATCCAAAGGGAAATCCCTTGCTTCTCTTATTTCCTCCTGCTTTTCCTTATCCTGCAAAACAACCAATTGTGAATCAGCTTTAGAAATTTTAAATAAATTGCTGATTTCAGCTCGTAAAACTCTTGTTTTTGCAGTAGATTCCAAAAATAAAGATAAAAGTTCCTTAGAATTCTTACCAGTCTTGAAGTTTCCTCTTGAATACCTTCTACATAACTCATAAATATCATCATATGCTAACTGAAATACATTACCTGTTCCCATCAGATTCAATATTTCTAAACATTCAGCTTGGATTCCCTTGAGTAGAAGTGTTTTTAAATTTTCCTTCCCCAGTTTCCTCTGTTTGGATCTTTGGACGTTATATTGAAATCATTCTATGTATTCCTCCAGACTCTCTTCTTCTCCTTGTGTCATTTCGAAGATGTCTTCATTGACCCTGTAATAATCTTAGTACCTTTTCAAGAATACATGTTTCATGTCTTCCCAAGTTTGTATACAATTCCCACCGAGGCTCATGAACCATCGAAGGGCTGTTCCTTTTAGAGTAAGTGAAAACACGTTCAAATTTTGATTATTAGCACAATAACCATATCCTCTACAAAGTACTTCAAATTGAAATAAAAATACATCAGGGTCTTCATTTTCAAACCGTGAAAATTCGGTAGAACATGTGGGGGAATTCTTTTCGTTGGTGCTACTCCTCTTGAATCTCTGATGGGAAATTCGAAGGTAACAACTTCTGCATCTTTCTTACTTGCCATCTCTTCATTAGATTCTTCGTGTGCTATCTTGAGGCTCCTCCTTCGAATGTTCCTGTCAACTTGTTAGTAGAATGGGTGGTGCTTACAACGCCACTAAGATTTATGCTGCAAAGATTGAAAATGAAATAAAACTGAATGTAAAAACAGAAAATCCACACTCAAAATAAATTCAATAAACTGAAATGCAATCATGCAACCTACATGCCCTACTTTAACAATGCATCTACAAAACAATGTCAGATGTACTTTTGCACAATTAATAACTTCCCTGGCAATGACGCCAAAATGTCATGCCCATTATATGCTAGTTAATTAAAAATTAACATACAGGGTGCTAAACATAAATTATCAACCCGAAGAAGTCTTTTATTTCAAAGTTATCATGCAAGATCTATGCAAGCAAAATTTCTACCTGACACTGTTGATCTATTGGTATGCAATCGAACTATTTGTAAACTAGGTCACAACTTCTTGAAAGTAAATCAAACCTAAGGTTATTCATAAAATCACACTGTAAATCTAATCACACTTTGTTATAGAGATTTTCACCACCCTAGGTGAATCACACTTTGTATGGCCTTCCCCTGTCCCGCTGCAGACTCTTTAGACCCCATGGACCACCTTTTATCCTTTGATGTATCATTGATCATCCCCAAAACTATATAAAAAATGATATACGTGGATTTTAACCCAATAACCGCGTACATACGCGGATCTGTCCCTGATAACCGTGTACATCGGGATGTGTGCATAATCCAAATCCTTTTGGAGTTTTCCTTGACATGAATCTGACACATTTGACTCCTGGCCTTCCATATGCCTTGAGATCGCTCGGATTCGACCCTTCATTATCCCTTTTGAAGCTATATAAGGAACCCCTTGGTACATTGAAGGCATATAGAGAGATTGAAGCAACGAAACTATAGTCCATTGTTGCCAGAGCTATACTTGAGTCTGCATCCCTTTGTCCCTTTGGAACACTTTTGTGTTCTTCCCAAGCTTGCCTTTGCTAGTGAGCTTGCTATAGAGAGATGGAGGATTGAGGTGGTGGAGGCCCAAGTGGGGGATTCAGTTTCTCTGGTTCGCAGACGTGCCATCAGAGGTTGTATCTATCTTGTAATCTCTGATTTATATTAATAAGAACTATCTTTTCCGGTACAATGATGTGTATTTGATTTAATGTTGTATCCAGTGGAATATGTCAAATGCTTTTACATTATTGATTATATATGCTAGAATAGATCTAACACCATGATATATAGTATGCTTGTATTGTTTACTTGTTGTTGATGAAGTATTATAGCAATTCAAGATGAAGATTGGAAAGCTCAACGGGGATCTACTTCAACCGTCTGGAATGAGGTACGAGGTCTGATCCTTTAGTGTTAGATGTTTTATTTCTATTGCATATTGGAAAGATTGATTTCTGGAGTCAAGTCTGTCTGTTGTGGTACCCCAAGCCATAGGAATTTCTCTCCATAACAGAATTGGAGACTCTACTGGGGAGTTCCTAGTAGTTGTCCTTTGGGGGTGATTTGCTTGGCATTCAATGTATTTGAATTGCTCTTTCTCTCTTGTTTCTGTGTCGGGTCTGGGGGCATGTATGCCTGGTAGAGTCTGATTGGAGTGAAGTTTGTCTCAGCCTGTCTGTTTGCCTTGTTTTATGCACCTTTTTCTTCCTGTACGCGGGTCTTTGATTTACAGTTGCGTATACACGGGGTTTCCTCTGTGATTTCCGCGTATACACACGGGTTTACTGTGAACAGTCATGTATACCCTGGTTTTTTCCTTTTTGTGGAAGATTGTTGGTTGCTGGGTGAATGCTATTAGTTGCTGAGTCTCCTTTGGCACTGCCTGAGTCTGTTTTGACCTCTGTTTCTAACCAGAAACATTTTTTTTAGCCTAATTTTTTTTTTAGGAAAGTTCTTGTCATGGCATTTTCGATTTTTTGTTTGAGATTAGCGCATTAGAGTTCTTTTACCTTAGTGTTATGCTTGGATGTTGTTTTTATGTGTGTTTGCAGAGTCTGAGGGTGGTAGAATCATTCTTTTGCTTTTTGCATCTCTTATATTTTCAAAAAATCCAAAAATATTTGCTTATCATCATGCATTGCATTTTGTACTTTGCATTGTACTTGCACTAGCTCTAGATTTGCTTTGGAGTACTAGTTAGGACTTCATATAGGAAAATTTGCATTATCATTTGAAGAAGAATTGTGCATTTCACGTAGTATGCATACCTTGTTTACATGGACACAATGCATTTGCATTGATTGTTACGGTGTGCATTTTACTTCATGTTGTGTCATAACACCACTAGTTGTACGACCATATCCTATTTTTGAGTAATAAAGCCAACTAAAATCAACGCTAATTAAAATGAATTACACTCTTTTTCTTTCTAGGGTGCACCAACAAGATTAGGTTTTAGGATCTTGGAATAGTTCATTGTAAGTTAATTCTCCAAGATCACTAAACAACAACATCTAGGTGTCTGTCCAAGGAGTGTGTGAAATCCTTGGTATAACCATCGTTCTCAGGATCCTCCTCTCAAACGGGAGTTAAGCACAAGGCAATGTGAGCGGTTATCGATTGGGATGAACCCTAGTCATAACTAAGTAGCACCGGCGATATTTCCAGGATTGTATTCGTATCTAGGGACTCTCTCCGGAGTTTCGGGCTTTGCTACCCTACCCATACGGTCAATCCTGCCTGCGACTGTCCGCCTGAGATTTGATTATATTGAGGTGACCTTAGTGACCTTACCTAGGATATTGAGGGGGTACTTGTAGAGGTTATTCTGCATGTGTCCCGGCCAGGTTGGGGTCAGACAGCACAGTCGCTTTACGCGTTGAAGCTGAGGGCCACAATAATTGGTTTCGTACCTCCGTTTGTGGTGACAAGGGGTTCTCAGGCCTCTCCTAGGCGAGACATACTGGCCACATTCGGGAGTTCACTTATCCAGCCCTTGTTTGCTTGCATTTGGCTTTAGATTTTATTAGTGATTGCTCTGTGCACGCTAGTTGGCCTAGGGTTTACATAAATAGAGAGTCTTTGCTATTTTTGTTGAGTCATTGTGGATTCAAGTGCGGTTCCATGCCATTCTCATCGATTAGAAGGAATTCCTCCTTCCACTTCTCCTCCTCCTTTGGGAGAGAGGCCTAGATAGTCCGGGCGGATTATGTCTCACACTGATTCACACACCATGGAGGATCCTTCAGAGAATATTCTTGAGCCACCTCATCCCGTTCATATTGACAATGGGGAACTTAATCCTACATACGATCCTTCACCTGACCTAGCTGAGTTCGGTCCTGTGATTTCCCAGATAGGATCTTTGCATGATAGACCTACTCACTCTAGGGATGATTCCCCATTGACACATTACCAGTATGGAATGCCGGAAGATGCCGAGACTCACTTTCCACCCGCCAGTACTAGCTATGGTAGTTATGCTACGACTGGTTTTCCTATGCATGATTTGACATTTCATGTCGAATCCGATTCCGAGCCTAGCACTATGCCTAGGGGAATTCCCATTCCTTACCTTGCGGATAGGTTTGGGAGTACTAGTCACATTGCACCTTCCATCCCAGTGGTGGAAGCTACATCTTATCTCCCTCCTAGGTCTAGGGTTAGCAATCCCATTAGGATACCAGGTTCCAGACGAGTGATGATAGGCACTAGTACATTTCTTCTTACTGAGATTCCTTCATCCTCGGTTCCGAGTTCTTCAAATGTACATCATCCACCTTATCCACGTGGTCCTTCGAGTCAATATATGGCTACAAGTCAGGTCTGTACTGCGATTACTAGGCCAATTGTGTCTCACGTTTATATACCACCCATTGCTTCAGGAGGCTATATTCACCCTTCTAGTGGTCATCTTGTTACGTCCGGGGCATATATACCTACTTTGGGTATGTATGTTCCCCTTCTAGAGCTTATCTTCCTACCTACGGTGTATCCCATGGGACATCGCATGCAATGACCTATGGACCTTATTACGGGATGCAGTATGGACAGGTTTCTTTACCTTGCAGAGGCGGGTATCAACAACCTGCTTATTCTCCTAACTATGGCTTTGTAGCTCCTACTAGTCAAGGTCCACCTTATCATGGTACTTACACGCCACCCTATACGGTTCAGACAGGAGGAGGACACTATGGCCAAGGCCATGGTGGTGCTCAAACCTATGTGAACCAGGGAGTGGTCCATCGACCTCATCATGCAAAGCTCCCTTTCCTTGCAACGCTTAACCTTCTTGACTTATCGAGACTTACGAACGACCCCGTGGCTCATGACCCGGCTTGGCCGGCTGTCCCTATGAAGATTCCTTTGGACATACCTAAGTTTGAAGGCAAACCGGGAGAGGATCCGAGCGAACACGTTACCACGTTTCACCTTTGGTGCTCTTCGAATTCGTTACATCAGGACTCAGTCCGCTTGCGACTATTTCAACGCACCCTCATAGGGCCTACTGCGAAATGGTATATAGAGTTACCAAAGGGAGCCTTTACCTTTTTCGATGATCTTGCGATGAATTTTCTTAATCACTTCCAGCTACCAGTACATTATGATGTTGGTACTGAACTCTTGTCGACATTTTGGCAAGATAAAGCCACTCATATTTCTGATCATATTCAGGAGTGGCGTAGACGGAAGAGATTAATTAAAGGTTTTATACCACTGAAAGTGTGATTCAAAGGCCATACAAAATGTGATTCAATCCTATGTGGTGTGGTCCGTACGTGGTTAAGCGTGTCTTAGAGAAGGGTGCCTATGAGTTAGTCGACTACGAAGGAACAGCTTTGGCGGAGCCTAGAAATGGGCTCTATCTCAAAAAATACTATGCATGATATTTATCCAAGGCTGCTTGTTGTATATTATTGTACATCTTTGCATAGTTAGGTCTTTTTCTTATCGTGATCGGGTTTGTGATTAGTTTCCGTTTCTTGTGGCAGATGTCAATGGAATCTTCCACCTACATAGGATTCGCGGATGGTGCAAGCCGTCACACTCAGCACTCAGCTTCTGCTGCTTGGGTGATTTATACTCCTATGGGTCAGGTACTATCTTTAGGAGGTGTATGTCTACAGCCATATTCCAACAATGTTGCTGAATATAGCGCCATTATTGAGCTTATATGGGATGCCATTTCACATGGCGTTCTATCTCTTGAGGTACGTCTTGATTCGGAGTTAGTAGTGTCACAACTCAATGGTTTGTACCATGTTAGAGATCCGACGTTATTGAGAAGATTCTTATGTGTGAGATTGTTAGAACGACAATTTGACAGTATAACATATATACACATTCCAAGAAATGATAATCAAGTTGCTGACTCATATGCTAACTACGCATTATATTGGCATTTGTTTCATTCATAATAAATTAATCACAAACATTTTTACACATGTAAATAAGTAAACAGATCACCATAAAACTTTTTATATATATCAAAAATGTGGTAATACATAGTGTCATATACAAAAGTGGATCTTTCAAAGCTTCCATCATATAATACACGGTAGTACAAAACATATACACTCCCAGGCATCTAATCCTGTGGAGGAGGGTTGTGATCATGATACATCACTACGGCTCTAGCTAGACACCGGAATAAACGCACCCATGCGCGCGGTACCCCCACCACTTGTCACTGCATGGCCTCAGGAAAGTCCTCGACTTGCGCCATGGGAACTCTATGAGTCAACCGCACGAAGTTGGTATGAATGCTCTGGAGCGTCCGCTCTGCATCCACACCTGTGATGTCATCCCCTCTTCCCCTCCGTCTATGATGTGGGAAGCCCTCTGGTCACCGTGGTCCAACATATGCACATGAATGGTAGATGTCACTATGTGTTGTCACCCAAAAACATGTCTTCTTGATTTCACATAATCAAGAAAATACAAAAAAAATTAAATAATTCAAAAATTTTAAAAAAAATGAGAGTCGAGATTCGGTACCTATCTCTCCGTATGCCGATCTTGGTGGTAATGGCATGTCTGGATCCCCTCAGAAATCTATCCCTCCATAGGGGTAGTCATCTATGGCAACAATCTATCGTCGCCACCTTGGAAAGAAGTCAGTTGGATATGAGTTGTCCACCCTACCACCCCCCAATCTGTACATAGCATCTACCCAACGCCGTTGGGCCGGATCTTGAACCCCGTGGAGAGGAACATCCACTTTAGGGCTCAATCCTGGAACGTGCTCAAAGAAGAATGTGCTCAATATGCTGTTGATCCTAAAGTTCCGTATCCTTCCTACCTTACACTCACTGAGCTGGTGTTTGATATTGCCCAGTAGTGTAGTACTCCAGTCGTATATGGTCGGTCTCATACACTCCACCACGTAGAACATCAGTGGCTGCGAGGCCTAATGGAGTGAGGCTAAGCCTGCTATCCTGCCCAGCATCAGTAGTGTGGCCTTTAGGCCCGGCACCTGTATATAATTTGTAGGGACTTGGCTCCCCACCTTCTCAGTCTCTGGGTAGTAGTACACAGCTACGTATTCATCGATAGTAAGCCCACCGCCTGGCCCACCTCGGGAACGAAGGTTCACCACCTCCCCTCGTCTAGATAGACCTATGATGAAGTATATGTCTTCCACCTCTATGGTGAGAGACCTCCCATCTATCTGAAAGGACTTTGAGTCTGGGTCCCAATAGTCTACCAGTATCTCTAGAAGTCTTGGTTTGGCCCTCAAACCACCAAGACACCAAAACTTGTAGAGTCTGCATGCTCGAAGAGCTTGTTGAGCCCTTACGTCAGCCCTTACAGCTTCCTCTACCTCACCATGTTCGTGTTCTCTCCATTCTAGCACCATCCTGCATGAGAAATTACCCAATTGTCCATTAGATGTTTATAAATTCTTGTGTGCGGCGTCATACGCGACTGTTTTGCAAACAGCCGCGTATGTACGCAGTTTCTAGCCTCTTTTCCGCGTATAGCCAGCCCTATATGCGGAAAAAGCTTCGATACCCACGTGGGCCGCAGTGCTCATGTAGAATTGGCTTAAAATACCTCAGTTCACCATGAAATTCAACAAAAATTATATCAAAATGCATGAGGAGAGCATGAGTAACTACCTGGAAGAAACAGTTCTGAATTCTGCCAGCTGGATCTCCTGGAATTTGCATTTGAAAATCAAAGCTCCAATGGGTAAAAGTTTCAAATGAATTATATTTTTTACTATTTATAGAAAAAATTTCAAATATCTG
Source organism: Pseudotsuga menziesii (assembly GCA_001517045.1). Lineage (NCBI taxonomy): Eukaryota > Viridiplantae > Streptophyta > Pinopsida > Pinales > Pinaceae > Pseudotsuga > Pseudotsuga menziesii. Next base: position 122,485 of record LPNX010253862.1, on the reverse strand, counting down.
AAAATTTTTACCCCCTTTCCTATAGTTTTGACAGTTTCTAACCATTTTGGACCGTTTCTGACATAATTTGTGATGTAGAAGACCATTTTCAGTGCCATTTGAGCCATTGGATTGACCCGTTCGTACTGATCTCAGGTATAACGTCTACACTGGCATATAGGTTAGGTTCACCACTGTTTGCATTTTTGCATGACCTTATGACCATGTCACCATGACCTTAGGTATGAACCCACTCTATTGTGTCACGAAACCTTCTTGCTGCTATAGAAGTGGCATAATATGAGTGGTAGAGCTTTACCTTACATGGGTACCCTAGTTAGCACCTTATTTGCATTTGATGCCCATGCTGATGTTTCCTCCTTTAGGGTGTGGGAGTCCATTGTATAGTACCACCATGACATTTAGCAAGAGCCTCATACTCCTCTTGATCTTATGCTGGCTTGTTTCCCTCCAGACTCCCCTTATGTCAAGTTGTGAATGCATTATCATGAGCTTTGCCTGCCTTATTGAGCTTTATGTCGGCTCCCCTGACATTGCATTTCAGCCATATAGCCCGAGATTGTCTCATGTCTAGTCGTGTAGAGCCATTTTTTATATCCTTTCTAGCTTGATTTCCCTTTTTACCGAGAGGGGATTTTCCCCCGAGTGTCGATATCCTACACATGTATCTTTACATTGAGCATAGGTATGTTCCACTGCTTGGAACTAGTTTGTTTGCTCTGATGACACTCGTCTCCTCCTAGTTTGTAACTATAAAGCTAGTTTATTCTTTTTTCAAGCTTTTCAAATAACTGAAAAAGTCCAAAAAAATCAAAAAACCAAAAAGCCGGACAATGAAATATAGTATTTTTGGAAGCTGTCGAGTCGTGTCACCTTCGAACAGAGCACTGTATATCACATCCATTGGTTGGGTTATAGTTTGAATTTAGGAGTTGTACTCGTTTATCTGAGTTTATCTCCACTGACTGGTTAAGCTTCCAATCCCTATGGAGCCTCTGTTGATGCCTCCTGTGTAACAGAGATGTCCCAGTTTGTATATCGAGTCTATGCTACCTTCATTCAGTCACCATACATCGTTATGCTCTTGTTCAAAGGAAGTTGAAACCTGTGTCGGCCATTCCTCAGTTATCTTGACTTTGCATGTCGGCCATTCCCGGTACAGTTACTGGTTCGTGCACCTTATGATCGAGTCCTTCCACATTAGACAGCTTTGCTGAGTACCTCGTGTTGGATGGTGGGGGATTCCTTAATGCCCTCCTTCCAGTGTATTTCATCCCATCGACTTCAGATCATTTATTCTGGGATTGGAGTCTAGAGTCCTTTTGAGTGCCTTGAGACTTGCAGTCATCAGTGGTAGGTTCTCTCACCATCGACAGTTTCTTGGGAATACATCAATGTCCCCTGATCGATGGATTCTCTCAAGTGTTCGACCTCAACACATCTATTCATACTTGTTAGTTTGCACTCTAGTACCTTGATTCCCATTTTCATTATCGGTGGGTAATCTCGCGTCTGTTAACGGTATACATCAATGACCGATAATCAGACGATGGACTACTATGTTCGACCTCGACACCTCTATTTGCATAGTAGGACATGTACTCGTAGCGGTTTGTGTAGAAGACCTTCCAGCTTGGTGGCATCTCTTATATGCTACCTCATTGATCGTGCCAAGGTTCATGAGATTTCAGCTCTCGTGACTTGATACTAGTGTATGTCAGATATTTCCAGCCACTATGGAGATCTTGATCTATTGTATATCTTCAGCCATGTTGGAGACCATGATCCTTTGTATATGTTCATCATGGAGATTCTGATTTATGTATATTGTACGTGGCGATGACCACATATGTGATATCATGTATTATGCCTATTCATGGCCATTGTACTCTTATGTATCTGAGACTGCTATATGTACTTGTAGTTATATGTAGATTTGTATTATTGTACTATGCTAATTGGGTGTCTGGTCTTCCATTTGGGTACCTTCATCACTCCACTTCTGGGATGGAATTATAATGTATTTCGTCCATCGTATGTCCCCTCTGACCTCACACATTAGGGGGCATCTGTTATAGAGATTTTCACCACCCTAGGTGAATCACACTTTGTATGGCCTTCCCCTGTCCCACTGCAGACTCTTTAGACCCCATGGACCACATTTGATCCTTTGATGTTTCCTTGATCATCCCCAAAACTATATAAAAAATGATATACACGGATTTTAACCTGATAACCGCGTACATACATGGATCTGTCCCCGATAACCACGTACATCGGGATGTGTGCATAGTCCAAATCCTTTTGGAGTTTTCCTTGACATGGATCCGACTCATTTGACTCCTGGCCTTCCATATTCCTTGAGATCACTCGGATTCAACCTTTGATTATCCCTTTTGAAGCTATATAAGGAACCCCTTGGTACATTGAAGGCATATAGAGAGATTGAAGCAACGAAACAGTTATAGTCCATTGTTGCAAGAGCTATACTTGAGTCTGCATCCCTTTGTCCCTTTGGAACACTTTTGTGTTCTTCCCAATCTTTCCTTTTCTAGTGAGCTTGCTATTGAGAGATGGAGGATTGAGGTGGTGGAGGCCCAAGTGGGGGACTTAGTTTCTCCGGTTCGCAGACGTGCCATCAGAGGTTGTATCTATCTTGTAATCTCTGATTTATATTAATAAGAATTATCTTTTCCGGTCCAATGATGTGTATTTGTTATGGAGAGAAATTCCTATGGCTTGGGGTACCACAACAGACAGACTTGACTCCAGAAATCAATCTTTCCCAATATGCAATAGAAATAAAACATCTAACACTAAAGGATCAGACCTCGTACCTTATTCCGGATGGTTGAAGTAGATCCCCGTTGAGCTTTCCAATCTTCAGCTTGAATTGCTATAATACTTCCTCAACAACAAGTAAACAATACAAGCATACTATATATCATGGTGTTAGATCTATTCTAGCATATATAATCAATAATGTAAAAGAATTTGACATATTCCTTGTGCAATGTCTACATTGGAAGTGCTTCAGAGTTGTCCTTCGCAAAGGAAGGCTTTGCTTTCTGCTCTTGGTGTGAACGGTGAAGATTCTTCCTCAGTGATCAAATTTGAAACCGCAGGTCATCAGCCTTGCTTTCCCTACTATGTGTTTTTTTTGGTACACGTAGAATGTCTTAATATGATCGTCAAGCACACTGTGATTGACGAGGGCGGTGCTGCATCTGTGATGTCTTTGTCTTGTTGGAAGGGTCTTGGTTCTCCTGAGTTGTCAAAATCAGTGACCATGTTAACTGCTTTTGATGGGAGATCTTTTAGGCCGCACGGTATCATTCCTTCCCTTAAATTCCATTTGGGGGGGAAGATCGTTGTGATAGAGGTTGAGGTGGTTGATGCGCCCCTCGACTATAATCTCTTGCTGGGTCGGAACTGGATGTATAGTATGCAAGCCGTTGCTTCTTCCGTGTTTCGAGTTGTATGCTTTCCAAATAACAGGAAGATTGTAACGATTGATCAAATGACATTCAAGAATTCCTCTGTTACTGCATCTTCGGGAGCTTCGGTCCCGGTCGTTGAACACTCTTAGCCGGCAACTGAGAGTGTGGGTGTAGGCATGTATCCATCCCTTATGGGAAGCTTTAGTTTTCCTACGTCAGTTCTCATGATAGGATCTTGTTTCGATAAGGCTTCGTCTTCTACGGACTCAGTGTCTTTTCGCACGACCCATATGGGAGATCGTTGGATTCTTCCTATGCTAAGTATTTCGAGTGAGCCTGTCGAGACCAACGTGTCGCTTTCTGCAACCATGATAGCTTATCAAGCCAATATTCAGAGTGTTGCAGAGCCTTGTTCTTCCTCTTCACGGATGAAGGAGGAAGACCCCTATGTGCTGCCCGCATGGGCAGTACACTCTTCTCATGCCCATGACTGCCTTGATATGGTTTTCCCTTCAGATGAAGCGATCATCGAGGCTATGTCAGGTGTTGAGCCACCATGGGAGGAACTTCATCATAGATCATATTTCCTTCCACTGCTTGACCATTTGGAGCATGAGGATTATAGGGATATTCTTCGTCAGAGAGTTGGTAGGCCCATGATTCCATTAATCTCTCCTGGTTAGATGGATGATGGAAACATGGCGAACATATCTTCCACGATTGCTATCAACATCTCTCGAAATCCTGGCACCATTGAGAATGTCTATATTGGGGCGGAATGTTCCCAAGCTGAGATTCTCGAGTATACCGAGCTATTCAAGGAATTCCGTGATGTTTTTTCTTGGTCTTATGATGAGATGCTAGGTATCGACCCTCGGATTGTCAAACATGATATTAAGACTTACCCTAACGTTAATCCTGTTCGACAACGTTTACGCGCTATGAATCCTAGGAAAGCACCCGCCATTAAGGCAGAGATAGAGAAGCTGTTGAAAGCCGGTTTCATCTATCTCGTTCCCTTGACGGAGTGGGTTTCAAACTCCGTTCTGGTGGATAAGAAGCAGGGAGCGATACGAATATGCACTAATTTCCATGATTTAAATCGTGCCTGTCCTAAGGATAACTTCCCCACACCATTTATAGATCAGATTTTGGATGAGTGTGTGGGTAGCGAGGTGTTCTCCTTTATGGACGGCTTTTTCGGGTATAATCAGATCCAGATTAAACCTGAGGACCAACATAAGACTGCATTTATTTGTCCTTGGGGAATGTTTTCATATCAGAAAATGCCTTTCGGCCTTAAAAACGCCGGAGCTACATTTCAGCGGGCGATGACTTTGATTTTCCACGATCTCAAGTCTATTATTGAAGTGTTTTTAGATGACCTTGCTGCTCATTCTCGTATGAGGATGCGTCATCCCTATCACTTGAGACTGGTATTCGAAAGATGCAGGAACTATTCAGTTCGATTAAACCCTCATAAGTGCATCTTTTGCGTGAAATCGGGTCGTTTACTAGGATTCATCGTTTCAAAGGAGGGCATAAGAGTTGATCCCTTAAAGGTTGAGGCAATACATTAGTTGTCTCCCTCGAAGAACATTCGTCATCTTCAGTGTTTGCAAGGTATGGCAAACTTCTTACGAAGATTTGTGGTCAATTTCACCAATTTGACTAGAGGCTTCATGCGTCTCTTGAAGAAGAATACTCCCTTTGAATGGGATGAGCAAGCCCAGGAGTCCTTCGATGCTCTTAAGTGAGCCCTAGCATCAGCCCCGGTGATTAGTCCTCCGTATTATGGCTGTGATTTTCTATTATATGTGGCCACATCTTTAGAGACAATTGGTATGGTATTGGTTCAGGAGGATGAGGAGCTCCAGGAGCATGTCATATATTATCTGAGCCAAAACCTTATTGACGTAGAGATTCATTATTCTCATGTAGAGAAGCTTGCTTTAGCGACCGTACATGCGGTTCAGCGTTTGAGAAATTATATTCTCCTTCGCCAGACCTTAGTAGTGGCTCATGTCAATCCATTTCAGTTCGTCCTCACACGAAGGATGATTGGGGGAAAGTATAATAAATGGATTGTCATTCTGCAAGAATTTGATCTCGAATTTGTTTCAGCAAAGTCGAAGAAGTCATTAATTTTTGCATAACTTATATCGAATTTTCCGAGCGAGGCCGAGGAGTTGGTTTATGAGGATACATTTGTCGATGAACATATCTTATTAATCTCAACGTCTGACCCATGGTATGGAGATATCATAGTATATCTACAAACACAGAGGACCCCTACTCACCTCTCGTGAGATGAACAATGACGATTACGTCATGTCTCTAAGAACTACCTTATAGTGGACAATACTTTGTACCGCCGTGGGGTAGATTCCATTTTACGACGTTGTTTAACTCACGAGGAGGCTAAGAATGATTGCCACGGAGGGGCGTGTGGTGGTCATTTATTTGGGCTTTCTACAGCTCAAAATATTTTGAGAGCAGGTTATTTTTGGCTGTCGATCTTTAAAAATTGTGTTGATGCGGTCAAGAGGTGCCACCCTTGCCAGGTGTTCGCATGAAATATGCGCTCGAAGCCTGCCCCTTTACATCCCATTATCACCGCCGGTCCCTTCACTAAGTGGGGGCTCTATTTTATGGATTGCAACCCAGCTTTGGCTAAGGGGGCACCATCATATTATAGTGGCTGTGGATTATTTCATGAAATGGGCTGAGGTAATGCCTACAGTAAAATCCAACAGTGAGACAGCCGCTCACTTCATATTCAACCAAATCATTACTCGGATCGGGATTCCGAAAGAGATTGTCACTAACCATGGCTCGCACTTTCAGAACCGTATGATGGAAGAGTTGGCATCCAAGTTAGGGTATAAGCAAGAGCACTCCTCTTCTTATTACCCCCAAGCGAATGGACAGGTGGAAGCAGTGAATAAATAACTTAAGTCCATTCTCCAATGAACCATCGCACAAAGTAAGATGAATTGGCATATTATGTTGTACCCTGATTTGTGGGCATATCGAACCGCGGTTAAGAATGCCACTGGTTTTTCTCCATATCAGCTCGTTCATGGAGTGGAGTCAATATTGCCGGTTGAATGCGAAATCCCCTAGTTGAAGCTAGTTGTGGAACTCTTACCAGACACTTCACCTTTGGAGGAGTGTTTGGTCTACCTCGAGCAACATGATGAGAAGCATCGAGATGCCTTGGTGGCTTTAGAGGTTAATAAACGTCGTGTTAAGGTCCAGTACGACAAGTCTGTTCGTCTGTCATGTCCCCTTAAATTGACCATTAAAAGTGTTGACCATGCTAAGTTCCTAGGGGCTCAAGTTGTTATTAATTATTCCTCCTAGGATAAATTTTTAACAATAATTGTTCTAAGGCATGTATTTAATTTTATTTCAGCAATTTTATTTATTATGCACAATAATGATGTGGAATTAAGGCTGCCATGTCAAGAGTGTGCATTGGGGAAAGCTAGTAAACTTGCCTTGGTAAAAATAAGAAAGTCCATGACAAAGCAAGCAAGAGAATAAAGGGAAGTTTCCTAAAAGCATAAAAAGCAGAAAGAGGTAAAAGCAGGAAAGTTTTTTAAGGAAAGTAAGAGTTTCCTTATGAGCCAGGAAAAGCAGAAAGTTGTCATAACTCAAAAGAGGCATCTTTTTACTAATGGAGGGTGCAGTTTCTAAATGTGAAGGATGATTTGGAATTAGAAACAATTCCACATGGTCCTACTTGCCTAATTTCCCAAAGGGGGCACTTTTGTGGCTAGGGTTAGGTCACCCATGGGGTTGACTTGCTCTCACAGGTCACCATTGGCCTCAACTTACTAAGCAGGTCATCCATAAGTCTATAAAAGATAAATTCAAACCCATTGCTTCAATTTGGATGATTTGATATTGTGGTTATGCTATGTGAGCATACTCTCTGAGTGTTGTGCCTCAGAACATTGGGTGATGGTCCCCAAACCCCTCCTCCATTCTCTTCTATCCATTAGAGGAAATTTGGGGTCTAAAATGGGCCTTATAAGAAAATGCGCCAACAATAAATTTTGTGAGTTGGAATTCAAGAACCAATAGAATTTCAATAAAATGAGTCAACCATAATGGTTGAATTGACATATTTGTCATAAAAGAAAACTACTTTTTTTTGTTCGTATTTTCGACATATATCCCTTTGTTTTTACTCAAATTTCAAATGCGAGAGCTCGTTGGATACAGAATTTAATTTCGCATCCAACGAGTACCCACACTGCATACTTTTGATGGACCACACTACTCCAAAAACAACAAATACCTGAAAAAACATGATGATGATGTCATCATCACGTTTTTTCAGCTATTTCTTGTTTTTGGAGTAGTGGGGTCCGTCAAAAGTATGCAATGTGGGTACTTGTTGGATGCAAAATTAAATTTCACATCCAACGAGCTCTCCCGCTCAGAATTTGAGTAAAAACATAGGGAGATATGTCAAAATTACGAACACAAAAAAGTAGTTTTTTTCATTCTTCCTCCAAAATTAATAACTATTATTTTATTATTTTAACTCTTATTTTATTATTTTCCTTAGGAGGCCCATTCTAGACCTCAAATTTCTTCTAATGTCCCTTTCTATCTATTGCAGGTATGGAGCGCTAATGTCAGCCATTGAAGCTTATTCCAGAAGTTATTACAGCCTCCATCAAGTCCAGGTCGAAATCCAGTGAAGCCCTTGCTTCACCTATGTTCACAGCCCCTTTGCTGGTCAAGATTCGGGCCTCCTGCCCCTTAATTTTGGAAGCCTTTTGTAATGGTCAGTAAATAATGTTATTTCTATTATGTAGTGTCAGTATAATCTGAACATTACATTTATCAGGTCGAGATATCTCATACCCTAAAGAATATCATCTCAGTTTCATTAAAAGATCCTATTTTATCACTGTATGGGGGGAATTGAGTGAATATGAGTTTTGTAATGAATATTTGATGATGGGGAAGGGATTTAAATAAATTTTCATGTTCATAGAACCCATATTTATCTCTTTTATAAATCTCATGTTTCACAGAATTTAATTTGAGGTGATTTAATAGTCATTTTAAGACCCTAGCTAGATTACTAGTTTTTAATAACTAGTTTTATTGAAATTGATGCAAAATAGGTTCTGTAAACTCAAACTGAGATTTGTAAGTTTCTGTAGGTCAGTAACAGGCCTAATTTCCCATATCAACCTCCAGAACCATTTTTTTTTTGGTTCATACCACCCTTTTGCATCCTCCTCTGCGTAGGGTTCTCCTTGGCCAAAACTGCCAAAAATCCCAAATTCAACTGAAACTTGTTAGAAATTTAAAAAACATAAATGAACTATATAAATACTTTATTCATGTTATATTAATGCTGAAAAAAACCTCTACAAGTTTCCAGAATCCCCTGGTTGAAACAGACCGAACTACTCTCCTTAGTTGCACGGTTTGGCTGCCCAGAAGCGTGGTAGTACGTTTCCGCAGTGCGGATTCTGAACCCTAAATGGCACCAGATATAAATGTGTTAGGGGAGAGGAAATTCAATGTATTATTGTATTTGGTTGCTGCCCGCTGCTCACTCCTTTTGTCTGCAAAATTTCCCAGAATAAACCCCTTATTTGCCCAGTCAAAGGAGTCATTGTGTAAACTATTTCAAGTTCAGAAATTTTAATACACTTAATAGAATTGAAGATTTTTCAGGTCTGTACACCAGACTTGGAACATTACACCGTCCAAGAGTGTTTAGTGAAGGAGACTTGGTCCTTTTGTGGGATCAATCAAAAGAACCCTTGGGGGTAGGGAAATTCAATCCTATGTGGCGTGGTCCTTACGTGGTTAAGTGTGTCTTATAGAAGGGTGCCTGTGAGTTAGTCGACTACGAAGGCACAGCTTTGGCGGAGCCTAGAAATGGGCTCCATCTCAAAAAATACTATGCATGGTCTTTAGCCAAGGCTACTTGTTGTATATTATTGTACAGCTTTGCATAGTTAGGTCTTTTTCTTATCGTGATCGGGTTTGTGATTAGTTTCTGTTTCTTGTGGCAGATGTCAATGGAATATTCCACCTACATAGGATTCATGGATGGTGCAAGCCATCACACTCAGCACTCAGCTTCTGCTGCTTGGGTGATTTATACTCCTATGGGTCAGGTACTGTCTTCAGGAGGTGTAAGTCTACGGCCATCGTCCAACAACGTTGCTGAATATAGCACCGTTATTGAGCTTCTACGGGATGTCATTTCACATAGCGTTCTATCTCTTGAGGTACGTCTTGATTCGGAGTTAGTAGTGTCATAGCTCAATGGTTTGTACCATGTTAGAGATCCGACGTTATTGAGAAGATTCTTACATGTGAGATTATTAGAACGACAATTTGACAGTATAACATATATACACATTCCAAGAAATGATAACCAAGTTGCTGACTCATACGCTAACTATGTGTTAGATTGGCATTTGTTTCATTCATAATAAATTAATCACAAACATTTTTACACATGTAAATAAGTAAACCGATCACCATAAAAAAATTTATATATATCAAAAATGTGGTAATACATAGTGTCATATACAAAAGTGGAGATTTCAAAGCTTCTATCATATAATACACGATAGTACAAAACATATACACTCCCAGGCATCTAATCCCATGGAGGAGGGTTGTGATCATGATACGTCACTACGGCTCTAGCTAGCCGCCAGAATAAACGCACCCATGCACGTGGCACACCCACCACCTGTCGCTGTATGGCCTCAGGAAAGTCCTCGACTTGCACCATGGGAACTCTATGAGTCAACTGCACGAAGTTGGTATGAATGCTTTGGAGCGTCTGCTCCGCATCCGCACCTGTGATGTCATCCCCTCTTCCCCTCTATCTATGACATGGGAAGCCCTCTGGTCACCATGGTCCAACATTTGCACATGAAGGGTAGATGTCACTATGTGTTGTCACCCAAAAACATATCTTTTTGATTTCACATAATCAAGAAAATACAAAAAAATTAAATAATTCAAAAATTTTAAAAAGAATGAGAGTCGAGATTCGGTACCTATCTCTCTGTATGCCGATCCTGGTGGTAATGGCATGTCCGGATCCCCTAGAAAATCTATCCCTCCATAGGGGTAGTCATCTATGGCAACAATATCTCGTCACCACCATGGAAAGAAGTCAGCTGGATATGGGTTGGCCACCCTACCACCCCCCATTCTGCACATAGCATCTCCCAACGCTGTTGGGCCGGATCTCGAACCCCGTGGAGAGGAACATCCACTCTAGGGCTCAATCCTAGAACGCGCTCAAAGAAGAATGTGCTCAATATGCTACTGAACCTGAAGTTCCGTATCCTACCTACCTTACACTCACTGAGCTGGTGTTTCATATTGCCCAGTAGTGTAGTACTCCAGTCGTATATGGTCAGTCTCATACACTCCACCGCGTAGAACATCAGTGGTCGCGAGGCCTGATAGAGTGAGGCTAAGCCTGCTATCCTGTCCAGCATCAGTAGTATGGCCTTTAGGCCCAGCACTTGTATAGCATTGGTAGGGACTTGGCTCCCCACCTTCTTAGTCTCTGGGTAGAAGTACACAACTACGTACTCATTGATAGTAAGCCCACCACCTGGACCACCTCGGGAATGAGGGTTCACCACCTCCCCTCGTCTAGATAGACCTGTGATTAAGTATATGTCTTCCACCTCTATGGTGAGAGACATCCCATCTATCCGAAAGGTCTCTGATTCTGGGTCCCAATAGTCTACAAGCATCTCTAGAAGTCTTGGTTTGGCCCTCAAACCACCAAGACACCAGAACGTGTAGAGTCCGCATGCTCAAAGATCTTGTTGAGCCCTCGTGTCAGCCCTTACAGCTTCCTCTACCTCACCATGCTCGCGCTCTCTCCATTCTAGCACCATCCTGCATGAGAAATTACCCAATTGTCCATTAGATTCTTATAGATTCTTGTGCGCGGCGTCATATGCGACTGTTTTGCAAACAGCTGCGTATGTACGTGGTTTCTAGCCTCTTTTCCACGTATAGCCATCCATATACATGGAAAAAGCTTCGATACCCTCGTGGGCCATAGCGCTCATGTAGAATTGGCTTAAACTGCCTCATTTCACCATGAAATTCAACAAAAATTATATCAAAATGCATGAGGAGGGCATGAGTAACTACCTGGAAGAAACGGTTGTGAATTTCGCCAGCTGGATCTCCTGGAATTTGTAGTTGAAAATTAGAGCTCCAATGGGTAAAAGTTTCAAATGAATTATATTTTTTACTATTTATAGAAATTTTTTCAAATGTCTAAAATTTTTTACCCCCTTTCCTATAGTTTTGACAGTTTCTAACCATTTTGGATCGTTTCTGACATAATTTGTGATGTGGAAGACCATTTTCAGTGCCGTTTCAGACATTGGATTGACCCACTGGTACTGATCTCAGGTATAATGTCTAAACTGGCATATAGGTTAGGTTCACCACCCTTTGCATTTTTGCATGACCTTATGACCATGTCACCATGACCTTAGGTACGAACCCACTCTATTGTGTCACGGAACCTTCTTGCTGCTATAGAAGTGGCATAATTTGAGTGGTAGAGCTTTACCTTAAATGGATACCCTAGTTAGCACCTTATTTGCATTTGGTACCCATGATGATGTTTCCTCCTTTAGGGTGTGGGAGTCCGTTGTATAGTACCGCCATGACATTTAGCAAGAGCCTCATACTCCTCTTGATCTTATGCTAGCTTGTTTCCCTCTGGACTCCCCTTATGTCAGGTTGTGAATGCATTATCATGAGCTTTTCCTGCCTTATTGAGCTTTATGCCGGCTCCTCTGACATTGCGTTTCAGCCATATAGCCTAAGCTTGTCTCATGTCTAGCCATGCAGAGCCATTTTTTATATCCTTTGCAACTTCATTTCCCTTTTTACCTGGAGGGGATTTTCCCCTGAGTGTCGATATCCTACACATGTATCCTTGCATTGAGCATAGGTATGTTCTACTGCTTGGAACTAGTTTGTTTGCTCTAACGACACTCGTCTCCTCCTAGTTTGTAACTATAAAGCTAGTTTATTCTTTTTTCAATCTTTTCAAATAACTGAAAAAGTCCAAAAAAATCAAAAAACCGAAAATACAGACAAGGAAAGATAGTATTTTTGGAAGCTGTCGAGTCGTGTCGCCTGCGAACAGAGCACTGTATATCACATCCATTGGTTGGGTTATAGTTTGACTTTAGGAGTTGTACTCATTTATCTGAGTTTATCTCCACCGACTGGTTAAGCTTCCAGTCCCTATGGAGCCTCTGTTGATGCCTCATGTGTCACAGAGATGTCCTAGTTTGTATATCGAGTCTATGCTATCTTCATTCAGTCACCATACACTGTTATGCTCTTTTTCGAAGGAAGTTGAAACCTGTGTCGGCCATTCCTCAGTTATCTTCACTTTGCATGTCGGCCATTCCCGGTACAGTTACTGGTTCATGCACCTTATGATCGAGTCCTTCCACATTAGACAGCTTTGCTGAGTACCTCGTGTTGGATGATGGGGGATGCCTTAATGCCCTCCTTCTTGTGGATTTCACCCCATCGACTTCAGATCATTTATTCTGGGATTGGAGTCTAGAGTCCTTTTGAGTGCCTTGAGACTTGCAATCATCAGTGGCAGGTTCTCTTGCCATCGACAGTTTCTTGGGAATACATCAATGTCCCCTAATCGATGGATTCTCTCAAGTGTTCGAACTCAACACATCTATTCACACTTGTTAGTTTGCACTCTAGTACCTTGATTCCCATTTTTGTTATCGGTGGGTAATCTCGCGTCTGTTAATGGTATACATCAATGACCGGTAATCAGACGATGGACTACTATGTTCGACTTCGACACCTCTATTCGCATAGTAGGACATGTACTCATAGCGGTTTGTGTAGAATACCTTCCAGCTTGGTGGCATCTCTTATATGCTACCTCATTGTCGTTCCAGGGTTCATGAGATTTCAGCTCTCGTGACTTGATACCAGTGTATGTCGAATATTTCCAGCCACTATGGAGATCTTGATCTATTGTATATCTTCAGCCATGTTGGAGACCATGATCCTTTGTATATGTTCATCATGGAGATTCTGATTTATGTATATTGTACGTGGCGATGACCACATATGTGATATCATGTATTATGTCTATTCATGGCCATTGTACTCTTATGTATCCGGGAATGCTATATGTACTTGCAGTTATATGCAGAGTTGTATTATTGTACTATGCTGATTGGGTGGCTGGTCTTCCATTTGGGTACCTTCATCACTCCACTTCTGGGAAGGACTTATAATGTATTTCGGCCATCGTATGTCCCCTCTGACCTCACACATTAGGGGGCATCTGTTATAGATATTTTCACCACCCTAGGTGAATCACACTTTGTATGGCCTTCCCCTGTCCCGCTGCAGACTCTTTAGACCCCATGGACCACCTTTTATCCTTTGATATATCATTGATCATCCCCAAAACTATATAAAAAATGATATACATGGATTTTAACCTGATAACCACGTACATACGCGGATCTGTCCCTGATAACCGCGTACATCGGGATGTGTGCATAATCCAAATCCTTTTGGATTTTTCCTTGACATGGATCCGACTCATTTGACTCCTGGCCTTCCATATGCGTTGAGATCACTCAGATTCGACCCTTCATTTTCCCTTTTGAAGCTATATAAGGAACCCCTTGGTACATTGAAGGCATATAGAGAGATTGAAGCAATGAAACTATAGTCCATTGTTGCCAGAGCTATACTTGAGTCTGCATCCCTTTGTCCCTTTGGAACACTTTTGTGTTCTTCCCAAGCTTGCCTTTTCTAGTGAGCTTGCTATCGAGAGATGGAGGATTGAGGTGGTGGAGGTCCAAGTGGGGGATTCAGTTTCTCCGGTTCGTAGACGTGCCGTCAGAATTTGTATCTATCTTGTAATCTCTGGTTTATATTAATAAGAACTATCTTTTCCGGTCCAATGATGTGTACTTGATTTAATGTTGTATCCATTGGAATATGTCAAATGATTTTACATTATTGATTATATATGCTAGAATATATCTAACACCATGATATATAGTATGCTTGTGTTGTTTACTTGTTTTTGAGGAAGTATTATAGCAATTCAAGCTGAAGATTGGAAATCTCAACGAGATCTACTTCAACCGTCCGGAATAAGGTACGAGGTCTGATCCTTTAGTGTTAGATGTTTTATTTCTATTGCATATTGGGAAATATTGATTTCTGGAGTCAAGTTTGTCTGTTGTGGTACCTCAAACCATAGGAATTTCTCTCTGTAACACACTTCAACAAAATAAATTATCATGAAACAAGATCTAATTGCGTAAATCTAAAATAAGTATTGTGTTGGCCAACGATCTATCAAAATGAATTAATAGAAGAACAATTATGACAAATCTAATGAATAAAAGCATACAACTATGATAAGCTTAATGAATGAAAGCATGAACGAAATAATAAGCAAATCTAAACAATAACACATCTACAATCAACACTACCAGCATCTGCTCAGGGAAGAGGGCCCTTCCTCCACTGAGCAGAGCTGGATCTCCACAATAAAATTCTACAACTCCAGAATTAAGAAACTGTGAGCATGTATTATTAGAATGAAAGTATTACAATGGATCTGGATCAAATCCTACATCATAACATTGTGTTCTCTCCTATCCTGCCTAATCCTATATCATCCATCCTCTCATCCTATATCATCCCCTTCTCCATGAGATTGATTACATATTTATTATCTCATGGAAATGAAGAAATGAACCCCTAACTTGTGATCTGCAACAGCTGAAACACGGCCGTAACTGCTGGCAACTTTGGAACCGGCCGCAACACCAAATCTGAAAAATACCCTCTCGAAGAACCACCTGCATATCACAAACTGTATCTTTTTTTGGTGATTTCTTTGAGATTCATGTACATGAGGATGTTACGCACAAAACCCATGTCTTGGATTTTTGAGATTCATTTCCATATGCCCGCAAATCAAGACACGAATCAAGGTGTTCTTATGTGGCATGGATTTCGGTTAAGGCTGTAACAGCTGGCTATGAGCATCCTATATGTGACAAATCGCTCCAAAAACCATCATTAGTAAAATTATGCATAATAGTATTTAATTCATGAAATATAAAGGAAAATAATCATTATTAACCACTTAAAACATCAATGGAAGTAGCATGTTGTTTTACACACATCTACAACAAATGGATGGAAAATGGAATGATAAATGGGCAATAATGGTCATAAAATGGATGAAAGGTATGTCGATAAATGATGGAAAAATGGACAATTCCAAGGCCCAATAGCTAGCTTCAAAGCAGTCCTTTTGAAAATCAAACCAAGCATACAAGAAGCTAAAACAATGGATGTAACCTAGCTATTTGAACCAAAGCAAAGCAAGAATTTAACACTATCAGAATCTGAATTGAACATTCCAGATCTCAAGCATAAATCCCAAAAACACACAGAATAGAAAGAAAAAAACAATTTAGCTTTGAAATCACACACGTGTAAAAGACCTACTTGGCACTGCTTGATGAGTATTGATAACAGAGCATTACCAGCTTAGCACCACATTTTTCCCACTACGACAGAGCGGTGGTACCTATTAATGACTATTGAGCAGGGGCAGTGGCACCGCTTATTGTCCTTTATGCATGTGTGGTGATTGTTGTATATGAGAAAAACAAAAGAATGCGAAAAAAAGAAAGTTAGGTACTGTAATACTGGCATCAAATAATGAATTTTAACAGAAATATTAAGTGCATAAAGTAGAAGTGACTCAAAAATGAGAATATCTAGTTATACCAAACCAATATCTCAATATAATGGCTAGTAGATCTAATCACTGAAAAGTTGGAGTTTGGATTTAAGAAAATATTTTGAGAACCGAGGAAGATCAGATGTGCTGAAAGATCTTCCCCAGTGGAGTCACCAGATTTGTTGTTAGGAATATTTCACCTCTTGCAGAAAAGAGTTGTTCCTCTAGTCTAAATGGTTCAGATCTAGAACAAATGGGTAAACAACAAGGATGGAAAAATTTCCCTAGAGCTTGTATATATCTGAATTGAATCCTTTGGTTGTTTTGCAATATGTTGTATGTGTCTCTTATGGTGATGAATCTCCATGAATGTACCTACACAATCACATGAAATAGACAAGCAATATCAAAGGTAATATAACATAATCTATAGTTCTATACTAGTGACTAAGGAATCCAATAATAAAATGAAATGATTCATATATAACAAATTTTACGGGAAATGAACCAACTTTGCATCAATAATGAAGAAGAAAGCTTACAACCTTTGACTTAGTGTTGTGATGCTCCTTCACGTGCCATGACTTGTCCTCAAAAGCTCCAACTTGCTCCTCCTACCTCACCTTAGATTAGTCCAGAGTCTCAATTCAGCAGCATAACTTTTCTCTCCCTCAACGATGGGGTATGAGCTAGGTTTTATAGGCCTTGGGAGGATCGAGATGGTTGAGTAAATGGTAAGTGAGGTGGAAGGGAGATCCCAAAAGGATGGATCTCTATTCCAAGTGGTCCTTAAGAGTAGGAATGAGGGTGTCACAAAGTCTTCCTTCGAGAAGCTTCATGGAATCTTCTCTTTTTCACTTTTTACCTCCAGCACCGCTTTTCTTCCACTGTGAAAGAGCATTACCATGGTGGAACTACTCCTTGATTAAAGGGAGAAAGTGGTGGCACCTCTTATTGTCAAGAGAAAATAGGTGTTACTGAAGAAGGTAATGCTTCTTGCATCAAGGGAAAATGCCACGAAAATGCGGTGTTGGACTTTCATATGTAAAATTGGACTTTGGGCCAGTACTCAACTTCACAATTAGGGATTTTAGGGAATCTACTGATGTTTGGGACCTAAGCACATGATGGTTACGAGGTTTATGTGTAACATCGTCCTCATGGGAATTCATCCTCCATCTTCCCCATTTCATGGTTTACCAACCAAACTATAATTTAGAGCATTCTATGCATTCCCAACAATGGAAAAACAAAAAATTGCAACTCGAAAAGAAGCTTCACTTTGAAGTGTGAAAATTTCACATAAATTTGTGTGGGAAGTGAAATTCAGTGGGAAATCCATAGATATGACCACTGGGTATAAATGGAGAGAGCCAAGAGCCCCAAAATTCATGGGAATGCTCAGTTTTGAAATCCTAGAAGTTGAAATCTATGATTTACAGTCACATAGTTAGAAATTGGGGAAATTCTAAAAGTGGATTAAAGTGGGATAGGGATTAGAGGTCGGATTTGCATGGTAGATCCAAAAAAGGAACAAATATTTTTTGCTTCAGTAGTCAAGACTAGTCATACCTTCCTAGACTAGTTCTAAGGAAAGGGGCGCTCAAGGCAATGTGTATAAAATAAGGGGACCTTACTAAATCTGCAAGTGGAGGCGATGGGGGTTCTCTAACTATATGAAGCTAAATTGAGATGCATGTATCTCTATGGTTGAGCTTGTTTGATTAGAAAAATCATTCCCTTCCTCCCTACTTGATGATATACCCAGCTGTTTGCTGGATGAGACTAAGTTATTGTGTCTGTGGCTATGAGTGAGCTTGAGTAGTTCTTCCTTAGTGGATATATAGCCCCAACTTAGCGATGGTATTTGAGCGTTAAAATAATATAGGCTTGGTACAGACCTGCAGTTGGGTGGAATGTTGCAACTACATAGTCAATTACTTGGAAAATTTCAATTAAAAGATGAGTTCTTACTATGTATTTAATTATGCCTAATTCATGTGTTATAAATGATTGTTTTTTTGTGTTAAAGTGAATGAAATGATCCATCTTGAATTGTTCAATTAGATTCCTATGAATAACATGAAAGAAATTTATTACTGTGTATGGTTTTATTATTATTCCTGCGATGAACATGTTGATAATTACCTACTGTGTGCGCATTATTAGAGTTAATTATGCTGTGTATGTTTATTATGCTTTGCACACACATTTAGATGTGAATGTAATTAATAATTTGGCCATGGGGGTGTTACAGAAAGAAACTTCCTATGGATTGGGGTAGACCAAAACAGATTGAATGACACCAGAAATGAATCCATTCCAATATGCAAGAGAAATACATACCTCTAACATTAAGTGATATGAAGCGTACCTTATTCCTGATAGTTGATGTAGATCCCCGTTGAAATTTTTCAACACGCTTGCATTTACAATTTGCTCTCAATGAAAACAACCAAGACAAGCATGATATATATCAAATTATTAGGCCTGCTCTAGAATATATAAACCATCATGTATAATAAAATATAACTACATCCATGGACAAAATATTCATAGTTATACAGATGTATTGGATGAGAAATTTATATTTCTATTAATAATAAATAGATATAGAACAGTGACAAACTCTGTCGGCACCTCGTCGAAACAGAGAAACCAAGTCCTCCACCTGGGCCTCAGCCACTTAAATCCTCCATCTCAATGGAAATATTACAAAGAAAATGAAATATTGGAAAGAGAAGCAATGTGTGCTCCAAAGGGACAAAGGGATGCACACTCAAACATAAAAAAGAGAGGCAACAATGAACTAAAGTTTCCTTTCTCTCCAAAATTCTCCTCCTTCAATGCATCCAAGAAGCTAAATATATAGCCATCCAATAGGAAATGGAGGGTTGATTTGGAGTGTTTCCAATCATATGGAAGGCCAAGAGTCAAGTTATTTAGGACTCATTGAGGAAAAATCTTTTTTTGTGTGTTTTTATGCACATTTCTTGATGTATGCGGGTATTGGCTCAAACGTCATGTGTACATGCAAGTATTGGATTAAAAGTTGTGTATACACATAAATAGGTGTTTTTTAGAGGATTTCTTTGTACATCAAAGTATAACTTGAGCAAGGAGGGTCTAAGGAGTCTACAAAGGGACATGGAAGGCCATAAAGGTGTGATCCACCAAGTGTGGTAAAATCAGCTATAACAAATTCCCCCTAATGTGGGAGGCGAGAGGGGTAACATGGTGTCCAAAATACATTATATCCGTCCTAGAAGTGGAGTAATGAAGACCTAGGTGGAAGAAACAGTCACTCATCATTACAATATAAAGATAAATATTAGCATGTGAGTACAGATATACATGTAGCAGTTCCGGATACATAAGAGTACAATGGTCATGAATAGGCATGATATACAAATGTCATGTGTGGTCATCACCATGTGTAATATACAATGCAAAAAATCTCCATAGTGGATGAATATATATGATAATATAATGGAATCTGGTTATGAGAGCTGACATCTCATAAATACTGGCACGATCAAGAAGGTAGCATATGTGGAATGCCACCAGGCTCGGAGGTCTTCTACACAAATCGTTACGAGTACATGTCCCATCACATGAATAAAGGTGTTGAGGTCAAACATGATGGTCCATCATCTGATTACCAGTCATTGATGTATACTGTTAAAAGATGCAAGATATCCCACTAATAATGATAATGGGAATCACGGTATGGAGTGCAATCTAACAAGTGGGAATATATGTGTTGAGGTCGAACACTTGTTAGAATCCATTGATCAGGGGACATTGATGTATTCCAAAAAATGGAGAGGACCTGTCATTGATGATTGCAAGTCTCAAGGAACTCAGTGGACTCTAGACTCATATTCCAAAATAAATGATCTGAAGGCGATGGAATGGAATCTGCTGGAAGGAGGGAATTAAGGCATCCCCCATCAACCAACACTAGGTACTCAGCAACACTAGATAATTTTGAAGAAATTGAATGAAAAATATGTGCATGAACCAGTAATTATATCAGGAATGACCGACATGCAAAGACAACATAACTGAGGAATGGACGACTCAGACTAACCTTCCTTCGAATAAGAGCATAAGTCAAATGGTGATTGAAGAGGGGAGTCAGCATAAAGCTAAATAAGGAAAGAAAAACCCATGAAATGAAATTACAACTTGATATAGAAGGGAGTCCCCTATGGGATATGACCAGCATAAATTTAAAGAGGGATCTGAAGCTCTTGCTCAAGGACATGGCATGACTATAAGGGACTCCCAAACCTAGTGGAGAAATTTTGGCATGGGTACCAAACTGCAAAGTGATATCTAACTAGGTCACCCATGAATAGGGAAATCATATCACTTACATAATGGCACTTATAATAGTATTATGAAGGTTCTATGACATTACGAAGTGGGTTCGTACCTAAAGTTAAGGAAAAATGGTCATAAGGCAATGCATAATGCAGGTGGATGTGTAGTCCTAATCTATATGCCAATTCAGAATTATACCTGCAATAGATATAAATGGGTCAAAGTCTCAGTTAAAGTACACTCAAATAAGGTCCCTACATCGTAAAATTAGGAAACAATAGTCCAAAATAGTAAATAAGGGTCCAAACTATAGAGTAATGGGTAAAAATTTCAAAAAAAATCTATAAAATAGTAAAAAACTCGTTTTCACCATACCATTTAGAATTTTTACCACACATAGTGCATTTGAACCACGAACTTCAAACATTGATTCGGGAATATATGGGGCAAGAAAACAGGAACTGTTTGATCTAGGTAACTCTTCATCCCACCCTCTTTCATTTTAACGATTTTCTTTTAATTTTAAGTGGCTGAATTTTTATTTTCGAGCACCCTAAAATCGACGTTTTAGCCCATGCATAAAACCTCTCAATTTCTTCATATATGACCGAGTATACATGGGAAATCCTTCGATTTCCACGTATACATGCTGTTGTTTAAGAAAGAGTTGTGTACAAGGCCATGCATACCAATTTTTAAGGTGGAAACTCATCAAACTCTTGTGTTTTTTTGCAAGATGGTTTTGGAATGGCGTGAACATGAACACGAAGATGTGGATAGGGTCATACAAGGTGGTATGGTTTCCCAACAAGATTTGAGGGAATGTTTCTTATATAATTTTTGGTATCTTGGTAGCTCAAGATATTAGACAAGACTACTCCAAATGCTAGTGGACTATTGGGATCTAGCTACAGAGACCTTCTAGATTGATGGGATGTCCCTCAGCCTTGAGGTGGAGGATATTTAATTTATCACTAGACTATTCCGCTGAGGTGAGGTAGTCAATTTGAGAGCTCATGGGGTTCGATGTGGCCTCACTATTGAGGAGTACATTACCAAATACTTCCTCCCAGACACAAAAAAGTTTGGGAGTCAGTTCCCAGTGAAATCTATCCAGAACCTTGGCCTCAAGGCCATATTTCTAGCACTAGGCAGGAGTGTGGGGTTAACATCTCTCCATCAATATTCCAGGCCACTAATGTTTTATGTAGTTGAGTACATGAGGCCCACTATCTATGAATGGAGTACCTCGCTATTGGGTAACATGAAATAACAGTTGACGAACTGCAATCTAGGTAGAACATGAAACTTTGGTTTTCCTAGCAGTTTGAGTACCTTCTTCATTGAGCACATATGGGGCCTAAGCCCAAGAGTGGAGATCACTCCTCATGGTCCTTGGGATCCAGTATAGCTGCACTGGGAAATGTGATGCAATAGCTAGGAGGAGGACGTGTAGCTATGCCCTACCCACCAGGCTTTTTCCAATGGTGGCGTAGACAGATCATAGCCATATATTAATACCCCTATGAAGGGATATACTTCTATGGTGATTCAGATATGCCTAATCCACAGGGATCCACATATGGCGATATAGGTGATAATCCCGAATTTTTTTTTTAATATTTGATTTTTTGTATTTTTTGATATAATGAAATCAAAAAACATGTTTTTGGGTGGTGGCACACATTGATACTGGTCATGTATATGAAAATGTTGGTCCTAGACGTCTATAAGGATTCCCTTGACATCATCGAAAGGGGTGAAGTGATGATATAGTGGGTGCAGATGTGGAGCGTATGCTCCAAAACATCCACACAAATGTTTTCCATTTGACGCATAGGGTGCACATTGCGTAAGTCGAGGACTTTCCTGAGGCGATGCAGTGATAGGTATTAGGTGTACCCCATGCATGGGTTCAATTGTTCAAATGGATAGCTAGGGTTGTCATGTGTTCTCATGATCAGCACCCCACTCCACAGGCTTAGAGGCCTAGATGTACTTTTTGTATCACCCGTGTAGTATATTTTGGTGGCTTAAAAGACCCAATTTTGTATCATGAAATTATGTATTATGAAACCACTTTTTGGACTATATTTTGAATGAAAAAAAACTTATGATGATCGGTTATTTATATTTACATGTGTGAATGTGATGTGAATGCTTCATTGTCTATGTACCAAATTCCAATCTAGTACGTAATTTGCATATGAATCAACAACATGATTGTAGTTCCTTGGAATGTGAATGTATGTAATGTTTTCAAATTACCATTCTAACAAGTTTACTCACAAGAATCGTTGTAATAAAATTGGATCTCTAATACGATACACGCCATTTAATTGTAATACAACTAACTGTGAGTCAAGGCGTACCTGAAGAGATCAAATACCATGAGAGATGGCATCACATAATAAGTCAATCACGACTCTATATTCAGCAATATTTTTTAATGAAGTTCGGAGACATACACCTCCTAAAGACAAAACTTCACTCGTAGGCATATAGATCACCCAAGCAGTCGAGGCTAAGTTCTAGCTGTGGTGGCTAGCATCATCATCATATCCTACATATACTAAAGACTTTGTCGACATGTGCCACAAAAGATGAAAGCAAGTCAACAAAATTGATCACCACAAGAAGATCAAAACTAAACTATGAAATTGTACAATAATATACAAAGTATCAACCTCGACCGAGAATTATGCATGTTGGGTATTATAATGACTTAAATAATCCACCTAATATTTAATTATCAACCAAGGTTGGTAAAATTTAAGTTGACACAAAGTATATGCGAAGGTAGAGGGGTTCCTAGGGCGTCGTAGAAATATTTTAACAAAAAAAAGATCCAAAGATCTTTCAAAATGAAAAACTGAGTCAAACTCCTGTAAATTCAACTTATTATGATAATTATACTGGAACAGAGTACTAGACTAGAGAAGTATCAAGCTATACTACTCTACTCTATAAACAAATACTGGAAAGTAAGATATGAACAGTACTAAAGAAAGTAAACTTCCCGATAATGAACTATTCCACTTCTTAATCTAAGAATTAGAAAGATTTTATAAACAACTTCAAAAACTAACTATAAAAGAAAACCTAATTACAACACTAGATATATATTTCACAAACTGCAACAATTAGACTATACATGCAAATAACAACTATACATAATGACTAAACTAAAATATGTAGTTCCACTCTCCCTGGTTGTTCTGAGGATAAGAATTCACTATGATTGGAACATGAGCATGAGTGGTGTCAAAATGACTTTCAAAAGAATTAAAGAAACTAAATGGAATCAAATATAATTTAACTTCTACAAATATGTGCAAACTAAGGAATCTCCAGTTATAGGTGATAGTAAACATGATTATTTATTCCATAAACGAAGGAATTTTGACTTATCAAACAAAGAACTAGAATACAAGGAAAATAACCCAACTTATAAACAAGTAGAAAACTTAATAAAGGAAGAAAGTAGAAAACTTAATAAAAATAACTTAAAATCCTATTCTACAAGTCTCTTTAGTAACCACACAGTGAAAGGAAAGGTATTACTACTATGATCAATTTACAAGGTGCTAGTAAACTAGAAATTAAGACATCTAACCCTAAAAGTCCATGTACAAAGAAATAAATCAAACCAAACCAACAATATGATTACAAAACATTACAACAGTATTAGAGAAGGAAATCAGAAACCAAGAGAAACAAAATCACAAAGCATAGCTCAAAGCATAGGGTGAAATGAGAGAAAAATATGAACATGACTCTAATAAATACTTTTAAACAGTCTAACCTATGGCTTTAATAATAAATATAACTATTATCTAACTACCACAGTCAAAATATAATAAAAAATCTAAAGAAACAGGCTTAAAACAGATTAAAAACACTGAAGGATGAATGAAGGGATAGATAACAGACTGGATGGTAGGTTTGAACGATAGGCTAAATAGGTTGTCTGAATGACAGTTTGTATGCATAGAAACACTAGAATTTTAAGAAATAGTTAATATAAATTATTTTGAGATCAGCTGATTCATGTATATGATAATAAAGTGTAAAGAAACAAGAATTAAACCTACTTAATAATTAAATTCAACAGTAAAGTAACTTAAACTAATTCATATTTATAAAGACATCATTATCTATTGCATTTTTTTCAACAAATTTAAATATAACTAAATGAATTTATAACAAAGCAAAAGTAAATAAAACTAAACCTACTATGAAAGGATGACTTATGCTAGTCTATAATTATAAAAAGAAACTACTTTCTATCATAAAGCAAACTGAAATGTAATTGAACTAAATCTAAAACTTAGATAAAAACTGACAGAATCAATCCCAACTACAACCAAACGAAACCTACATAATTAAACTAAATAAATTTTATTTGACTGTAACAATGAAACCAAACATAAAGCTGGAAGGAAAGCTGAAAAACAAACTGAAAGCAAAGCTATGTCAGTTAATTATCTCTGTAAATGAAACTACTTTAACAACGCAACATTATAAAGTAATCTATGCTACTGGAAACAAGTAATTGTAGAAAACCAAATTGCATAACAAATTATAAATGAAATTAAGCTAATGCAAAGATATAGATACAGAAAAATACACATAAGAATGAAACCTCTGGTTGATGAGGGGCCCTCCCAACAATAATAGTGATGACTCGCTAAATGATTTGCATGAACATGATCATAAACAACATGAGCATAACTTCTATTAAAGTGAGAGTTAGTATTATAGAGGTTTCCAACAACGACTGATTACATGCATAAACTGGCTAACTAAGCACTCGTGTGGAGGCTAATATATATATTGTTTACAGAGGTGAGCAGGTCGACCCTTTAGTGGTCGACTGCTCTCTAAATTTAGTTAACCTTTATGACAACTAACTAATCAAGAGCCAACACATAACACTTCTTCCGCCTTTATCGCATCTTAGTTCTCCTTCTTCATTGTGTGTTAGTTCTTCATGGTGTGTGATGTGGCATGAGGATCCTTCTTGCATGGATTGATGTTACAGTGTCAAGCAGAGGAGGACACTGGTGAGTCTTCTAGAATTAAGATCACACTATCACCCATATGCATGGACAACAGGAAGTTTCCATCGTTTAATGTGTGGGAATCTACTATCAACAATAAGTGGTTAGCTCATCAAACTGAACGGTGAGTTGGATAGTGAGATGGATATGATCTACGCATATCTAGGGTGGATGTGTTGTCTGTTCATTGGCTCATTTGAATACTATGGTCTGCAATCAAATTAAGCATCAAACATACATCAAACACCATTGAATTAACTAATAAAATCATGAAATAAAGAGAATGAACCAGAACTTGTATAAACCCAAAATATAGTCGTACCTAGGGATGAATGGCGAGTTGCATGACAAAAAACATGCCAAAAGGTGATAAAACATATGTCAAACATGTAAATTAATAGCCAAAAATGATAACAAAATTGGGATCAACATTCCCCCAAACCGGAGAAATGGAAAGTCCCACTGAGAAAAGGAAAAATGAATCAGGAAGAAGGATGATCTGTGTTAGTAGCTACCTTCGACTTGGTTGATGAAACAGGGGTTTTAAACTTCAATTTTTGGGCCTGTTATTTAAAAATAGCATGCCTCTCCTGCTGAGACCTATGTGAAAAATTGATGGCCTTGTTTAGCTCTTCGATGGTTTTGACCTGCAAGCGCAAATCTTTATTCTCTTGCCGAAGATTGCGATCATTTTAGCATACTCTTCATTTCAGCTCACTTATTGAGCAAATTCCTGAGTCAATGATCTACCATTGGCTAAAGCGGATTAGATGGATCTGTAGGTTGCTCGGACTCTTGCGGGGGACTCATCTCCCTTGATGCAGATCGATATGAACAGAAGGAATGTGTCTATTAGGAATCATGTCCCATGTAGGTGAAAGAAAATTTTCACGATCAACATCCTTCAACAATTTAGCCAAGACATGGGCCAACGCGAACAAAGGTAAGTTTGGATTAGGGTTATACACTTCGACCATATTGTCTAGATGACTAGTCTAAACATCGGGTTGTACCATGTTATGGACGCTAGGCTGAACTATGGACTGGACAAATTTTTCCCTCTGGAATCTGGTGAGAGGTCAAGATAAGGGTACAAATTTAGCAAGGATAATAGGGGTGGAATAAGTGGACAGACTCACCTCCGATGTGTCATCTTCAAGATGAACAACATTGGCACTTTTCTTCTCTATATATGGATATTGACTGGATTCAAGTTTATGAAAATGTTAAGGGAGTTTTTAGATATTTAGATGGGGGTTAAGAACTTTAAACACAAAGGTATCCCAATATTGGTTCTTCTCTTTGAGCTGATCTAAGATCAAGAGTTTAATAAAACTATGGTGATACAGGCTTCCTTTAGGGTTAATGGTTTTTTTCTTGACCTGCCTTGACATCTTCTCTAGAATTGTAAGAAAATAGAAAGGGAAATTAAGAAACTTCCGATCAACAAAATGCTCTAGCAAAGGGATATGATAGGATTTAAATACAATGAAATTACATTCAAAAGTGATTAGATGGATGCTGACTGTCAAAGGATTTATGTACTTTGGCTTAATCCAGTTGCGATGGAAACCTTTGATGCCTGTGACATATTGGTATTCTGGTTTAAGTGCGAAGTTGTGGGATGCCCATGGAATAAACCAGTGCTTCTGCCACTAGGTGCCCTCTCTAGGAAGCTTGGTTGCGAGCACAATAGACTCCTCAGTTACTGGGAAGATGAGATGGCCAACCCTCATCTTCTATCCATCGAAACTCATTGTGAAAAAAAGTGAGATTTCCTCATCATACCCTTGTAGTAGTTGAAGGAACAAGTTCTAGCCGACATGGAAAAATACCTCTTGGTACTCCCGAAACTCTAGCATTTGAAATGAATCAATGTAGCTCTCTGGCTCAAAATGATTCAGCATGGTTGAAGAATAGAATAGGATACAGAGTTTGTAGGGAATATATGATGAAGGTGGTTAACACAACTCTATAGGGATAACAGTAAGTGAGAGCGATAGAGTAGAAGCTTGCACGACATTGATTTAAAACGTGCCTCATTTAATCATCCAAACGATCACGCAAAAGGCTCGGCACACGTAGGAGATCCTGCCATTATGGCAGATCTTGAGACGTGTGTCATTAAGAACGCCTATTTTAATGAGTTCATAACATTGCAATCAGTTCAACCATGTCCAAAGTAAAACTTTGGACAGGTTCAACATATGAATTAATAAGAATGTATAAACCCCATTCATAATCATAATAATCTTGATTTAACAAGAGGATCGACTTATTTGATACTTTATGCCTGCGAATGGGTAAGAGGATAGGGGTGATGGAAGAGTCATGATGACTAAAAAGGTCATAAGGTCATATCAAATCCATATGGAGGTAGAACGAGATCACAAATGTGCAACATCATAGGTCAAGATTATTCATAATGCCCTCGTAAAGGTGACTTAATAATCATGGTATGACTCAGCCAATTTTAACTTTTTCCCAAAAAAAATTAAGCTAACACCTTAACATTCTTTTTAATCTTTAGTGCTATAATACCATAATTTTTATTCATACCATCATTTGTAATTTCATTTAGAACATCATTTGACCCTTCATATGGTCCTGCATATGATCCTTCATATAGGATTTTTCTGTAAAAACACGCTTTATTACCGATCAGATTGCTGCTAATTATCCTGAAAACATTTGTCATTTGTCAAAGATAAATAATATTTTTTTTATAAATAGTCAAAAAAATAAAAAAATTGTATAATCCTCACAACATACTCTTCCTCCCCCAAACCAAAGATATGCCGTGTCCTCAAGCCATATAAGAAAAACTAAGTAATTTCAAATTAATTTAATACAGAGTTTTATCATGTTGTGATCATTTTTTGCAAGAAAAAGAAAACAAACTAGTAAAATGGAAATGATTAAGATATGTACATTTATCATAAATAACAGTGCTTAGAAACATCAAGTGAATTATAATAGTATGATTGGAAAATGCCATAGGAAAAACTAGTCATTCATGCCTCATTGTAAGGATGTCTTGTCATCTTACGAATATTTTGAGTTTACCTTAGAGTTTGTGAGATTTTACAGCTATGGGTCCCATTCCTAGGATAATCATATCCTAGGTATTGATTGAATTAGATGGATGGATCCATGCCCAACTTACATCCATTCTCTAATGACATCATAAACAATTGGCCTACACATGTATTTATATATTCTAATATTATCATTTTCAATGAACCATGTGCATAGTAGTGCATTAACCGGATCTCTTTTACCCAATATTGCTCCGCTTCCAGCAGGCTTGTTTAGTACCTCGACAGGTTTATCTTGGTAACATGCAAGCATAGCCCCGCTTCCAGCGATCCTGTTCAGTACCCAGATGGGTTTACTTGCATTTACCGAGCTTCCTTTTTTTAATATGTTACTTAGCATTGACCCGCTGCTAGCAAGCATGTTCAATACCGCGATGGGTTTTCTTTGTATAATGATTTTGAGTATATGGAAGTCATGTTGGTTGCTGTGGGTAGACCCAAGTTTAATTTTATGTACCAACAAAACCCCTAGCTCACTGGCCCTTTTGGAGACAAACCACAGAATGACCTGAAGTCTCACCCGAAGTGATCTGGATGGGTTGGCTGAAGACTCAAGTGTCCTCAACCAGGTTCTGTAGCATCCTGGTGGTTCTTGTCTCTTCCTAGCTAGCAGGATCTCTTAGTGCTCCGTTGTTTCTCTCCCCCTGGCTGACTCTGCTAGGAGACTAGCTCGTAGCGCACCGCAGCTTCTAGGACGGTGCGCAAACTAGCTCCTCTACTTAGCTCTTATCTTGCGATGTCTCACACCGTGGTTCCTTCAAAAGTGCGATATCACCTTTCTATACTATGATATCTTCTATAGTAAGACTTCAATATGACTCTCACGGCCCAAAGGTTTCCTCTCTTGGTATAATAGTTAAGCTAAACAGCCTCACTTAGACTCCTACAGTCTAATATGCTTAACATCAACTATGCTCAACTTGCTGAACTAATATGCAAAAATCACTTAACACTGTAACTGCAACTATCATGCATTAAACACTGATAACTCATATACAGAATACTTAACTGATTCAACTCACAGTAAATATTCCATGCTACTGTAAACTAAAGATAGCATACATTCACTCAATACTGATAGTAAAGTTCATGCAATGAATAACAGATAACTCATAAGTAAAGCACAATCACATGAATAGTCGCACAACAAACGGATTTTAAGTGGTTCACTTCCAGGGGGGAAGCTACGTCCACGGGAACTAGTTTTTATATTATAGCTTGAGAGAGTAAACACAGTTCCACTGCAACCTGATATGCAACTCGAGATATTCTGGGAAACTCCGCACTCATAGCCGGGAGCCCTTCTCTCTTAGATCTCTTCTCTTATATTTCCTTCTCTTACAATATACTCTTCCTCTCTCTCTCTTTCAATCCCTGCAAATTGTTCAATCCCTGCGGATTTTTACATACATGCTCAAGGAGCCAGCTACTGGTTACAGTAAGATAATACACACTGAGTAACAGGACCAGAGCTCGACTCTTACAATACTGCAAAATGACTATGAGCTAACAGACTGAATGACTCTCTGACTCGTTAATTGTCTGAATAGCTAACCTTTTACAATACAAGATACATGCTTATATAGGCGGCCCGAAGGTTTCGCCATTACAAAATTGTGGGCCTGTCCCAACAGTAACCCAAAACCCTAACTGCAAAAGTCGGCCTATCTGTACTCTGAGATGCTGCTTTCCGTCACACCACAGCTCTCTGCAGTCTTCCACACTTCTCGGCGCTGATCATGGGTATGGGCTCCGCTTCCTCAGTCGCTCCCTTCTATCCTCCGTCTTCAATACCTCGGCCTCGTTACTCCTTTTCCTTTATGAGGGTAGCTGAGGCCTCCTATCTTCGTCGCTGCCTTAAGTGCAGTGGTTGAGCTCTCTCTTCTCGGCCGCTCAGGTACTATTCTTCTGTTGACTTCTCTGTCCTGATGTAGCATCTTTTTCTGTAGCTATGGGACCCTGCTCCAACAAGTCGGTTGGTACTACAACGTGCTTAGCATACTAAACACGTAATTCATCTTTTAAAGTGAAAATTTTCTTACATAAACTATCCTTAATTATAGATCATGTCAGAAGAGAATAACTTAAAACTGTTCTTTGACCTTTCAATTTGTCTTCTTCATGAAATGTCAGTAATGTTCCCCATAAGCATAATTTTTACTTACTTTCAAGTTACTACAAAAATGCTTAAGATGCAAGTTTTGATAATAAGTATAGGATGAACTAGTAATCCATAGGTATATGATAAGAATCTAAAGAATATGATGATTAGAGTAGGTCTTTCAAGCAACTATCTTATTAAATAAAAAAATGTAAATGTATGAATCAAAATACCATATATAAAAGCATAACAAATCATAGAATCAATGGTTGAGGATGATATACAAGGGATTCTTCAATTGTACTATAAACTTCAATTTTGATAGTAACCAAAAAGAAAGATATAATGATGAATCTTTTAAAGTTGTAACACCCCAGTTTCAACCCCGTTTGCATGATGTATATAATGTAATTAATCATGGTGAGGAGCTAAAGGGAAAAGTCCCACCATCAATTTGGTTGTGTATGTTTCGGCAATAGGGATAGTTGCCGATGGTATATTGTGCTATCTGGCACATTATAGTTTGGCATCATGTAAATATGCACATCAATTAAACTAAACCTACAGCCAGCTACGATGATGCAATGTTAAAATGAAAAGGGCATGATTCCAAAGGATAAAGGGGGGGAAATGATGAAGCTTGAGTTATGGGGGGGAATCCATGTGTCAACCACCTTCTTGTCTCTTTCAGCCACCAAGTCATTTGGGGCAGGCATTAGTTGAGGGCATTTACTGCTTGAGGAAACGTGGGCATGGGGGCATTAGTATGGTAGGCTACTATCAGCTCTGACGGTATGCATACCCAGTGGCAGAAGCCATCGTTTCCCTCACGCAGGCAGTTGTCCTGGTCTTCACCTTCACGATTGTGGTCTGGGGAATTCCATCCTCACACATAGAGATGTCTGTTTTCCTCACACACAGGTTTCCCATCATTTTCCTCACGCACCAGTTGGGGTTCTCCTTTGGTTTTGTGCTTGCAGCGAGCTGGAAGAGCGGCCTCAAGGGCACAATTTCTACTGTGTATGTGAAATAGTCGTGGTTTTCATCCACGATTCTGGATTGCTATTGGTTTAACTCGTGATTTAGGTTGTTGTAGTTCTTCCCTTGATCTTTGGATGATGTTGAGAGTCCAATTTATTCTTCCATTTCGGACTGCATGTGTGTTTCCTTCTTCCATTTTTGGACTGTGTCTTTTCTTTTGTGCACAGGATGAGAGTTTATTCTCTACCCTTTTTTTCCTGTGTAAGTTCTTCAACCATTAGATTGGGGATTGTGTGTGCTGTGGGATCGTGGATGTTGGTTGGATGTTGAATGCCACATCCGTTGGCTAATTTTTCCCATGTCTATGCTGGGAGTTCTTCTTCTTCCCAAACTGCAGACTGTGTAAGGTTTCCATAGTTCTCATTGTCAGTTTGTGGCTGTTGATGTACCCTAGTTTTGGGTCACTTCTTGGTTGCTAAGGAAGTAGATGTCCTTTGGGAATTGTTGCTGAGTTGTTTTGGCCATGCTAGGTCCAAGAACAACTCCGGAGTGTGGTTGGACCTGAACTATGTTTCATCTTTTGTGTGGGATTGTCACCCGGTTGTCTTTTCCTTCTTCACAGGGCTGTGAATGGATTGTTTTACTGCAGTATGCAGTGGTTGGTCTTTGGACTGTTGGGAGTGGGATTAGAGGCTGGGTATGCTTGAGAATACTGGTGTTGAGGCCACCAGCTTAGAATTTAGCCTTCCCTATCTCCTTGATGACCTGGTAAGCCCTGATGTGTGGGATTAGTGGATTTGTGTACCTTAGCTATGTGTAAGCCTGCATTGACCCTTATTCCTTGAGGAATCATGCCCAGCTCGGGGGTGGCAGTGTTGCTGAGAGATTGATGAGCACGCTGGCCTATGGTTGGGTGGAATGTTGTAGCGACGTAGCTGGTTGCAGGGCGAGTCCTTCATCAAAAGATAAGTACCCCTGACTGTTTCATCTCTGCAATTATATCTACTGTTTCATGAGAAATGATGAACATGTTGAATGCTGGAATGTATATGTTTGCTTCCACTAAATGTTGAGGAACTATGAATATTTGTATGATGGATTATGCATCTTGGTATGTATTATGTTAAGCTTTTTATTTTCAGCATTGATTCCTGTTCATCTTCATGGCGCTGTTTGCCCGTATTATTGGTGTTAGTAGCATCCTCTTCACCGGTCAGAGGGTCAGCGACGTTACAAAAGCACTACCTCTTTTCAAATAATACTTCAGAAGCTACTTATAGAGATAAAATATTTGTAATCAAACTACAACACCACTTGTTAGATTATTCGTATTTATTATTAACAAAACATCTACAAAATTCATAAGAAAAAGGAAGAAGAGTCTTTCTGCTTTAATTTGACAAACCTGCAACAAATGATCATAGAGATGAAAATACAGTTAATTTCTTAGAAATGACTCTTACTTATTCAGGAGAACACAAACATATTTACATATATATAAGCAATGACAAACCAAAATAACTTTAAGTATCAGGAGGAGGAGGAATGATTTCCTCTTCAACCAATTCCATCTCCTTTTGCTGCAAGAAATTTTGTACAAAATCCTGTTTAGATATGGGTTGATGGTAAAATCTAAGTCTGTGTCCATTTATTACAAAGGAAATTTGTGAATCATGAATTGTCTTAATTTCACCTGGCCCATTATCGAAAGCTGTAACTACTTGATATGGACCCATCCAGCGAGTAGTTAATTTTCCTTTAAAATTTTTATATCTTGAATCAAATAGCAATGCCTAACCTCCAGTATTAAATTGTTTTTTCTTTATAAATTTATCATGCCATTTCTTCTGTTGGTTCTGTATTAACATCGTTCTTTGGAGTGCATCCTATCTAATTTCATCTAACTCATTAATCTGTAACACTTGTTGTTTCTGTGCTTCATCCAAATTCATGCCTAATTTTGCTACCATACAAAATGTTTTAACTTTAAATTCGATAGGTAAAAAATTTTGTTTGCCATACACCAACTCATAGGGGGTATGTTCGGTAGTGTTTCTCCATGTTATCCTATAGGCCCACAAGGCCTCCGATAGTCTATCTGCCCAATCCTTATTATGTAGGTTAATGGTTTTGGTTAATATGGCTTCTAATACTTTATTGGTTAATTCTACTTGGCCATTAGCCTGGGGATGATAAGGTGAGGATTTGCAATGTCGAATCCCATACTTCATGGTGAGTTATTTCATTAACTTAGAAGTGAATTGAGAGCCTTGATTTGTGACTATTTCTCTAGGTACACCAAATCAAGTGAATATTTCTTCATATATGAATTCTACTACCGATTTCTCTGTGGCCCTAAACAAAGCTTTAGCTTCTACCCACTTAGTAACATAGTCTGTGCAAACTAGGATATACTTCTTTTTAAGAGACATGGGAGAAATAGGCCTTACAAAATCCAGAGCCCATTTCTCAAAAGGATCTATCATGACTTGAGGCTGTAATGGCATCTGATCAGATGATGTAGGTCTACCCATTCTTTGGAAACTATCACATCCTTTGACATATTTGGTAGCATCCTTGAAAATGCTTGGCCAATAATAACCAAAGTGCAGCACTTTGTATGTTGTCTGCTTATTAGAAAAATTTCCTCCACATGGTTCATCATGACATGCATGGAGGATATATGTCATTTCATATTCCCGTATGCATTGTCTAATAATAATATCTGGTCCAATACAAAAGAGATAATTATCAACCCCAAAATAATTAGAGCTCTGAACTATAATGCGACGCTTCTCAGGTGGGGAAAAGTGATTTGGTAATTTCCCAATTGCTAAATAATTGGCAATATCTGCAAACCAAGGGGTTTGAACAGATACAACAAATAGAAGTTCATCAAGAAAAGTGTCTTCAACGGGTTTAGTACCGTCTTTATGTTGAATATGGGAAAGGAAATTTGCTACTAAATTTTCTTTACCAGTTCGGTCGATGACGGCAATGTTAAATTCTTGTAATAAAGAAGCCACCGAGTCACCCTACCATTGGTAATTGGTTTATTCATTAAAAATATGATGGAAGAGTGATATGTATGCACAAAAAATTCGTATCCTGTAATGTAATGGTGAAACTTATTAATAGAATAGACCACTGCCAAAAAATATTTTTCAATAACGTTATAATTCAGCTCGGTAGGGCTCAAATTCTTGCTGATAAAGTAAATGGCATGAGGTGATTGGCCTTATTTTTGGCCTAGGACTCCTCCTATGGTCGTATCAAAAGCATCAGTGGATATATGGAAAGGAAGGGGCCGTTCAAGGCCCCTCAGTATTGGTGCCACTGATAATTTAGCTTTTAAGACTTCGAAAGAATTTGACAAGATTCAGTCCATTGGAATTCTATATCCTTTTTAAGTAACTTAAACATTGGTGCAGCTATTTTAGTGAAATTCTCAATAAAGCGTTGATAATAGCCTGCATAGCCAAGAAAGATTCTTACCTGTTTTTGAGTTTTTGGAGAAGGAAGGCCAACGATTACTTCAATTTTCACAGGATCCACCTTGATTCCTTGGGAAGAAACATGATGCCTCAAGACTATACCTTCTGTTAATAACATTTTACATTTCTCATGACTAAGGGCCATGTTTGTTTCTTCGCATCGAATTAGGACTTTCTCAAGGCTATCAAGGGCCTCTTGAAAGGTATTACCGTAGGTTGTAAAATCATCCATGTACACTTCTACACACTCGTGTATAAGATAAACAAAAATTCCTAAAACTGCATGCTAAAAAGTGGCAGGTGCATTACATAAGCCAAATGGAAAAAATCTATACGCGTAGTTTCCATAAGGGCATGTAAAAGTGGTCTTATCTTGATCCTCGGGTGCTATTAAAATATGATTATATCCACTATACCCATTAAGAAAGGAAAAGTATTGTTTTCCTGACAGGGTGTCTAATACTTTATCAATAAAGGGAAAAGGAAAATAGTATTTAAGAGTGGCCTTATTTAACTCTTTGAAATAAACACAAATATGCCACTTCACTGTGACTTTATTTGGGACTACCACTATATGGGACACCCGTTTACTATCAGAGATAGGATAGATGAAACCAGCATTAAGAAATTTTAATAACTCCTCTTTTACTATATCTTTAGAGCATGATTCATCCTCCTATGAGGTTGTCTCACAGGTGGAATGGTTGGATCCATGTAGATATGGTGAATACAGGTGTCAGGGTGTATACATTTCATGTCAGTGTATTCCCATGCAAATGATCCAAATTGGTTTTTAAGGATCTTAAGCAATTGTTCTTGTTGGCTTTCAGTTAACCCTGCATTTATTTGTAAAACTTTTCCAGGGATAACTTCACAAGGTACAATAAAAGGTCCTATGTGTTCTTTAATTGCAAAGGCACATGGTGTTTCTACAAATGTTGAGAGAGACATATTTTCTTGAAACTCATCTCCAAATATCTGATCAAGTTGGGAAAAAGACTACAGAAAATCTATACAAGTTGTGGAAGAGACAAACTGGTTTAATACATTCTCAGTAGTTTTCTCCTAAAGTGCCTAGGAGTAGTCACTAGGAAAGAAGAGATCTTCAATGCTTTCATCCCCAAAGGGGCAATATAACCACCACAATGTTTCAGTTATAGGTTGTGATGGGAGATATAAAATAAGCCTTTGTGTAGACAACCCATTTAAAATGGTCATTTCCCCATCCCTACATCCTATAAAGGCATTAGCAGTAGTTAACTATGGTCTCCCTAAGATAATAGGATGTCCTTTAAAAGGATCCTTTGATTCTATGACCATAAAGTCGACAAGGTATTCCCATGAAGTTACTGAGACAATAATGTCATCCATGACTCCAACAGGTTTTATGGTGGTATGGTTTGCTAGTTCTAGGATTGAAGGGGTAGGTCACAGAAACTGTCCCAACTATAAGACTTCTAAAACTGTAGTGGTCATAATATTAATGGTAGATCCTAAATCAATAAGTGTATTTTATATGGCGGTATTATTTACAAACACGGTTACTATTGGGGCCCTTAGATTTGTATATTTTGCAATCCGAGATTGTTCTGTCATACACTCAGACATTTCTCCTATAACATGAATTGTGAGTGTTGGTCTCTTCTGGGTAGACCCGGGTTTACTGTTATGTACCAACAAAAGCCCTAGCTCACTGGCCCTTTTGGTGATAGACCGCAGAACGGTATGAATTCTCACCCGAAGTGATTCTAGATGGGGTGGCTGAAGACTCAAGTGTCCTCAACCAGATTCTGTAGCATCCAATGTTTCCCTTGACTCTGATCAACCAGTGGGATCTCTATGTGAGATACTATTTCTCTCTTCCCAGCTGATTCTGCTATGGAACTGGCTCTTATCGCATCGCGGCTTCTGGGATGATGTGCCACTTTCTCTTCTAATAGACTCTTTACCTGCGATATATCACACCGCGGCTCCTCCGATAGTGCGATATCACCTTTCTGTGCTGCAATAGCTTCTATAGTAAGAATCAATATGACTCTCTTGCTCTCAAGGCCCAAAGGCTTTCTTTCTAGGTATAATAACTTAGTTAACCTTTCACAAGGGTGTTAAACCTATTCACTTAAGCTTCTTCAGTCTATTATGCTTAACATCTATTGCACTCAACTTGCTGAACCAAATATACAGAAATCACTTAACACAGTATTTGATAGCTATCATGAATCCAGCACTGATAAACTCATATACAGACTACTTGATGCATTCAACTTGCGTTTAACTATCTATATTACTGTGAACTGAAGGATAGCATATATGCATTCATTAACTGTTAAACAAGGCTCATGTAACAGGTAACAGATAGCAAATAAGTAAACACAATCACATGAATAGTCACACAACACACAGATTTTACGTGGTTCACTTCCAGGGGGGGAAGCTATGTCCACAGGAACTGGTTGTTATATTATATCTTGAGAGAGTAAACATAGTTCCGCTGCAACCTATTATGCATCTTGAGATCTTGTGGGAAACTCATCGCACACAATCGATAGCCCTTCTCTCTTAGATATCTTCTCCTTCTATATTGCTTCTTCTTCTTACAATATAATCTTCCTCTCTCTCTCTCTCTCAATCCCTGCGGATTGTTACATTCATGCTCAAGGAGCCAGCTACTGGTTACAGTAAGATAATACAGACTTAACAACAGAACCAGAGCTTTGAATCAAAGAAAAAATAACTATCTACGAGCTAACAGACCAAATGACTAGCTATCTAGCTCAATGTTCTACTAGCTAACTCAACTGACCCACTAGCTAACCTTTCATTATACAAAATACATGCTTATATAGGAGGCCTGAAGGTCTCGCCCTATTACAAAACTGTGGGCCTTTCTCAACAGTAACCCAAAACCCTAACTATGACAGTTGGCCTATTTGTACTTTGAACTGTCGCTTTCCGTCACACCACAGCTTTCTGCAGTCTTCCACGCTTCCTAGCGCTGATCGTGGGTATGGGCACCGCTTCCTCGGTCACTCCCCTTTTGTCCTTTGTCTTCAATACCTCCGCCCTTGTTGCTCCTTTTCATTTATGAGGATAGCTGAGCCCTCTTTTCTTTGCCGTTGCCTTGAATGCAGTGGTTGAGCTCTCTCTTCTCGGCCACTACCTTAAGTGCAGTGGTTGAGCTCTCCCTTCTCGGTCGCTCAGGTACTGTTTCCTTGGACTTTATTATCCCGATATAGCATCTTTTCCTGTAGCTGCGCGGCCCTGCTCCAACAATGAGGGGGTCTTTTTGATTCTTTCCTGGGCACTTAATACATAGTTCCTTTATTACCTTGCTGTAAATTGGTATATCCTTAATAGCCTATAATAGAGGAATTTTGACATAGATATTCTTTAAGTCATTCATAATGTCATACTCGGGACGAACTACAGGTTTTTTTATTGCTAGTCATTCCAGAAGTGGAGGAACCCTTTATTCCTAAATGGGTTCTTGCTGAGGATGGG
Source organism: Pseudotsuga menziesii (assembly GCA_001517045.1). Classification (NCBI taxonomy): domain Eukaryota; kingdom Viridiplantae; phylum Streptophyta; class Pinopsida; order Pinales; family Pinaceae; genus Pseudotsuga; species Pseudotsuga menziesii. The sequence continues at coordinate 83,655 of LPNX010253862.1, read as the reverse complement.
TATACACTGGGATCTTTGGAATATCCACATCTTGTAGAATAACATCATTCATGACTTCATTTGAATATTCTTCCTCATTCTCTTTGTGAATGATGACTAATGATTTGGGTCTTTCATTTACAACTCTTCTCGGTCTTAATTGTATCTCATGTACAGGTATATTTTAAATAACATAGGATGGAAGAGTTTGCAACTCAATTCTATTAATATCTTGAGTTGGCTAATTATTTGGAATAGGTATCACTTGTGCAGGTAACAATGTAGGTTGTGGAGGGTTTGCATTCTAAAAGTGATGAATTTGTTGTGTAATAAGGGGAATTGAAGGCACAAACCTTGGTAAACATTGCTGGGTATTGGCTAAGTGTTGAGTATATGGGTGATTAGGTGCAGAGACAGGTGGTGTTTGGGGGTAGGATTTTCCCCTCCACCCTAGTGGCCAATATCGTTGCTAAGTAAAATGAGGAGGAGAAGGATACTAGGGTGGACACTGCTTGCAACTTGTAGTCTTCCAATGTTGAGGTGATTGGTAAGGTTGGTAATAAGTTGGAGGCTATGGTGACAAATTTTGATATGGTGGCGGGTCGCTTGGTTGCCAAGGAGGCCTCCTAGATGTTTCACCAACATCCCCACTCTTATATATGGCTTGCAACCCTAGTAACGATGGGAAATTGTCTGTTGGATGCTCTTTCGTACAAATGTGACATATAGAGATGTTATTTAATGGACATTCCCATTGGGGATGTTTAGTCCTACATCTTGAAAAAAAAATACTCATCGTTGCTCATTCCTCATATTGTCTTTTCTTATCTTGTAATGCATCTAATTGGGAACCCATTTCTCCTAAAATATCAGTTTTAAAATTTTCCAATAGGTTTCCTAGTTCCATCCTTGTAACTCCTCCTGAACTGGGAGTATTTCCTTTTAGATTTCTATTATAAGGATCCCAAAGAGTTCTCCATACTTTCCCACTACTTCTAGAGTAATTTCTACATATCTCCCCAATTTGTCCAAAAGGTTTATGAAAGATATCATCGGATGCCATGATATTAAGGCTTTCTACCAGGTCTTCTAATATTCCTTTAAGGGAGAGTGTTTGTACTGCATCGTCTCAAAGGTTGTTATGTGTAGATTTATGTAATATATAGATAAATATTTCGAGATAGTCTTCCAAGATCTCGTCTTCAAGTTGTTGTATATTAAAGATGTCATTTTGAGAGTCTCTTGGTTTGCAATATTCTTGGTATTTCTGTAAGAATGTAGTTTTCATATCTTCCCAAGTCATGATACTAGATTCTCCTAATTCCATGAACCATCTTAAGGCAGAGTCTTCAAGTGTAGCCAGAATTTTTTTTAATCTATGGGCATCTTGTAGATAGTTATAACTTCTACAAAGGATGTCAAACTCAAACAAAAATGTGTCCAGATCTTTGTTATTTTTCCCATATAAAGTAAGTAAGGAGGAAGGAGGGATGTTCTTCATATTTATATCTTGTGTAGTGTCTAAAATAAGGAATTGAAGGTAGTATCAGTTCGGTTTTCTCTTTCTCCTTCATTATTTATAACCTCATCATTATCTTCATTCTCTCCCCATTGCTCCATATAGGCTTGATTCCTAAAGAGTGTGAAGCTAGGAGGCTCCTTTCGAGGTGATAATGGGTTGTCCCAACATTCTTTTTTGGGGGAGATCTTCCTATGATCAACTATGTTTTTATTAGATTCTGTAGGAATGGTAGGTGCTACTGTGAATGTTTCTATTTGTGAAACAATTGGATTTTTTGAGCCACCAAAGAGGGCTTGTACATGAGCAGGATCAATGAAATCAACAAAGTTAGGATCCCCTACTAATTAGAAAGTTGTATTGTTAGGTTTCTGGACTAGTGGAGGGTTGAGGGTTTTTGAAGGTTGACCCTATTGAATTTCTTCAGCAATGGGATCCTTAGGACTTCTTGCCAGGATTTCTTCCCCGTCTATGGTTTCTCCTATAAAATATATAGGTCTCCAAGAAGAACTACTCCCTATGTAGTTTTTTCGATACCTTTCTGCTGAGTTAGTGGTTGGGGTATTTCGTTCCCCGTAAAGGTTAGTGGGGATTTTAATAAGGTTTTGAAAATTAGCTCTAACATATCTACCCTTAGAATATCTAGGTCTATTCATGAAAAACTAAACTAAAGGGAAAACTATGCTACTAATAACACTACTATTGGATTTGGGGGCGCCTGTTATAAAAGATTTGCAGGTTCTTACCTCTCGTCTTACCGTTCCTCCGCCACCAGCTTATTACTAAAATTCGTAAGGGAATTATAGTTAATCTACCTTACTGAACAACTCCCTGGAAACGGTGCCAAATATGTTGGGTGTTATAATGACTTCAATAATCCACCTAATATTTAATTATCGACCGAGGTTGGTAAACTTCGAGTTGACACAAAGTATATGCGAAGGTAGAGGAGTTCCTAGGGCATCATAGAAATATTTTAACAAAGAAAAGATAGAAAGATCTTTCAAAATGAAAAACCAAGTCAAACTCCTATAAATTTAACTTATTATGATAATTAGACTGGAACAGAGTACTAGACCAAAGCAGTATCAAGCTATACTACTCTACTCTCTAAACAAATACTAGAAACTAAGGATATGAACAATACTAAAGAACATAAACTTTCTGGTAATCAACTATTCCACTTCTTAATCTAATAATTAGAAATATTTTATAAAAAACTTCAAAAACTAACTATACAAGAAAACAAAATTACAACACTAGATATATATTTCACAAACTGCAACAATTAGATTATACATGCAACTAACAACTATACATAATGGATAAACTAAACTATCTAATTCCACTCTCCCTGGTTGTTCTAAGGATAAGAATTCACTGTGATTGGAATAGGAGAAGGAGTGGTGTCAAAATGACTTTCAAAAGAAGTAAATAAACTAAATGGAATCAAATCTAATTTAACTTCTACAAATATGTGTAATCTAAGGAATGTCTAGTTACATGTCATACTAAACATGATTATTTATTCCATAAATGAAGGACTTCTAACTTATCAAACAAAGAACCAGAATACAAGGAAAATAACCTAACTTATAAAAAAGTAGAAAACTTAATAAAGGAAGAAAGTAGAAAACTTAATAAAGATAATTTAATTAGAAGCAAGTAGAAAAATTAATAAGGAAAACTGAAGAAGAAGCAAGTAGAAAACTTAATAAAAACAACTTGAAATCCTATTCTAAAACTCTCTTCAGTAACCACACAATGAAAGGAAATGTCTTACTATTGTGATCAATTTACAAGGTTCTAGTAAACTAGAAATTAACACATCTAACCTAAAACTCCATGTACAAAGAAATAAATCAAACCAAACAAACAATATGATTACAAAACATTACAACAGTATTAGAGAAGGAAATTAGAAACCAAGAGAACAACATAGGGTGAAAGGAGAGAAAAATAGGAATAAGAATCTAATAAATATGTTTAAATAGTCTAACCTAAGGCTTTAATAATAAATATAACTGTTATCTAACTACCACACTCAAAATATAATAAAAAAGCTAGAGAATCAGGCTTAAAACATATTAAAAACACTAAAGGCTGAATGAAAGGCTGGATAACAGACTAGAAGGTTTGTCTAAATGACAGGCTAAATAGACTGTCTGAATGACAGTCTGTATATAGAAAAACACTAGAATTTTAAGAAATAGTTAATCTAAATGATTTCAAGATCATCTTATTCATGCATATGATAATAAAGTGCAAAGAAACAACAATTAAACCTACTTAATAATTAAATTCAACAGTAAAGTAACTTAAACTAATTCATATTTATAAAGACATCATTATCTATTGCATTTTTTTCAACAAATTGAAATATAACTAAATGAATTTATAACAAAGCAAAAGTAAATAAAACTGAACCTAATGTGAAAGGATGACTTATGCTAGTATATAATTATAAAAAGAAATTGCTTCCTATCATAAAACAAACTAAAATATAATTGAACTAAATCTAAAACTTAGATAAAAACTGACAGAATCAAGCCTAACTACAACCAAACTAAACCTACAGAATTAAACTAACTAAATTATATTTGACTGTAACAATGAAACCAAACATAAAGCTGAAAGGAAAGCTGGAAAACAAACTGAAAGCAAAGGTATGCACGCAACCAGTTAATTATCTTTGGAAATGAAACTACTTTAACAACACAACATTATAAAGTAATCTATGCTACTAGAAACAAGTAATTGCAGAAAACCAAATTGCATAACAAATTATAAATGAAATTAAGCTAATGCAAAGAGAGAGATACAGGAAAATACACATAAGAATGAAACCTCTAGTTGATGAGGGGCCCTCCCAATAATCAGAGTGATGAATCGCTAAATTCTTTACATGAATAGGATCATAAACATCATGAGCATAACTTCTATTAAAGTGAAAAACAATATTACAGAGGTTTCAACAACGACTGATTACATGCATAAACTGGCTAACTAAGCACTCACATGGAGGCTGATATATATATTGTTTACAGAGGTGAGCAGGTCGACCCTTTAGTAGTCGACCGCTCTCTAAATTTATTCAACCTTTATGGCAACTAACTTATCAAGAGCCAACACACAACGATTCTTCCTCCTTTATCGTACATTAGTTCTCCTTCTTCATGATGAGTTAGTTCTTCATGGTGTGTGATGTGGCGTGAGGATCCTTCTTTCATGGATTGATGTTACAGTTTCGATCATAGGAGGACGCTGGTGAGTCTTCTATAATTAATATCACATTATCACCCATGTGCATGGACAATAGGCATTTTCCATGCTTTAACGCTTGGGAATCCACTATCAACAGCACGCAGTTAGCTCGACGTACTGAATGGTGAGCTGGACAGAGAGCTGGATATGCTCTACGCATATCTAGGGTGGATACATTGTCTATTCGATGGCTCATTTGAAGACTATAGTTTGCAATCAAATTAAACATCAACATACATCAAATATCATCGAATTAACTAATAAAATCATGAAATAATGAGAATGAACCAAAACTTGCATAAACTTGAAATATAGTCGTACCTGGGGATGAATAACGAGCTTCATGATAGAAAACATGCCAAAACATATGTCAAACATATAAATTAATAGATGAAAATGATAACAAAACTAGGATCAACAACGCATATTATTTTTTAGGATAGAGCCCATGTCTAGGCTCCGCCAAGGCTGTCCCCTCATAATCTACTAGCTCGTAAGATCCTTTCTCTAACACTCGTTTGACTATGGAAGGCCCATACCACATGGAGTTGAAATTTCCCACACCTAACGGTTCACTAGCTTGGTCATACAAAAGGACCAAGTCACCTTCACTAAACTTCCAGGGACATACATGCTTATCATACTAATCCTTAAAATGACACTTTTTTACTTCAAGAGCCACGGAGGCATCTCAGCATTGATCATCAAGATGATCTAAGCAGACCAAACATTCCTCTAACTTATAATTTTCTATAAAAATTTCTACAGCTAGCTTCAAAGAAGGGATTTTGCATTCAACCAGTAAAATTGACTCCACCCCATACACCAACTGATATGGACAAAATTTGGTGGCAGTATTTACTGTGATTCAGTAAGTGTTGTATAGGACAATACACCCTTGTAACCTAGGGTCTGGGGTTACCAACTTACTATTAGACTTGCAGATAATTAGATTTTACAGAAAATGAAATGAGAATAGGAAGAGAGTTTGACTTACCCGATTTATGACGGTTGATCCAAGCTTGATCTTCTCTCACTTCAATATTCTCCAAAGCTTCTAGGGTTGCTTCTCTTCACCTGCAAAAAGCCAATTCTTCAAGCAATATCTCATACATATATATACCATAGGTTAGATGAAATGCATATTAATATCATAACTAAAAACATTCATTAACTAACACACATGAGACGAGAACAATAAAAGATTGAAAGAACAATTCTCTTTATTAACAAACAGTGAATAGGTAAGAATACAACCCAGCTTTGGAGACAAGGACTCCTCTGTAACCGTGGACTCTGAGTTCTGCTGCTCCAAGACTCTGGAGCTATACCACCAGCGTAACTTTTCTCTTCTATATTTGATTGATTAGCCCCATACCAAGGCCTCTATTTATACATTGGGAAATAGAGTGGTTTCGAAGGTTAGGATGGTTGAGATAGTTGGGATACTTATGGATTAAGGCCCAACTAATATCATCTAATCATGATTTATATTTTTTAATGTCAAATTAAGGTACACACGAGTGTTTATATAGGCAAGGCACATATGAAATGCTTGTTTCTCAAAGGGAACTCATGTATGCAATGTACACGTGGGTTGCAATGCACATAGTCATTAATGACACGCGAGTTGCAATGCACATAGTCACATGTGCAACCAAAAACTCAGAATAAAAATATATCAGGTTGGGATAGAGATCATGCATCAAAGGTCATGCACATATATAGTGTTTTGGCCACTTCAATCCTAATTGTCCTTTTGTGTACCGACATAGTGAATGCCAGCACTCGGTTGGAGAAGTTGCATTTTGGATGATAGCAGATGCCCCTTGATGTGTGAGGTTAGAGCGAAATAATGGCCGAAATACATTACAATCTTTATCTTGGGGAAATACAAAATCTAAGGTAGCAGAGGAAGTACCTGAAACAAATACATATCAATGTCATATACAAAATCATATCTGAGGATTCCATGTTCAATATACTGGAACACTAGCTCCTTTAGAATATTTGATTACATCATATGATACGAGTACAAGATCATGTATATTACAAAGGTGGATCAAAGATGCAATATACAATGATGAGTCTTCAAAATCTGGAAGCTGTGTAACTGATTATAACATATTCTTGTGAAACTTAGGTTATAAATGTGAGCCTAAGGTCTTCATCGAAATCCAAGGGAACCGATACAATCTTTACAATTTGAATAGATGTGTTGAAGTCGAACATGGAAATAACTCAACAAATTATCAATCAATAGGTGAAACTGGCAAACTGAAGAAAAGGAGTTCACCAATAATTATAGTGAAACCTAAGGTACCATCATCCAAACTCTAGGTGTTTGTCTTCAGGAAGTGCTGATGAGAAACCATACTATGATGTGGAAGGCTACAGATCTTCCAATAGATCAGAAGAGTGACTAGGAACTGGATATGGGAAGGTAGCCACAAATGATACTTAGATATGATAATGATGGAATCATGATAATAATCAGATGTAGGGATAAATCCTTGAACAATGAGAACGACACAGAGATGACCCAAGGAATATTTTAACTTTACAGATAGGACAACTAAACTTATATTTCATGTAAGAGACATGATCAAATTCCCCATTTATAAAGGACAAGTGGAGGAGTAAGAAACTTGAAGTAATAATTGAGCTGAAAGTGTACACTGAGACATGAGTATCAGAAAGTTTAGAGAGTGCTATGTTCAACGAGGACATGCTGCCACCATCTGTAACCCAAAAAGAATACTTCTTCCTCATCTTTCCTGTTAAATTTTAATGAGTACAAGAAAGTCAACTCGAGTCTCTCTTCATTTTTTACAAGCTTGAAGAGGGGGCAAAATAATGCTTGATAATGTCACTGATTTGTGGATTTTACGAGCTAGAACTAGTATATTCTCGTTGGTGTTTTCATGTTTAGAGAGTCTATAAACTCCGAAGAAGACTCCAAGGGGGTGTTTTTTCATCCAATTTAGTCTCTTGAGGCCAAAAAAGTATAAAAAATACCACATAAGAACTCTCTTAGCTTCTGAAGAAGTAAGGCACACATTTTTTGTACTTAGTCGGGGAGGTCCAAAAAAGGTTAAATTACCACCTACCCAATGCTCCTTCAAAAGCAACTTATATCTTGAGTTTTACGAGTGTGAAGGAAATAAAGATCACTCGAAAAGATCCATTTGGTTACGAGAAATGGGACTTACAACAACAAACTCAATGCTTTTTTTCTTTATTGTTTAACGAGCATGACAAAGGTAGAAAGTACTCTCGAAATATTTTTCATGTTTAGGTCTGAAGCATGAAAAAGAGAAAACTAAGCTCATACTGGGCGCTCATTTTCCGTAAATTTAGCCCCTCGCAACCGGAAAAGCGATAAACCTACACCTAAGAATACTCTTCTCAATTCTGTAGAAAAGAGAGTGTTCCTTTCTTGTATTATTCCACATGCTACGACAAAGTGATAACCTACCACCAATGTGGATTCCCATTTGCATATTCTTAACAAGACTAAATGGACAAGTTTACTTGGTAGTCAAGTCTATTTTGAGGAGTTAGAATTGGGCCTAAAGAAACTCCATAAGAGAGGGGATAATTATAAAGGGGATAACTTGTAAATAGAGACCAAAATGACGCTCAATTTGTCATGAAAAATAGCTAATAAGGATCGCCTGAACCTATGGCAAATGCGGCATGAGTACCAAAAGACAACAATGTGTTCTAAACTAGGGTACTCATGGAGGGAAAGCATTATCCATGGAAGAAAAATGGTATATACAAGGTAATAATGGTTAAACACCATAGTATTTGGTCAAAGTAGTGATCCTAGGATTAAAATGGATTAGGTATAGATGCAAAAATGCATATGAATGACCAAAATCCTATCCTATATGAGTGAATAACGACTTTAAGTGACCTTGGACCTGTTGCATTAGAAAAGCATGACATGACATTAGTTTGATTATAATACAATTTGAAAACTATAGGTTGAAAACCCATGATTTGAAATTATTTCTATATATAGTCTAAAAATAGAAATAAAAAATACCATTTCATGTTTTTACCCAATATAGGCAATTTTTACCTCTAACTTCAATCGCTCGGTGTGGACAAACCAATGGACGATTTTCAATTCTGCAAGTGCCAGGTAAGCTAGTGCTTCATTCTCTTCCATTTCAACCATTTACATTTTCAATTTTATGCATATTTGGAAATTTTAATCTTGTCTTGAGGGAGTTGCATTGTACACGCAGGTAGGTGACTTACACAGTTGCGTACATGCATTTTATACACGACTTGCCCAAAGGCAACCCGCATTTCATACACGACCTATCTAAAAGACAGTCGCATGTACTGCACAACATAGGAAAATAATGTTAAGGAAAAAATCAAATTGTTTTGATAAATTTTAATGTATGATAATGGTTTCATGGGCAGGTTAAAACATAGTGTTGGAGTGGAGGGAGTGGGAACATGAATATATGGACCGAGAGGCACTCCAAAGTTCCCCCACTATGCAAGAGTTGTGGTAAAGTGGGATATTAAAGTTCTTTTTTACTTCACCTATGCGGGCCAATGTCCATTTTCTAGAGTTTTTGATTGGCTATTGGGACCATGACCTTGGGGCCTTTAACCATCAAGGTGAAATTTTGGAGGTGGCATTAGAAGACATATACTTCATTATTGGTTTTTTTAGATAGGGCACACCTGTCAACCTTGAGGGTACTAGAAGGGGTGGTGACCCCATGAGTGTTCAGGATTACATAAACACGTGACTGCACACCCGATAGTTAGAAAAAGGGATCATGCATCCCTATTGTACATATTAGTAACTTCCCACTGCAGGTGCAGGTAAGTACTATAGTGAGGGTTGCAGGATCACTATGGCTCCATCTTGCTACTCGAAACTAGATGAGATTTGTTGTTGAGTGCCTACATGGAACTATGTTTGACTGGTGCTCAGGAATAATCCCGATAATGAAAAAACAACTCTATGACTGTAAGATAGGCCGATGAAATATTTTTGGATATTCTAGTGTATTGGTGGCTTTCTTTTTTGAGAGAGTGTTTGCAATCAGCCCTACGGTACCACTTCTAGCCTTATCTCCTCGTCAGCCTAGATTGACTAGGTGGGGATAGATTTTCCTTCGCCAGAGTGGTGGTGGGTCAGTTTAGAGTGTGTACGACAATGATTTCTACTTATGGTGGGGGTGGAAGCTACCAGCACTAGAGGAGTTTCCATATGCTGGTTTGGAATTTTGAGGTGACAATGACCTTGTCCCCCCTCCTGGAGGAGTATGGGGAGTGCTTGGTATTTTGGTTTTTCAAGTTTTTAAATTTTTATGATTTTTTATCATAAAGATATATACATATTTATAAGATTTTTTTATCCATTTAATGTTTAAAATGTAGATATTCGACCTATTTTCCCTGATGGGCATCCTAGGATGTATGTATGACTGACTGTAGGGAAATATTAGGGTTTGATGAGGGTACTTGAGGGGAAGTTATCCAGTCTTACCCAAAGAGTCCCAACCATTCGTATTGAGCAGATATTTGCCATCATGTAGGAACCTGTTGTAGGTCTTCAACCTACCAGGATATGCCTTATGCGAAGGGTAGCTAGGGTTTTACTTGTCTACATAGAGGTCACTGAGGCTGATACAACTGAAGAAGCTAAGGAGGCTCATGAACAGGGTGACCAAGGTGATCAGGATGACTAGAGTGGTCAGGATTAGATCTAGGGTAATTTTATGGATTGCAATCCAATTTTTGTATATTTATACAGTTATGATGGGATCTCAAGATCAAGAAATTGACCTATCTATATGGATATATATATATGTTGCCGGTTTATTTACATGTGTTTACAATGTATCTGTTACGTATATTTTATAAAATGTGTGTTAAGTGCCAATCTAAGATATAGTTTGCATATGCATCAGTTAATGAATTTTGATTTCTTGGAATATGATTAACTGAAATAATATCAAAATTTCTTTCCAATAATCTAAATTGCAAAAACTGATGTAACAAGATAGGTTTTCGCACTTGATAAGCTTGATTGAGTTGAGAAACCACCAATTGAGAGTCAAGTTTGACTTCCAACTGAGTGATTCCACATGACAAGGCATCCCATAAAACCTCAATGACAACCCTGTACTCGGACGCATTATTGGTATCAGGACCTAAGCAAGCGCCTCCAGAGGCAACTAGCTGTCCTGAGGGTGAGTAAATAACCCATGCGGCTGAAGCCAGGTTACAAGTATGACAACTAGCTCCATCTGCAAAACCTACAAACCACTCAGAAGACATCTGTAACAACCAACAGATGATATAAGAACACAAACTAGCTAACTATTGTACATAAAGTTACATACAATAAAAATACAAGAAAAAGTGCCCATTTATAGGATCCGACAGCTTATTCCTTTCGAAATCAGTTAATTCATATGCCCCTTTCTTCAAAACTTTTTACACGATATAGGGTCCTAACCACATAGACCTGAATTTCCTTTCCCCTAGGGGTTCTTTGTCTTGGTCCTAGAGCAAGACACGTTCCCCTTCAGGAAAAATCCTAGGTTTCACCAATTTATCATATTGATTTTTCACCCTATTTTTATGAGTCTCGTTTGATGTCAATGCATCTCTACATTGTTCATATAGATGTTATAAATGTAGCAAACGTTCTTACATTTCAGTCATGTCAGGTAACACATGAATGGCAATTCTTAAAGATGGGATTTCACATTCAACCAGGGTTATTGCTTCCACCCCGTGAATGAGTTGGAAAGATGAGAACACCGTGGAATTTTTCACATTGGTTCGATAAGCCTAAAGTGTAGGATATAGCATGATGTGCCAATTTGACTGGGCTACATTGATAGTACTCTTGAGAATAGTCTTTAAGCTCTTATTGACATCCTCGACTTGACCATTTGCTTGCGAGTACAAAGAAGATGAATGTTCTTGTTTAAACCTAGCATAATATCTAATTAGTTCATCGTTGTATTTTGGAAATGACTACCATGGTCAGTGAAAATCTCTTTAGGAATACCGAAACATGCAATAATCTGGTTGAAAATGAAAAAAACTGCAGTTTCCCTATCATCCTTGAAGGTGGGCATTTCCTCTACCCACTTTGTGCCCCCCCAGTCGAGACTAGGTTGTAGGTCACGTAATCTATCCCCCACTTGGTGAAGGGGCCCATCGTGCTGACAGAAAATAGTGGAGCAGGATGCGACCACATCTTTCTGGTGTAAAGCTGACAAGGATGACAATTCTTCATGGCTTCCACATAAATTTTAAATATCGTGGGCCAGAAATAACTAGCATGCAAAATCTTCTAGGCCATTGCTAACCCAAATAATTTACCCCCATATGTTCCACTATGGGCATCATTTAGGACACTCTCAACCTCTTCGTGGGTGAGGCACTGAGGAAAAACAAAGTCTACCCCTCTACGGTATAAAGTATCCTTAATGATGAGGTAGTTTTTCACATGTAAGCGTAGTTTGCGTTGTTCTTCCCACAAAAAGGTTGCAAGACACCTCCGAGTCTAGAGATAGACAAGTATATATCCATACCAAGGATGAGAGGTGGAAATTAGAAATATGTGCTCATCTGGGAATGAGTGTTCTTCAATTGCTACATCTTCTTCTACCAGAAATTCTATGATAAGTTCTGCAAAAACTAAGGATTTTTTTGATTTGGAGGATTGGAAATCCAAGTCAAACTCCTGGAGAATGACTATCCATTTGTTAAATTTTCCTCCAACTATGCATTGAGACAAGACATATTGGAAATGATTGACATATGCCACTACTGTCGTAGTCCTTAGTAAGATGTAGTGACGTAACCTCTGTACAACATACATAACTACTACAGACAAATTTTCAATGAGGGAGTACCAAAGTTCAGGGCTAGCTAAAGCACAACTAAGGTAATATCTGACATTCTCTTGGAGCTTATCATCTTCCTGGACTAGCACTACCTGAATGTTTGACTTGGATGTGACCAGATATAATATAAAATCACGAGAGTAATCTGGCGAATGTAATAAAGGGGCCGACAACAAAGATTTCTTTAATGCCTTGAACGCAAGTTGTGCGGTTTCATCCCATACAAATGGGGTGTCCTGCTTCAACAGGCACATGAAAGCTTTGGTGATATTGGAATAATTCATGATAAAATGTCAAAGAAAGTTACACTTTCCTTGTAGGCTCTAAAGTTTCCTGATGGAACGAGTAGGAGGAAAATTTACAATGGCCTCAACTTTCAAAGGATCCACCTAAATTCCTTTGTTAGAAACTATAAACCTGAGCAGCGTACCTGACTTGACACAAAAAACACACTTGTGGGGATTCAAGCGTATTTTGTAATGCCTGCATCGTTCAAAAATTAAGCACAAAACATTTTGGATGATCGATCCTCTTACGAGACTGCACATGCAGATCATCTAGGTAGGGTTCGACAATAGACTTGATGTCATGGAAGGAAAATTTCATTTCCCGCTAAAAGGTAGCCGTTGCATTTTTCAATCCAAAAAGAATTTTCTTATATGAAAATATACCCTAAGGATAGATGAAAGCCATTTTATGTTGGTCTTCTAGCTTAATTTGAATCTAACTGTACCCAGAGAAACCATCTATAAACAAAAAAACTTCACTCCCCACACAAGCATCAATGATCTAATCTATGAATGGTGTGGGGTAGTTATCCTTAGAAAAATATTTGTTTAAATCATGAAATTTAGTACATACATGTATCATCCCTTGATTTTTATCGACAAGAACAAGGTTGGATACCCACTCAGTCAAAGAGATCGAGTAAATAAAACAAGCTTTCAACTAATTTTCCACTTCATCCTTAACGGTTGCCACTTTACATGGATTGACAAGTCTAAGTTTTTGCCGAACTGGTTTTACATCAGGATAGTTTCAGATGTGATGTTCGACTATCGATGGATCTATTCCTGGAATCTCCTCATATGACCAAGAAAACACGTCATGGAATTCCTTAAATAAGGTCGTATAGATAGAAATCTCCTCTGGAGAGTAGTTTGCACCAATATATACATTTTCCACAACATTGGGGTTCATAGAGATGTTGATAGGGATAGTAACGGAATTTTTTTTCATATTCCCCTCGACAAATATTTCCTCCTTTGGTAAGGGCTTGATCGGTATATCAGCATCACCTGCCAGTCTCACATGGAAATCTTGATTTTCAATCCTGCTTAACTCTGGAAGAAAGTAGGATCGACGGTGAATATCTTTGCAGATCTTATCTCGCTCACTCATAGCTTCCAAAATGGCTTCATCTAAAGGAAAAACCATGTCTAAGAAATCGTTAGTATACAAAGAGTTTTCTGCCCAAGCAGGAAGATAGGCTTCTTCCAGCTCCTCTGAGATTGTAGGAGAAACTGAAACAGGATCAATAGTGGTGTTAACAATATCTTGATAAGCTACTTCCACTGTCGATAAGGGCACTTTAGGTTCATAATGAGAAGGAAGAACCCAAGGATCCTTTCTATCGACAACTATTGAGATAGACTTCACTACACTAGTAGAACCTAAGTAATTTATTGGGGTTGGGATATCAAATGTGCCCATTAACAATGAATACATTCTAGCCCCTAATCTCTCTAAAGAAAGTTTGATTTGATCAACCAATGGCATGGTGGACTCAATAGTTTCCATACGACCCTTTTGTGAAACTAAGTTGGTCAACAGTAACCAACTTCCCTTCCTGTGGAAATACCACCACTCAAAGAATGACCAAGGCGATTGCACACTTAGCATAAGTCCAACTTCTCCCCAGAAGAAAGTTACAATCCAATGGGGCATCAATCACCTCTACTTCAACAGACACTGCCCTCCCTACCAACTTAATTTCAAAAGCTAGTAGGATACCATGTGGACGAAATGACCTTCTATCGAAAGTAGTAAGTAGGGTGTTCGATGGAACCATCTCTAGATATCCAAGAGCCTTCTAGCAAGACAAATAAATGACACATATGGAAGCACCTTCATCAACAACTGACCTTCCAATGGTTTTTCTGCCATGGATGACCTCTATTAACAAAGCCACATGATATGGCACGTGAAGTTTTACATCAGACAAATTAAAATTCGCCATAAGGCTCGATGAATCCATACTACCTGAGGCTACTAAGAGTGCATCTCATTGGGCAGGAAAAATCTATAGCACCTCGAAATTTGACATTGCACAAGGGATTTGGGATAAATCTTCAACTACAGAGTAGTTGGCTACATCCCTAGTGTTAGGATTGTGCAATGCTTTCTTAAAGACACCTTTTGGTATCTTAGGCATAGGTTCGACAGGTTTCTTGATTGTGAGAGGGTTAGTAGTTTCACCTATAGACTTACCCTTCTCTAGAGCCTCTGTCTCATAGTTCTTGTTTCTAGTCTAGAGTAATCTCTTAGATTGAACCATGTTGATATAATTTTGGTCAGGGGCATTAGCAGTTCACCCATCTACGTTAGAAACCAAATCTGCATTTTGTCCTTGGGTAAATGGATCCTTTAGGACAACCAGTTGTTGATTGTTTAGTAGCTTTTGATCTTGATCTATAAGATGGAATTGATGGGTCAAGTCATATTCCTGGCACAACTTATAGGGAAATTTCACCTTCTTCTATTTTTTCCCCCTCTAGCATTATTTGTGGGTTTAGGCTCGTTTTGGTTTTCCTCACCTTTCTTCCCCTTTTTCTTTTTCCCACCAGGCTGCTGATTTCCCTTTTGGGAGGATTGAGCAAAAATGTTCATGTTTTGGGGTGAGGGGGCAGCCTTTGCTACCTCCGCTATAGACTATTTAATAGACAACTCATGGATTTATTTTTCCAAAGAGTCTATAGTGGGAGATTTAACTGAACCAACCACTCCATCAGCATGGGGTCCAGGCTTAGGATTATCGGCACTATGTGTTGGCTACGGTGCATCAAGGATGATTTCGTATAGAATCCTAGACTGAGAGTATATCAAATTTAATTGTTGGCCCCTGAGGATAGCCTCTTCCTCATTAGTTACTCTCAAAGTGGATACATCCTTAGATATATATGACAATAAGGACTTAAGGAACCATTCTAACAAACACTCGGGAGGGATAGTGGCCTAAATGAGCCTCTTCCACCTTCATCACTCTTGGATATGATCTAAAATGTGAGTGGCTTTGTCCTGCTGAAAGGTGGACAATAATTCTGTGTCAGCATCATACCAGACAGGAAGTTGGAAATGGTTAAGGAACACATTATCTAAGTCCCAAAAATTTTCAAACGCATCAAAGGGAAATTCGATATACCACTTTGATATGACACTAGTCATAGTTATTTGGAACAATCTCAACCAAACAGTGTCATCATTCAACAAGTTGGAAGAGCACCACAAGTGAAAGGTGGTGATATGAGCCCCTAGGTCTTCACTAACTTTTCCCTCAAATTTTGGAATATTCGAGGGTAACTTGGTAGGGACAGGTGGCTAGGTGGCATCATGTTTCACCGGGTCATTCATTAACTTGGACAAATATGGAAAGTTTAAAGTTGCTAGGAAACGAATTTTGGGCCTAACTGGAGCCCAAAAAGTATGAGCTTGGGAAGTAGAAGGACTTTCCCCCATGTTCCCAAATGTAAAGGTGAGGTTTCTCCCGGCTACTAGTTGTGAAGTAGTCGAACTACTTGAAATGGATTCCACCCATAAGCTAGTGCATTATTCATGTTTGGTGTAGTGTATGTGGTTGGAGCTGCTCCAGTTGAAACTAGAGTCTGGAAAAAAGGAGCAGGTATCCCTCCACTAAAAAGTAAGAAGGGAGAGCTCATGAATGGAGCCAAAATTGGTGTTTGGAAACCTTGACCATAAGAGTTAGTATTTCCAAACTACATCCCCACATATGCAGATGTAGGGCCTACATAAGGTTTGGATGGGGGAATGTTCCCCCCATTCCACGGGAAATGCTGGACAAATGAAGAGGATCCAAAAGGACCACTCTAAGAAGTGTATGCAAAAGAGGGTGAAGCAGAAGGTGCACTAGGGATCCCAGTGACCACCCCACTAGAAATTCCTACTACATTTGTGGAAGCCGATGGTTGAACCACCCGACTAGCTGGAGTTAAAGGATTAGCAGGTATATTTGTTCTAGGATTACCAACCGGGGGAGGTGGAACTCCTTCAGCTGGAATAGATGATATGGGGATAGATGGAATCTCTCCTAAACCAGCCATAAGTATGCTCATAGGAACACCAATCACAGGTGAATTAAATGGAATAAATTGGACGATCATAGGATCATTTAAGTTAGTAAGAGACGAATTAAAGTTTCTTGCAAACTCGTCAACCTGCAAGACTTCTATCTCTAATGTGGTTGTATCAACCTGATTTGTCCTAAGTTCCGGTTCACCTGGAACTTCACTGATTCCTACCAGTTCAAAAGAACGGGATGTGTCTAATCTTCGCATTTAGGGGGGCAGTGGAGGATCCATTGTAGTAGATGGAGGAAGGTTTTACAACTTTCTTAACCTTTTGAGAGGTTGGTCCTCCATGATTGAAAATTGACTCTTCACATACCCTAAGGCCAACTAAACACACACAAACCACACATCGATCACTACAAACTTTCCTAAAGCCAAAGCCAACAAAAAGGGTATAAGATATGCTTTCCAAAAATAAATATGAGAGACAATTACTTGGTGTCCCTGTATATGTTCTTAGGAACAAGCAAAGGAATCACCCACTGCCATCCCACACCTTCTACCAGGGTTACCTTCCAAGCCCATCCAAGGTCAACCTGAAATAGCCTTCCGGTGTACCTATGTATGAACCCTATATGTCAAAGAGACTAAAGGATACCGCAACTGAACTAACAATATGGGGGGACAGTCGCAAGCCTGGTTTGTATGCAAGGGTAGGCTAGCAAAGCCTAAAACCCAGTCAACACCGGCACCACACGGGGCCTAAAGGGTGGTGTTGATAGAAGTCCTTAGATGCGCAAAAACATTGGTCTACGCTTTGACAAGGAATTAGAGGGTTATATCCTCAGTCCAAGCCTCCACACGTCCTTGTTCTTAAATCCTGCTTGAGAGGATCTTCCCAGACACAATCAACATAGAAGAGGGTTTAGCTATTTATTGGCCAACTATGTTTGAATTTTAAAACTTGTGGAGAGTTGAAACTCCCTATTCCACAAGTATAGCCCAAGCTAGTTGGTGTAGGAGCCTATAAAATAAAAATTACTAATAACTTTTAACTTATATCGTTCATTTTAGAAAAATATTTTTAGTCATAGGTAAATGGTGTGAAACACTGTGGTGTTATAGATTCGATAAGAAAAAGCAAAATGATGTATAAAGCAAATTTCAAAGTAAATTGCAACTAATTAAACCAAATTTCTTTTCTTTTTGAAAATATAAGTTAATGAAATTAAAACTAAATTCGAGAAAAATAAGACTTCTTTTTATAAATTTTTGAATTTTATTTGAAAAATACTGAAAAGAAACAACTAAATACAACTAAATGCAAAAGCATAAAATGTTTTTCTTCACTTTTTTTTCAAAATCGTCAAAAACTATAATGCAACTAAATGCAAGTTTTGAGCAAGTTTGAATAATCAAAGCATATAAAAAAAGTGAAATGAGGCATAAAGGACCCAAAATGACCTACTTCAACCAATCAGGAAGAAGACTCAGGAAAAACCTGACTTGGAGAAACTATTGAACCCAAAGATTCCACTAGATTCACAAAAGAACAAGTGACAAACTGACACCAAAAAATTCAGTACAAAGTATAAAGCGTCTAAATCCCTGATCACCGACCTAGACACAAGCACTCAAACTTATAAACCAAGAAGGAGGACCACCTTCACTTCGCAAGATGAAAGAAATTCAAACAAAAGGATTAAAGGCTTGAAAAATAAGAAAACGGTGTTACACACAAGACTTCAGACTCACAGAGTCATGCCAAAAACCTAATACTTCCAAACAACTAAAAATCCAAACAGACAGGGACAATAAAACCTAACCCAACTTTTAGGCTGCTACAGGAAACATGCGACTGTCTATGCAAGAAACCTGCATATGACATGCGACTGTCTTATAGAGAAACCCACGTATACAAGTTCATACACATGACTATGTACAAAATAAACCTGCGTGTACTGCCAAAAAAAATTTCAAAGAAAAAAGACTAGCAGAGGCTTCTGTGCACACCACACTGTAAATCAAAAGCAAGACAAAAAGGACAACATTCAGAATCAGAATCAGAACAAATAATGGTAAAGGGAACCTACAAGATGAACCCATATCAGGATGGATTCCCCAGTAGAGTAGCCAATTCTGTTGTACAGGACAATACACCATTGTAACCTAGGGTCTGGGGTTACTAACTTACTATTAGACTTGTAGACAATCAGCTTTTATAGAAAATTAAATGAGAATAGGAAGAGAGTTTGGCTTACCCGATTTATGACGGTTGATCCAAGATTTGATCTTCTCTCACTTCATTCTTCTCCAAATATTCTAGGGATGCTTCTCTTCACCTACAAAGAGCCAATTATTTAAGAAATATCGCATACATATATATACCATAGGTTAGATGAAATGCATATTAATATCATAATTGAAAACATTCATTAACCAATACACATGAGACAAGCACAATACAAGAATGGAAGAAGAATTCTATTTATTAACAAACAGTGAATAGGTAAGAATACAACCCAGCTTTTGAGACCAGGAATCCTCTGCAACTGAGGACTCTGATTTCTGCTGCTCCAAGAATCTAAAGGTTTACCACCAGCATAAATTTTCTCTTCTAGAATTGATTGATTAGCCCCATCCCAAGTCTTCTATTTATACGTTGGGAAATAGAGTGGTTTCGAAGGTTAGGATGGTTGAGACAGTTGGGATAGTTATGGATTAAGGCCCAACTAATATCATCTAATCATGATTTATATTTTTTAATGTCAAATTAATGTACACACGAGTGTTTATATAGGCAAGGCGCATATGACAGGCTTGTTGCTCAAAGGGAACTCGCGTATGCAATGTACATGCGGAATGCAATGCACATAGTCATGTGTGACATGCCAGTTGCAATGCATATAAGTGTGTCTGCAACCCAAAACACAGAATAAAAATATATCAAGCTGGTCTAGAGATCATGCATCAAAGGTCATGCATGACGGTTTCAACTAAGATAATAAATAGAGTGCTCTTGGAGATCCTCATCCTCTTGAACCAAAACCATTCCAATTGTCTCTTGATACATGACCACATATAACAAGAAATAGCGGCTAGAGTCAGGTGGATTAAGCACGGGGGATGATGCCAAGGCTTCCTTCAATGCATCAAAAGACTCTTGGGCTCTCTCATCCAAGATAAAAGGTGTGTCTTTCTTCAAAAGTCACATGAAACCCTTGGTCAAATTGGAAAAATTGACAACAAACCTCCGCAAGAAGTTATCTATCCCTTGCAAACTTTGAAGATGTCTAATCATGCATGGGGGAGAAAATCAAAGTATTGCCTCAAACTTAAGAGGGTCGACCCTAATGCCCTCCTTAGAAACAATAAATCCCAGTAAGAGACCTACTTTCAAGGAAAAGATGCACTTTTGAGTATTTAACTGGATTTGATATTAGCGACATCTTTCAAAAACCAAGCGTAGATGGCCAGGATGATCCACTCTCAAACGAGATTGAGTAGCTAAATCATGAAGAATCCAGGGTAATTTTTAGGGGGAGAAATTTCTCCAATTGGCTCAGTTTTGGGTTTTTTCAAAAAATAAATTCATNAAAATATGTTTTTTTATCATAATATTCGCCAAAATTTACACATTTCAGTGTTAATTTTATGTTTCATATTTAATATTCACCTACCTATCTATAAACATGTTTTTCCCAATCCAAAAAAATCGCCTAGAATACTATACTTAATTATAATATTAGAATCCTCAAAAGATATGCTCGGATTCAAGATACACTTCAATAATTTGCTTAAGGTCATGAAAAGCAAAGTTCATAGCTCGTTGAAAAGTAGTTCCGACGTTTTTAAGGCTGAAAGGAATTTTCCAGTATGAAAACGTATGCCAAGGCCAATTGAAATCCATTTTATGTTGATCCTCAGGTTTTATTTGAATCTAATTATACCTTGAAAATCCATCCATGAACAAGAACACCTCGCTTCCCACACACTCATCCAAAATATGATCTATGAATGGTGTGGGAAAGTTATCCTTAGGACAAGATCTGTTCAGGTCTTGAAAATCAGTGCACACATGGAGATTCCCCTATTTCTTATCAACCAGAATGGGATTGGATACCCATTCAGTTAAGGGAAGGGACGGATAGATAAATCCATCCTTAAGAAACTTCTCTATCTCTACCTTAATAGCGAGTTCCTTACGGGGATTCATCGCTCACAAGTGTTATCGAATAGGTCTAGCATCAAGATAGGTATTAGTATCATGTTCAACAATGCGAGGGTCTATTCCCGACATTTCATCATATGACCAAGAAAAAACATCTTGAAATTCTTTGAAGAGCTTATAGTATGCCTCAATTTCATCAGGGGAACAATCCTCTCCAATGTAAACATTTTTTTTATCTTTCCACGAGTTTGAGAAAGGTTGATAGGGATAGGCAGTGACAAATTAGCCATGTTCCCTTTGACAAACTTACTAGGAGCACCTAATGGGACCATAGGCCTACCAACCTTCTCACTAAGTATCACCTTATAGTCATCATAATCAATATGTTCAATATCTCATAGAAAGTAAGATCGATGATGTAACACCTCCCAAGGCCCATATAAACCATTCATGGATTCGAGGAAAGATTCAACTGAATGAAAAGTGTCATCGAAGAAATAATGAGTGTGACTAAGAAACTGCCCAAGAAGGAAATGCATATGGGTCCTCCTTCTCCGTCCACAAAGAGGAAGGACTAGAATATACAACGGGACTAAGAGAAGCTTGATATGAAATCACCGCTATAGATAACGGCATGTCCATCTTGGTAGGTCTAGGATCTTCATCCAAAGTGCTTTAATAAGGGAGAGTCCAAGGATCTTCCAAATGTGAAATGTGAAATGGAATAGAACTCAATGATGATGATTCAATACCAAGGCTAGATCCTATCCTAAGATATGGTGTAGAAATATTGAAAGTTCCCATCAATGATGGATACATCCCCACTCCAACATTCTCACTTGTTGGCTACAAATTATAGATGTCCAGAATAGTATCTATTGATGATGCTTTCGTACTGGAATTACCAAAATATTTGTGCATTTCCATGAAAATCCTCCCTTAAAAAGGGAAACAAACAACTCAAAAGAGAGATGATGCGACCTCTTTCATATTGTAAATCCAGTTATGGCCCATCAAAAGGTTATAATCAAGGGACGCATCAATCACCTCGACCTCGATCGAAACGGTCTTCCCTCTGAATTGGAATTCAAGAGAAAGAAGTATACCATGTGGCCGAAAATATCTCCCATCAAAAGCAGTCAACATGGTTCCATATGTCGACAACATAGAAGAACCTAAACCCTTCCAACAACCTAAATAGATCACAGAAGCCGCAGTGCCTTCATTAATCACCTTGTGTTTAATGGTGTTGTTCATATACTCCACATCGATAAGGAGAGCCACATGGTAAGGAAAGTGAGGATGGTATTCATGGGTTTCAAATTTAATTACTATGGAAGGATGTGAATCAACCACCCCGAGCGTAGACAATGAATCTTTCCTCTGTGAAGGGAAAGTCTAAAGGGATTCTAATGTAGACATCACACAAGGAGTCTAGCCCAAATCCTTGACAATTGAATAGTGTTGGTTAAATCGAGCATTAGGATTATGCCCTGAAAGCTCTCAAACTCCCTTAGGAATGCAAGGTCAAACTCTAGGCTTGTAGATATGCAAAGGGGCCTTGGGAGGAGTGGGTTCTTTTCCTAAGTCAGGTTGCGACGAACCATAATATTTATCTCGTGTCACAATATTCTCAATTGAAATCATGTTGATGCACCCATGGACACTTTCGGTGTTTGACAGGTTTTTATCCTCACTAGAATCACTTCAAGAGTCCACTGTCCTCTAATTCATATTTTGACTGTGTGGTAAAGGGTCCATCAACATAGCTGGGATCCTGTGCGATGAATTTATAGGAATCTTCATTACGTGGGCACAAGTGAGTGAGGTGATCTCCCCCACAAATATTGCAAGGGAACTTAACCTTACATTTATACTTATTTCCCCCCTATTATTGTTACTGTTCTTATCATCGTTATAATTTACATTCCTATTCCCACCCTTATGATTATTTCTTCCCTTTTTCTTGTTCCGTACAGGCTGTTGGTTACCCTTCTAGTTCGACGATTGCATAGAGTGTACATCCACCGATTGGGTGGGATGAGATGAAGCTGTGTCTTGAAATAGGATAATTAATAGACAAATTCTTCATTTGATTTGTAACCGATTCTATGGGTTTAGTACTCGTAGAGCCAACAATGCCATCAACCTATGGCCCAGGTTTGAACTTAGGCTGGAAGTTGGACCATGGTGCATTTGGAATAATCTTATATAAGAGCCTAGACTAAGCATAAATAAAGTGTATTTTTTGAGATAGAAATATAGCATGTTCCTTGTTCATCACTTGAGATGTGGAAACATCCTTTGCTATATATGGAAATAATGACTCGAGGAACCATTTCGAAAGAAACTCTGGTGGAATGCTAGCCTTAATCAACAACTTTCATCTACACTACTCTTGAATATGGTAAGAAATATCCTTGATTTTATTCGATCGAAATGTTGACAAGAGCTCAGTATCGACATCGTAATGCATATGTAGCTGAAATTGGTTGAGAAAGGTCATGGCTAGGTCGTTGAACATCCGATATGTGCCCCCAAGAAACTCTATATACCATTTCGTCGTTGGACCCGTGAGGGTGCATTGAAAATGTTGTAGACAAATAGAATCATGGCTCAATGAATTCGAAGAGCACCATAAGTGGAAAGTAGTGACATTCTCACTAAGGTCCTCACCACTCTTCCCTTCGAATTTTGGAATGTTTGAAGGAAGCTTGATGAGAACAACTGACCATGTCGAATCATGAGATACTGGATCATTGGTGAATCTCAATAAATCAAGAAAGTTCAGTGTAGCTATAAAAGGGAGCCTAGGTTGTGCCATTTGGTTCCATCCCCCAGACTGATTCATGTAATTATGGTTGTTGTGAATACCATGGCCTTGGCCAATGGGATAATAGACTCCTCCTCCTTTACCCATAAAAGGGTACATGGGAATGTTATAATTTGGGATACCTTGAGACTGGGGTGCTACATAGACATAATTGTAATATTGATAAGAAGGTTGACCCTAAGACATATAATGTGGTACATAAGGTGGTACATAACCTACTAACACATAAGGAGGTAGGTAGCCTTGTGATACTATTGTGTGGGAAGAGGAGGGAACAACATGGATAGAGGTAGTACTCTGTCTCAAAGGACCATGTGATCCATAAGGAGGATGCGACATTAAAATCACATTCAAAGGAACATGTGTAGTGGATGATGGAGCATAAGATGGAACATAATTTTTTCTTCTAATGTTCACATGTCTAGGTCGATTTACATGAACGGGGACACTAGTATTAGGACTAGGTAATGGGTATGAAGAGGCTCCCATAGCAGGTTTGGAAGGTGCAATGTGACCACTACCAAACCTATCCGCATGGAAAGGGATGGAAGTTCCCCCAAGAGTAGTACCAAGGTCAACACCGCATCCAACATTGAATGATGAAATGACCTCTGAAAGGTCTAGCATGCCAAATATAAAAGCGATAGTACTAGAGGGTGTCAGATGAGTCTCACCACTTGGCCTATGTGAAGAAGATTAACAGTCAATTTTTATAGAATCTAAAAACTGAGATATTACATTATATGACGCACCAACCTCGAAAGGATCAGCTTCTTTCGGAGTCCCATATACACTATCTAACATATTCCCCACCCTAGGGGGTGGAGAAGGAGGGGGATCCGGGATCTCAGACGTATGACTCATAGTGATATCGGTGTGTGAATCATAGTGAATATGAGTCTTCCCAAACTTTCTGGCTCTCTTCCATGAAGGAGGAGGAGATGTAGAAGGAGGAAGACCTTCTATATGCCGAGAATGGTGAAATTTCACTCCCAGATCCACGATGACTCCACAAAAGTAAAGAGACTCAAACTAATTACAAACCCTAAAGTAGTATAGTACACATATAGCACACTCCTAAGATAATCTAATCCAAAATGCAAGAAATCCAAGGGGAGGATAAATGAGCTCTCGAATGTAGCAGGTATGTCTTTCTTAGGAGAGGCCTGAGACTCCCATACACTACAAGTGGAGGTGTTTAATTAATTATAGTGGCCCTCAGCTTCAACATGTAAAGCTAATGTGTTTTCCCACCCCTACCTAGCCAGTACACTCATAAAATAACCTCTGCAAGTACCCCTTGTGATACCTAGGTAAGGAAACTAAGGTCACCCCAATATAACCAACGCTCAAGTGGACAGTTGTAGGTGCGATCTACCATATGGAAAAGGTAGCAAAGGCCAAATATTGAAAACATGAAAGGTACCTAAAAATCCCCCAAATACAAATAAGATCCTGGAAATATCTTTGGCACTACACAGAGAGTGGCAAGGGGCTATCCCCACCACAAACATGTACGTTGCCCCATGTTTAACTCCTGTGTAAGAGGATCCTCCTGAGAACACCAATTATACCAAGGATTTAACTCTCTCACATGGACAAACACGTACTTGTTTTGTTTAGTAGTATTGGAGAAATTTACTCACAAAAACCTATTCCAAGACTCTAAAACCTAAGCTTATTGATGTACCCTATCAAAGAAAAATGTGTAATTCATTTTAAATTAATCGTTAATTTTAGGGGTTGTGATTACTCAAAGGAAATGACCATGCAACTAATGATGTTATGACTCAGTAATGAAAGTAAATATGCACACATAACAAATAATGCCAAGTTCAATTTTGTCTTTAAATGAGAAAACGAGGTATTCCACTACATGCGATGCATATTTTTTCCTTCAGATGACAATGAAACCATTTCTATATGAAATAATGATTACTAATCAACTAAGAAAACCTAATGCAAGTACTATGGAAATGCAAAAATGCATAAACATTCCAAAAATAAAATATTTTTGTATTTTTAAAATAAGTGATATGTGAATGCAATGACAAGACTCTACAACTCCTAGACCCTGCAACAACTATCATACAATATCCAAGAAAGACACTGAGATAAAATAAATCTAATGCACTAATACAAAAACAAAAAGGAAATAAGATGACAAGAACAACTTCTAATTAAAAAAAATAAGAAAAAGGTTTCTGGTCAGAAACAGAGGCAGTAGATAGACACCAACAACACCCAGGAAGACTCAACAACATTCAAAATTCACCCAAAAAATCTCAATCATCCAAATCAAGTTCAAAAGAGAAACATACATGATTGTTTGCAGAAAACCTGCATGCATACGCGACTATTCAGACAAAACTCATGTACATACACAACTGTGAGGAAAAAAACTCATGTACAAGAAGAAAGAGGGGGTAAAATTATAGGCTAAGACAAAAATCACTTCTACAAGACCTTAATGGAGAAACATACTTTTGGACCTGACACAGAAATGCAGAGAAACATAAAGGAATTCAAGGACATTGCACACCCAATCCCCAAAGAAAAACGAGGAACCTCCCTAGCGGAGTCACCAATTCTGTTATGGAGAGAAAATTCATATGGCTTGGGGTAGACCACAATAGACTAAATGACACCAGAAATAAATTCATTCCAATATGAAATAGAAATAAATACGTCTAGCACTGAGCGATATGAAGCATAACTTATTCGAGACGGTTGATGTAGATCCCCATTGAGATTTTCCAACATGCTTGCATTTACAATTTGTTCTCGATAACAACAAACAAGACAAGCATGATATATATCAAAGTGTTAGGCGTGCTCTAGAATATACAAACCATCATGTATAAGCAAATATAACTACATCTATGGACAAAATATTCATAGTTATACACTTGTGCTAGACGAGAAATGGATATCTCTATTAATAATAAACAGAGATAGAACAGCGACAAACTTTGTCGGCACCTTGGCGAAATGGAGAAATCGAGGCCTCCACCTGGGCCAAGACCACTTCAATCCTCCATCTCAATGGAAATCTTACAAAGAAAAGGAAATATTTGGAAGAGAAACAATGTGTGCTCCAAAGGGACAAAGGGATGCAGACTCAAGCATAAAAAAGTGAGGCACCAATGAACTATAGTTTCCTTGCTCTCCAAAATTCTCCTCCTTTAATGCATCTAAGAGGCTCAATATATATCCCTCCAGTAGGAAGTGGAAGGTCAATTCAAAGCATTTCCAAGCATATGGAAGGCCAAGAGTCAAGTTATTCGGGACTCATTGAGGAAAAATCCACTTTTTTATGCACATTTCTTGATTAATGCAAGCATTGGCTCAAAAACTGTGTGTACACGTGGGTATTGAATTAAAATTCGTGTATACACATAAACCATTTTTTTATGGAATTTCTTGGTACATAAAAGTATAACTTGAGCAAGGGGGGTCTAAGGAGACTGCAGAGGGACATGGAAGGCCATAAAGGTGTGATCTACCAAGTGTGGTAAAATCAGCTATAACAGGGGGAAAGTTCTAACACCCCCTGTATCATTCATGTTCCTTCTGCTGGTCGGATTGATGGGAAGGGGACATGATAGAGTGGTATCAAAGTAAGAAAAAATGTTAGATTTCCTTTCTAAGGAGTTCCTCATTTCCTCTAAAGGCCACTGAGGTGACTAGGGACATGACAAGGCTCCCAAAATTATATGATTTTTTATGGTGTGCAGTATCAAACTGAACTTAGTGCGTAGCTCTAATTGTCTTATCTTGGTGTACAATTGCTTCTATTTATCTTGCTCAGCGTGCAGTTACTAGTCCAAAAATTTTAAACCAACATGATATTAGGTGATAGTAGATGTTAATGTTCATATTTGCTTATAGATGTGTACTATAAAAAAAAAGTCCTCCAATTTAATATTGTGTATAAACATCATGCATTTTAAATTGTGAAAAAACATCATTTATATTTATTTTGAAAATTTTGAGAGGTTTTTTATTAAAAAAAACAATAATATCTTCTTCCTTACAATGCATTACTATCATATTGTTACAATAAATGTAAACAATTTTGTGAACTTATATTATAAAATATAATAGGTTAGAAAATTTTCACATGTAATTATATCTTAATTATTATTTTAATAATATAATGCATTTCATTACCCTTTAACAAATATTTGCTATACTAGTTGATGGTGAACTTATAATTTGCATTTAATGCATCTTAATGTTACATGTAATTAA
Organism: Pseudotsuga menziesii; assembly: GCA_001517045.1. Taxonomy (NCBI): domain Eukaryota; kingdom Viridiplantae; phylum Streptophyta; class Pinopsida; order Pinales; family Pinaceae; genus Pseudotsuga; species Pseudotsuga menziesii. Next base: position 55,424 of record LPNX010253862.1, on the reverse strand, counting down.
AAGAAAATAATAGTTAATGATAATAATAATAAATGAGATTGAAGTAATGCAACTATTATACATTTGATCCTGTGAGAACTATTCCTAAATTGACAATTTTCTTCATCCTGATTTTGGATAAATAATTGGTTGTACATGCATACATAAATTCCCAATTTGTGTTTGATTTAATACTTATACCATGGTTTTATTTTTAAGGGTATTTCCACAATTTTGACAAAGTGTAATTCACTTCATATTTGGCATATAATGCTTACAATATATGAATTTAAATTGCCTTTGTTTCTTCCTATTTATTGACATGACTTAATTAACAAGCTTTAATATCCATAGTATGATAGATCAACATATTTTAAAGTATTGATTAAATTATTGTTTTCAAGTATTTTCTATATTAACAATTTCAATTTCATATTCATACTTCATTACTAAACATATGACTAATATAAATATTCACAAGTAAGTTCTTTCTATTCAATGTTATTTTCATAAATAACAATATATGTTGGTGAACGTACCATTAAACCATTATTTCCAATGGGTGTTGTCATTGCTTTATTGTTTTCATGTAATACAAAGTAGGTAATGAATTTACTAACAAAAAAAATGGTCAATAAAAATTGAATTAGTCAAACCAAAGGAAAAAGTAACAATGGTAAAAAGAAACAATCTCAAGCTAACAATAAAAAATATCATTTGAAAAATAAGAAAAGTTACTCTTATCCTTCAAATATCACACTAATGTGAAGTATAATATATTCAGGAAATACACTTTGTTATTTAAATGAGAGTAGTTGAAATTACAACAAACAATAAATATAATTAACATCAATGATAATTTTCAATCTAATTAGTTGATTTTGATCCAGTTTAATATTACAATAAAGTAAGGATAAACAATGCACTATAATGAAGTAAATGTAAAGAAAGAAAAATAATCCCTAACTATGGACAATCACTTACAATCATTCCATACAATTACAAATAGCTTGATAGAGAAACACATTTCGCATTAGATTGATTTTTACCAACTCAATTTTCTTTTAAACCTGTGGTAATCAACTTTCTATTTCCACCATCGTAACATGAAAAATACACAATATAATTAAAGAATTAAAGATAACATTAATAAAATTATATATCAAAATAGTAAAACATGAAGTAAAACATTTACCTATTACTTCCATTTCCATCACCCGCATTATCTTCCTCACTTGACATGATATCACTATTGTTCTAAAAAATATGTTTAGATATTTGTGTCTTAATACATGTTGATGTTTGAGCAAAATCGTAGAATCTTGAACTTTAAGAATTTTATCGATCAATTTTAGAACACATGAATCTCATAAAGCAACCACATATGAATATATCAGTCAGGTGTAAATATCATAAATATATCAGCCACATAAATATATCAGGCACATATAAATCTCATAAATATATAAGCCATATAAATCATCTCCATAAATAATCCACATAAATCAATAAATCATGAGAGACAAGATATACCTTAGGAAAACCATCCAAACACGTATGATAAAAAACAAAACAATTCTTTGAGTATGATAGAGAGATTTCTAGAGAATCGTTTACAACACATAAGGATATTTCCAGATAAGAGATATCACCTCAGCAATAGAGAATAGAAATCTAGTGCAATCCTGCAGAAACAATTGTATGCAACTCTATTGAACTTATGATATTCCTAGCATATTAATAACAATTCAAAAACCATAGCATGCAAAATGTAGCACATAGGAGGCTCAGTAAACACACCGAGAGCACCACATAGTGCATTCACAAGGAGGAGCTAACTAGAACTCACTTCATGCAATTATTAGCACTCTTGCTTTCCTCAATTATATTTAAATGAATGTTCATTATATTGAACTAAAACTGAACTAACTTGAACTGAATGTTAACTTACTTGAACTGAATGTTAACTCTACTCGAACTGAATGTTAACTGACTTGAATTAAATGTTAACTGAATGTGAATTGAACTCAATACTTAACTGACTTCTGATCATTTAGTTACATGATAACTTAAGTATCATCAATGCTTCACTCTTAGTTCCATCCATGCACAGATTCTATTATTAAATTTTGTGTGGATCTCTTTAGTTAACTGATGTATGTTGCTTAATGAACATTAAGTTGTTCTTTACTAAACTGATTACATTAATTAACAATTCAACTAATGCTTTGATTGAGGCATTCATGTTTTACTAAATATTTATAACTTGATTTCACTCAAACATTTCCATGGGAAATTAGAATTTCTATTTCTCTATGATTTTATCTCATTATCATTAAATAATTAATGCATTCCCCATATGCATATTATTTACCCATATTATCATATCAGACTCATAAAAATTATTCCATACATACGTATGATCATATGTATTACCCCGAGCCATATAGTCATATGCTAAATTAATTCACTCTAGGCATATCTAATCCCTAAAGGATACTTATAGCACTTAGTGACCATGACTGGAAATATATCACATAGTATAACCATATGACTTGCTACAACACAAGTCCATCTCCATAATTGGGTATCCATTCTCATAGGGTATTGTCTATGAGAATCATTGACTTGGTACAACAAAAGTCTAGACTTGATACAACACAAGAATCCAATCTTTATACAACATAAGATTCCAATATTGATACAGCACAAGATCACAATAGAGGCATCCCACCTCAATACATGATGACATATATAGGACTTGATTCAACACAATGTCCTGACTTGATACCACACAAATATTGGAAAATGGTGACTCCTGATGTTGTACAATCAACACTCTGTCTCAGCGAGGGAGACATTATCTGCTTTACCAATAATTTTCTTCCATACCAAGCTTATCTCGAAAGTATATCAACTTTGTTACTGACAACGGCTTGTTCACAAATTCGCAATCTTCTAATCAGTAGCTATGTACTAAAATTTTATTTTTACATGACCATGACTTCGATGAATTAAAAATTTATCTCAATGTGTTATATAATAACACATCGGTTTTTCATAAAGATTGACTATTAACATTGAATAACTGTAGGCTTCAATTATTTTACCATAGTAGGTTGCATCCCAAGCTGCACTACTCCTCGACAGGTAGTATTATCCACAAAATACATTTATCTTATGTAGTACTAACCACAATACACATATCTAATCCCAAGATATATAATAGGCATATTGTGTTTAAAAATACAATAAAGGACCTATTCTAATGTACATTAAAGTTACTCAAACATATGCTTATCAACAAGCATACAAATACAACAGTTCTGCTAGGTACTTTAAGAGACAAAACAACTACTTTTCAAATTAGAATCATCTACATCTTATCCATAATGCAGTCTCTCTAAAATAGAAACTATGGATTTCATATCCATCATAAACAACACATTAAATGTGTAATTATCATGCAGAAAGATAATCTTTTCATTTCTTTCAATTTTCAACATTTGTTGATTTCAAGAATATTTTAACATTTGAAGAAGTTCTTAGTGAGATTGCCATTCTCTATGATGTTATTTAAGGTCCAATCTCTTTCATAGTAATTTCATATCACAATACCCCACATACCCAAATATATGAGTATATAAACTCTCCAAGAGGTTTAACTATTGTTTGGCGGTCCAGACTATAACTCTTCTTGAGTATCAATAGTCTCTGAGACTTTGACCATGTCCTTGCTCATGTGGATTTTCTCCATAATGTATGACAACCCCTGGCTTCCTGAGTTATGTATCATGACTCAATAGGTTGGGGAATTTTAACTGCTACTTGCTTTCAAGATACATTAATACTTCCTCTTCAACTAGAGGATTATTTTTTAAATTTACCAAGCTTGTTCTATATAGATGCTTAGTAAATACGATGGAAATTTTACTCATCCATGGATATGTAGAAAAGTTACACAACTCCTTTTTGAACCATGTATTGGATATAACTGACTAGGAACCTTGTAAATATGTACTACCTTACAATATGCTCTATCTGGAGCAACACATTTGATGTGATATTTCATGATCAATGAACTAGTTTGAATCCATATGTCTGTGAAACTTACTTTCAGTGAATGAGACATGTCTAAATTCAGATACTATTGTACCAAGTATGTAACACAACACATGGTTAGTTGTGCATGTCTATGTACTGACTGCAAATCATATAATTTATCATGGAACCTATATAGATATATCTAGCATATATGAGTGTTGGAATATAATCCGTTGGGATTATACATTATTGTAAATATTAGGAATATGAAGAGACTCTCGGATGTGTGATCCCAAGAGTCATCTTAGATGTATAAATAAAGGCATTCTATGAAGAAATAATATGAATTCGGGAGTTATTCCACCTAACAGTGGTATCAGAGCACCACCTGCCATAACTCCTGGCTGCGTTTCAGTCCTGGCATTCTGTTTGCCAGACCTTCGTTCTACCCTCTACCAAATTCGTTTTAGGCTTCTTGCCCCATCAATCTGTATTTGCATGCATTTTCCTACAGTCTGGGTGCCAATAATTTCGTGCATCCACCTGCAATATTCCACTCAGTAGACGTTTTAGAAAGAAAAAAATAACGGTCTGCCTCTCATTTCTATGTTAGCGTTGGGGTCTTCCATTCATTTCAACCTATGTGTGGAGAACCCTAATCGGTGTAAGTGAAGATTGTTGCATATTTTTTTAGAACTATGTGAGAGACATCTGCATGATGACACCCCTTTACTGTGCATGGTTGATAGTTGTGGATCATTGAGAGTTCTCAACCTGCATGAGACTCTACCATCATGGAGAGAGTTCACAACTAATGATATCTTGTTGATAGCATTGTGCTGCATCGTGGAGAGAGCGCGTGTCTCCCAAGAGCTGTGTATCAGTTTTGTTGCGAGTTGTGCATTGATGACACGTCTGGTCTTCATTCACGAACTCTTTACTAAAACTGCAAAATGCTCTACTGGTGAATGCCCTTTGCATGAAGATTAGTGTGATTGTTGAAGGATTTGCAAAGTCTGAAGAGAACTTGCTGAAAACTCACACCATTCTTCAACTGCGTGAAGGTAATAAGTTGCATAATTATTTATGTATTGCCTGTGACCATTGGAAGTGCATAAAACCTAATTTTTTCCTAGTTTTATGCATGAAGTTTAATATGACGACTCTACTGTGTATATGATGCGGCATGATCGATGTGTATTTGACTTATGGAGAAATAATATGCTACGTATGAGTTCAAGACATATGTATTGAAGAATATAAGTCTGTAGTTGTTCAGAAGACTACTATACCTAACCCTAATATGTAACCACGCACTCTCTTCTTACCATTCCATGTTTACCATTGTGTCTCCACTCAGCCGTTGTATGTATTGAGACTATATATACCTTCGATCCATCGCGAGGAGTAATAATATTGTGCACTACAAATTTTGAGTGTGAGCTGACTTCCATAGGTAAACTCCGTCCTCATACAATTGCGTGAAGTGGAACTGTGTTGATGAGTCTGTGTCTGTTGGAAACTTGAATTCTGCTGGAAACTTGAATTGAGTATTTGTAAGAAATTGCAAATGTTGATGAGTGAACACAGTGGAGACTCATGCTCTCATACATTTGCGTGGAGACCGTGAAGACTGCGTTGAAAAGACAAGAAGGCTGCATTCTAATCCTGTGTTTCTTTGAGAGTTGTGCCTCTCCCTCACCATCACCTGTGTGAGGACTGTACATTTGCGTAACCAGTTCACAAACAATGGTATTTCCTTTGGCGTATTGCTGAGCAGTTATTCTAGTGCTAAAAATTTGCTTATGAACTTATTGACAGCTATCATCTTCCATGAACCCTACTATTTGGTTGGTTTAAAGTTGAGGCTCTTTATTTCTTAAGTTGTGCGAACTGAATGATTTTATATGATGCCAAGATAATGAATATAGAGTTGAGATTGCATTTGATAACTGAGATTTATTTTGAGAGCTGTGAATTCCATGTGTGAGTGATCTCTCTTGGTTGAATGCAGGAGTTATTCATATGATAGTGCATGGTATTCATATACTTCAAGTAATACACTTAATAGCAAAGACATTGACATTGTTGTAAAGCTTGAGGAAGGTGGCAGAGACTTAGACCTGCACCTTTACTCTTTCTTATTTTTCTCCTATTGTTTTAGTTGCAAGATTCAATCATAGAAGATGCAATCTGGAGAATCACTTTGCTTTGTTCAGAAAGCAAAGAAACACACCAAATACCAATACAAAGATCATCCCAAAGGAGAAAGAAGCAAGAGAGGCAGAGGAAGAAGAAACTTCAGAGGTAGAGGAGGCAGAAACAACTCCAGCAAAAGATCAGATTTGAAGTGCAAGCATTGTGGAAAGATTGGACACATAGTAGATTAGTGTTGGGCTTCGTGGGACTCCATCAAAGATAGACATAACCAAAATAAAGATGACAATAAGAACCAATATGCTAGTAAATCTTCAAATTCTGCTCATTGTATTGTTGCACATTGTAATCTTGGTATTAATGAAATGACTTCACTTTCATCTTACATAGATTGTTGGCTACTTGATACTGGTGCAACATCACACATGACTTTTAGAAAACACTGTTTTGAAGAACTTAATGAAACAATAAATGGCATAGTTTACTTTGTAGATAAGTCAAGTCTTAAACCAAAGGGAATGGGCACCATTCGGCTGAAGATGCTTGGATTCCCTGATTTCTTGTTGAAGAATGTTCTTTATCTTCCAGAGTTGCAGAGAAGCCTGCTATCCTTGGTGCAGATTCGACAGCAAGGCCATTCCATCCACATGTTTGATGGAATCATAGAAATAAGAAAGTCCTCTGATAACCAAGTCATCATGACTGGATACGAAGATGGGAAGCTGCTGAAGCTAAAGGGTTCATCTGCAAGGGTTCAGAACTATGACTACCTCTCTCAGCATGGAGAAGGTAATTTGTCATCAAGTTTATTGTGGCATGCAAGATTTGGTCATCTGAATTATAACAGTCTTCATTTGTTGAGAAAGAATGGTGTATTTGGTTTGCCCACCATTCCCAAAGAGAAGAGCAAATGTGATGCATGTATATTAGGGAAACACAGTAAGCTACCATTCCATGAATCTAAATTCAGAGCAAGTAGGAAATTAGAATTAGTGCATTCTGATTTATGTGGCCCAATGCCAACTCCTTCTGCCAATGGGAGTAAGTATTTTATGACCTTTGTTGATGACTACTCAAGAATGTGCTGGATTTACTCATTAAAGGAAAAATCATAAGCATTTCAAACATTCAAGGACTTTCATGCATTGATAGAAAAACAAGAACAATCTAAAATGGGTACACTTCATACTGACAATGGAAAAGAATACACTTCAAATGCTTTTGAAGATTATCTTTGCCAACATGGAATTGCACATCAGACTACAGTTCCCTACAATCCTTAGCAAAATGGTGTAGCAGAAAGAATGAACAGAACCATAATGAATATGGTACGCTCAATGATGTTTTTTAAGAATGTAAAACTAATTTTTTCGGGTGATGCAGTGAAATGTGCATCCTATTTGAGAAACAGAAGTCCCTCAAATGTTGTTGATAATAAGAATCCACATGAAATGTTGTTTGGCCATCTCCCTTCAGTCAGGCATCTCAGAGTTTTTGGTTCCACCTGTTATTCCTTGATTCCAAAGGAGCAAAGAAACAAGCTTGGTGCTCGAAGCAGAAAATGCATTTTCCTGGGGTACAAAGAAAACTCCAAGGCATACCATTTGTATGATGAGGTAAACAAGAAGTTTGTTATTTCCAGAGATGTCATTTTTCTTGAGACTAATAAAAATGACCAGTCCATTGAGAGACAGCTTGATCCTTTGGAAAAATATCCTCATCCAAAGAAATATTCTGAAAATGAATATGAAATTCCAAACCTTGAAGGGGGGATTCCTATTCTGGATCAACCTTTGGAATTTCCATATGAAGAACCAACTCCCCTGCATGAAGAAGTTCCTACTACTTCACCTGAACAAGAGATTCAACTAGATGATGTGATTGAGAGACTTGGAAGACTCAACCTTGAAGGAAATGAAGCACCACCAGCTGATCAACCAGGACCATCACGGAATATTCCTAAATGGGCCACAAAGACACTTGAAAGTGTCCATCCGGATGAAGTTTGAAAGACGGGAACACGAAGTTCAAAAAGACATGAAGATGGAGGAGAAGCAGATAATTCAGGTGATGACATGGATGTATCATTTGATTGTGAATTTAATTTATCTGCTAACTTTGAACCAACTTCCTTTGAAGAAGATTCTACTCGAGTTGAGTGGAAAGAAGCTATGCAGAATGAGTATGATGCACTCATGAAGAATGGAACTTGGAAGCTGGTTGACCCTCCATTTGGAACCAAACCAATTGGTTGCAAGTGGGTGTACAAAAGAAAATACAGATCAGATGGCTCACTTGACAAGCACAAAGCAAGGCTTGTAGCAAAAGGCTATGCACAGAAGGAAGGAATTGACTATGAAGAAACGTTTTCTCCTACAGCAAAATGGGCTACCATCTGTACCTTACTCTCTTTAGCTACTCAGAATGGGTGGAAAGTTCATCAGATGGATGTGAAGACTGCTTTCTTGAATGGATACTTGAAAGAGAATGTCTTCATGTCTCAGCCAGAAGGCTTTGTTGTGAAAGGAAAAGAACAAAAAGTATGCAAGCTTGTCAAATCCTTGTATGGCCTAAAACAAGCGCCTCGCGCATGGTATGAAAAATTAACCGAGCATATTTTGAAGTTAAAATTCGAACATTTTGATCTTGATGATGCAACACTGTTTATAAAGAAAGTTGGAAGATCTGTTGTGTATCTTGTGGTGTACGTAGATGATCTTTTGATGATAGGGAACAATGAGAGCTATATAGCATCCATAAAGAAAGATTTAAAAAAGATCTTTGAAATGACAGATATGGGACATCTCCACTATTACTTAGGAATTGAAGTCACTCAACATCCTATGTCCATATTCCTATCTCAAAAAAAATATGTTGGAGAACTACTAGACAAATTTTGCATGACAGAATGCAACCCTATCTCTACTCCAATGGAATAGAAAATGAAGCTCACATCAAGTGAAGGAAAAGAATTTGAGGATGCGACCAAGTATCAACAACTTGTAGGAAGACTTATCTACCTTACAACAACTAGACTAGATATTTTTTATATTATTGGCATACTTTCAAGGTTCATGCATAAACCTTGTGAAGGACACTGGTCAGCTACAAAAAGAGTTCTAAGATACTTGAAGGGGACTCAAGACGTTGGACTCAAGTACTCTAAGGTGGATGACTTCAAACTTATTGGGTACTCAGACTCAAATTTTGATGGAAATAACGAGACAGGAGTATCAACTTCTGGATACACTATGAGTCTTGGATCAGCAGCTGTCTCATGGAGATCACGCAAACAGTCAGTTCCGGTAGATTCAACAACAGAAGCAGAATATGTGGCCGCAGCTGAAGCAATGAAAGAAATAGTATGTCTCAGGAATATACTTGAATATTTTCAAGAAAAACAAGAGAACTCCACTCCATTATTGATCGACAATACTTCTGCAATCAAGCTGGCTAAGAATCCTAGATTCCATGATCAAACCAAACACATCAACACAAAGCATCATTTTATTTGACATCATGTAGAGGCCAAGATAGTCCATCTTCGACATTGTTCCAAAAATGATCAAGTTGCAGACATCTTCACCAAAGAGCTTGGACGAGAAAAGTTTGAAACATTCAGAAACATGCTCGGACTTACTAACACCCCTTCGTATTAAGGGGGGGATTGTTGGAATATAATCCGTTGGGATTATACGTTATTGTAAATATTAGGAATATGAAGAGACTCTCGGATGTGTGATCCCAAGAGTCATATTAGATGTATAAATAAAGGCATTCTATGAAGAAATAATATGAATTCGGGAGTTATTTCACCTAACAATGAGATCCTACAAATCTGAACAAGAATTAGATTTATCTTTATGTGTGTGATCATGGATTTATAATCCATTGTTCTTGAATCCTTTCAGGAAGTCTACTGAACATTTTCTCAATAGAATAAAATAATATCTAATGACATTTACACCTCTAAACTTAAGAATCACCCAATATTATTACATATATATTCCGTTTGAGTACCATACATGGTTTCTACATAAGAGGAGGTTAATTTAACTTGTTCCCCTAGTTTTTTCCAAGAGATAGAAAATGTAGCTTCTCCCTCTCAACATCTAGGATGTGAGAATCATAAATTTGAGTATTCCATCACATAGATTCATACTCCTCTATATCTAACACATATATGAATATAATTAATATAAATACATTACCTTGAAGAGTCTTTGCATTTATTCAAATAGAATTAGGGCTTCTATTTTGTCTTATTCCTAAGAAACATAGGAACCTCCTGATATACTATTTTTCAAAATCATCCATTCAAATGAATCCATGTCATTATCTTTTTGTAGGTCAGGGAATATGTTTTTCCATACAATAAAAATTATTCAAATGATTAATAACATTACATAACCAAGAATATAGAATTTATTTCAATATAGGATTGTGATGCTTGGAACACTCTGTTCTGAAGCATGTGTAGGGTTTCCCTAGATGCTACCCTTGGCCTGATGCTTGAAGTTTCTACCCCTGGACAGTGATTTCTCATCTTCCCTCTTTATGCTTAGTGATCCTGTTGCCGCACAATTTTCCGTGATTGCTAGTTGTGATTCTCGTCCCTGTGGTTATTCTATGGGTTGGTTTCTCATTTTTTCATTCTTTGGTTATGGAGATTCATGAACAACTTCAGGAATTTAAGGCCCTAGTTCAAACCCCTACTCTGTAGAATTCATCTCTGCCTCCCTCCAAGTATGTAAAAAATATTGATGAGATCCCCTCTCTGGAGATCTCTCCTTCATATCCATGACAGAAAGCAATAATTCTCTTAGAGAAAAATCTCATTGGCAAGTTTACAGGGCTGTGTGCCAACCCTAAGGCGGTGGATATTTGGATTACGGAACATTGGAACCCTATTCTGCAAGGACAGGTCTCTCTCTTCGTAGCTGGTATGGGTTATTTTGTTTTTATGTTTCTGAATAAAGAAGAATGAGATTTAGTTTTTTGATTGGGTCCCTTCTTTATGGGCTTGAGAGGGATGTTTTTAGCCCCTTGGACTCTAGGTTTTAACCCATAAGCATAGATTACAACTGCTCCATTATGGGTAATATTGCCTCATCTCCCACTTCATATTTGGGGGAAAATCTCTCTTGCAAACATCAGTGATAAGCTAGGGTGCTACCTAGATAGTGAATATCCAAAAGGGGGTTAGTTTTCTTGTACCCACATTTGTGTAGAGGTAAATATCAAGAAAGGGATTTCAAAGACCCTAAATCTTAGTTTAGGAGAATGGAGCCACATCCAAGAACTAGATTATGAGCAGATTCCATTCAAATCAAACTTCTTCCATGTTTATGGCCACTTTTCCCAAATCTTCCCCATGCTTTCTGGATCTCATAAATCAACAATTCCCCCTGCCCCTAAAGAAGTAGAGTTACATATGGTCACTAATCGACGAAGCTATTAATTTGTCACAGTGGTCTAGGAACTGAAAACACGGTCTTTCAAAGAATTCAGACAAATATGCATAAAATAGGCAAAATGGTGCTGCAATGGAAGTAGCATCTATGTATCATCAAATGAAAGAATGATGATACACTAAAAATGATCATTCTAGATGCATGAATTCCAAGACAATTCAAATTCCCAAGGAGGTCATTCAAATTGAATGAGCGAGTCTATCTTAACTGAATGTAATCCATAGTGAACACTCAAGTTAACCACTGATCAAAACCCTAATTGACTCAACTGAGTCCTAATTGAAGTCAGAGTGCAATAAATGACTAATTCTAACTGAAAGTAGCTCAAACACATGTCACTGCAAGCCAACCAACAAGTGGTAGCACATCAATAACTCCAATGAACCCCGATGAGGTTAACTGAAGTCTAACTGACCATCAAAAGTGGTTAGAAGCACCCCTGTTGACTCCAGTTCATTAAATATTAATTAAATAATCAATTTAATGAAAGGAATCACCTTCACTACTCTGTTTAACTTATTATAACTATTAGTTATCAATTAAGTGCATTTAGGACACTCGGATCACCCCCATAGTGCTCCAGTTTGCCTCCTTGAATGAAGGAGAAGGCTTAGTTGGTCTTATTGACTGAAGGTAGGAGTGGGTGTGCTCATGTTGATGTCATATAATGCTCCTATGATGTCAATAAATTTAATAAAACTTATGGTAGTGGTTTAACTAGGCCAAATTGATCAAAATGAGTGTGTATGGTGGTAAATGTCTCCAACACCCCCCCCTTAAGCTATACGCGGGAGAAGTAGAAAACATAAAGTGCATAATAATGGTAGGGATTCAGCAACAAAGTCCATAGGTCACCCTGTACAATACTAAAACTCAAACAATGCTCAAAACAAACTAAGTGAGGAAAAGAGGGAAAACCTAGTGGGAAACCCCCCCCCCCCCCCCCCTCAAGCTGAACACTGAAAGTAGTTGGATCTCCCTAATGAACTCACCCCCAATAGTGAACGAAGGTAAGTGAACTTATTTTCTGAAAATATCTTGGTAAATATTTTTGCAATCTACTTATCAGTTGGGCAGTATTGCAGAATGATGGTCCTGTCATGCACTAGCTCCCTAATATAGTGCATGTGTATCTCTACATGCTTGGTCCTCTACCTGGTAACTGGATCTATGGATATCTTAATAGCACTTTTATTGTCACAAAAGAGGATAGTGTACAAAGTACTACCAATTTCAAACTCTGAAAGAATTCCTTGCAACGAAGCAGCTTGGATGCAAGCATTCATCGCTCCTCGGTACTCGGCCTCTGCTGAAGACAATGCTATGGTGGCTTGCTTTATGCTAGAGCAGAAAATGGGGCCACCAAAAAACATGAATACATATCTGGAAGTAGAATTCTGATCAATAGAATCACCCACCCAATCGGAATCTGTGTATCCAACCAGCTCTAGCTCGGAATCTGTAGCATAGTGAATGCCGTAGGTCCTAGTTCCCTGAATCTACTGGAGGATCCTGTTGGATTCCTTCCAATTAATATCATGGGGCTGCTGCATGTTTCTTGATATAGCATTCATGACATAACAGATATCATGCCAAGAACGAGTCAAGTACAAGAAGCTACCAATCAGCTGTCGATAAATAGTGCAGTCCATGGGAGGTGTGCTTTTTCCTTCTTCAAGGTTGATCCCTGAAAGGAATGGGAATGGTGCAGGACTACATTCAGCCATATTAAACTTGAATAAAAGGTATGATATGTATTTTTACTGAGTGAATATTATCCCATCATAATTTTGCTCAATTTCGAGCCCCAAAAATTGTTTTAAGAACCCCAAATGGCTAATTTCAAATGTATTGTGGGGAGCAGTTTTGATGACTGAAATAGAAGCAACGGTGCTACCTGTGATCAATAAGTCATAAAAATATAAACCAATAATAATAAAATTACCATCATACTTCTGTATGAACACATTTGGATCTAATTTACACCTTTGGATGTTTTTCGAGAGAAGAAAGGCATCCATCTTGGAATAGCACTCTCTTGGGGCCTGTTTTAACCCGTATAGTGACTTCTTTAGCTTGCAAACCAAAGATGGATCAGAAATGTATCCCTCAGGATGCTTCATGTATATCTCCTCATGAATATCTCCATGCATAAAGGCTGACTTAACGTCCATATGATGCACTTCCCAGTGCTTAGATGCTGAAATTGCCAAAACTAGGCGGATGGAGTCCATTTTTGCAACCGGTGAAAAAGTCTCATGGTAGTCCACACCTTGGATCTAGAAGAAACCTTTTTCAACTAGAATTGTCTTATATTTTTAGGTGCTTCCATCTGCAGCAACCTTAGTCTGAAACACCCACTTTCATTGAACCAATTTCCTTCCTGGAGGAAGAGAAACTAGCTCCCAAGTAGTGTTTTTCTGAAGAGAACTCATCTCTTCATCCATGGCAACTTGCCATCTCGGATCCTTCCGAGCATGGTAGTAAGAATTAGGGTCTGAAATTATCATCAAATAACAATATCCAGACAGAAAATAATCAGGACAAGAGAGTGCAATAACTGCTCTTTGGAAATCAGACCGGGTTCTCCTTGGATTATTCGGATTTCCAATGTTATCTCATGCGGATGGGAGTGTCTATCTGGCCGAAGTTGGGAGATGATTTTGTACTTCAGGTTCTGATTCAAAATCTGATGTTTTCTATACACTGATATTAGAAATTATAGGATCCAAATCAGGGTCATCACCTCCAATTTCATCATCCAAATATTCAGTAGAATAGGAAGGAAATTCAACAGTTTTCTCCTTCATTAGTTCCACCTCCTGAAGAGGCTCATCGAACTTCACACTCCTTTAGATGATGATCTGTTTTGTTTTGATACATAGAAGCTTGAAATATTTTTATTCATCAGGATACCCAATAAATAGACATTCTATGCTTTGTGTTTGTATAGCCCTCCTTTTATCAAGTGGAATTCGGGCCCATGCAGTGGACCCAAACACCCATAGATTCGACACATCCGGCTTGTGTCTGAAGTATGCTTTGAAATGGGTCTTCCCTTTCATATATGAGTGTGGAACTCTATTCTGAATATATTCTACAGCATGCATGGCTTCATCCCACAAATTTTCATCCAACTTCTTTAATTCCAACATACAGGTGGTCATCTCCTTGATAGACTGATTCTTCCTCTTTGCTACATCGTTCTGCTAGGGAGTGTAGGGAACTGAATACTAGACCTGAATGCCAATTTGGGAACATATTTGTAGAAACTAATCATTGACATACTCCCTGTCATTATTAGATCTCAATATCTTGATCTTTTATCTAGATACATTCTCAATCATGGCCTTTAAATCAGTGAATTTTTCATAGACTTCAGACTTCTTTTTTATAAAGAAGACCCATGTGTACCTGGAAAAATCATCAATAAAATTTAGAACGTACCTTGATCCATTCATGGATGTGATAGGCATTGGACCTTTGAGATCAGAATGTATTGGTCCCAAGAAGCATGATGCTCGGCTTGCCTTCCCTCGATCAAACCTATGCTTAGGGTGCTTTGCAACAAAATAGCCCTTGCAAATTCCAGTGGTTTCCTTGATGACCGAGAGGCCTTCAACCATAGAATTTTTCTATAATTGATATAAGTATTTGAAGTTTATATGGCTGAACCTCTCATGCCACAATCTACTAACTTCATTTCCATGAGTCAGCAATGCGGTGGGCTTTGCATCCACTACAAAATGGGAGAACTCATAGTCTTTTGCATGATGGTTTGCAAGGCCTTTTGTCACAAGTTTCCTAGATTCAATTTCTGTGATCTCTACATCATTTGGGCTGAAGGATACTCTCTAGGGAAATCTCATATATGTCATTTGATAAACACTAAGGAGGATTGATGCAAGAGATGGTACATACAAAACATTTGAAAAATATCCATTCTCAAGATCTACAGTACCTTGTCCTTCGGAAATGATGGTGGAGTCATCTCCCATTACCCTGGTATCCAAAGATGAGAAGGAGTCTCTTTTAGCCATCATTTGGTTGAAAGGTCTAGAATCTATCAAGAGTGCTTTGGACTTTGAAGTGCTTTCCATGAGGGCATGACCTCTTTCATGTTGTGCTTCCCGATCTTGCTAATCTCTCCTCCAAAATATTTCCAGATGATTGATGTGATTTCTCTCAAACTGAGAGGTAGCTTCATCAAGTTTCTTTTTCATGTAGGCATGTTTAGGGTGGAAGCCCTTCCTGTAGTATGAATAATTGACTTTTTCCTTTCCATGATGCCCTTTTCCTTTGTTCTTCTTTGAGCCAGAAGACTCTCCATGCTACTGGTTTTCAACTTTAGGATTAGGAGCTTTGAATTTGGTTTTTGGGTGCTTCTGCTGCTTTCCTTTACCCTTGAAATATTTGAGCCCCAAGACATGGAGGGCTTGATCATGGGAGGATCTGATGATCCCCATCTGGACAAGCTTATCATGTTCACTTGTTAGGGACTCAATGAAGGAATTGAGTGAAGGAATCTTCCATATATGGGTTGTGATCTTCCCCGCATGGAATGTAGAGACAAAAACCGAATAATCAGCTCCAATTTTGGAGAGTATGGTGAGGATGAGTTGAATCCTCCTTCTCCACTTTACATTGCTTCAACAGTAAGAAAATGTGTTTGAACTTTGTGAAAAATTCATTCAAGGTCTCGAAATTGGAAGGCTGGAGAGACATCAACTCATTCTCAAGCTGGTATACTCTCAAATCATCCTACTTTCCATACAGGGTTTCCAATTTGTCCCAGATTTCCTTTGGATACTTCAATCTTGAGAGATGGAAAAGAAGATCCTAGGAAACATAGAGGCACAAGAATCCGAATGCTTCATCTTTTTTGTTCAAGAATCCAGATTTTTCTGTCACAGAATTAGGCTCTTCTTTAGTGTCCATAGTGACCCTATAGAGTCCTCTGGCATGTATTTGGATCCCCATGTCTCCTTTCCATGAGTGGAAATTGAACAGTGTCAAGAGTTCTACGAAAGAAGCCATCTGAAATTGTTGGAGTGAATGCTTTCACCTGTTAAAAACCTGTAAATCACAACAAAAGGGGCACTATAAGGTCAGACATCCTACACATTTTAGGTTTTCATCACACTCATCATAGTTGATCAAGCAAGCTTGACCAACAATTTCCTTACTTGGGGTATTAAGTGGTAAGCCTTGGCTTCTAGTGTAGTGCTAGAATTTTTGAGATTTGCTCAATTTTTCATGCAAGATCTGTCAAAAACCTTGTTTTTGAGAGATCTAAGCTTCGTCCTTCCATGAGCTCTAATACCATATTAATTTATCACAGTGGTCTAGGAACTGAAAACACAGTCTCACAAAGAATTTAGACAAATATGCATAAAATTGGAAAAATGGTGCTGCAATGGAAGTAGCAGCTCTGTATCATCAAATGAAAGAATGATGATACAATACAAATGAGCATGCCATATGCATGAATTCCAAGACAATTTGAATTCCCAAGGAGGTTATTTGAATTGAATGAGTGAGTCTAGCTTAACTGAATGTAAGCCACAGTGAACACTCAAGTTAACCACTGATCAAAATCCTAATTGACTCTGCTGAGTCCTAACTAAAGTCGGAGTGCAATAAATGACTGAGTCTAACTGAAAGTATCTTAGACACATGTCACTACAAGCCGACCAACAAGTTGTAGCACATCAATAACTCCAATGAACCCCGATGAGGTTAATGGAAGTGTAATTGACCATCAGAAGTCGTTGGAGGTGCCCCTGTTGACTCCAGTTCATTAAATATTAATTAAATAATCAATTTAATGAAAGTAGGTTCCTTCACTGCTCTATTTAACTTATTGTAACCATCAGTTATCAATTAAGTGCATTTATGACACTCAGATCACCCTCGGAGTGCTCCAGTTATCCTCTCCGAATGAAGGAGAAGGCTTAGTTGGCCTCCTTGACTGAAGGTATGCGTGGGTGTGCTCATGTCGATGTCATACAGTGCTCATTTGATGTCAATTAACTCAATAAAACTTAATATAGTGGTTTATCTAGGCCAAATTGACCAAAATGAGTGTGTATGGTGGCAAATGTCTCCAACAGATGCCCCCTCGACAAAAGGAGCCTCAACAACATAAGGATCCTCCTCAATATCCTCCTCCTCCTCCCACAAAATTCTCTCCTCCACTGGAAGACAAAAAAATCTTTGAATTTTTGTAGGAATTCAATGCTCAAGAATATTAAGCAGCGGAAGATTCGGTCCAAGGTGCGACCCCCCCAGGTCCTTTCGACCCCTTAGAGCCAGTTGCTCCTGCCCCCTCCATGAAAGAAGCTTCTCCAGGCCTTGCTCCTTTAGGATCCAAGAGAGATGCCCGAAATTTAGACCATGAGACTTCAGCCCGAGAAAAAACTAGATTCATTATTCCCTTCCTCTGGGTCATAGGGAAACTCTGATCCTGAAGACTTATCAGCCCCTTCTCCTCCCCTCACGAAAGGGAAAAAGACCAATAAAGAAGGTAGGGAAAAAGAAGTAGCCTCAAAAAAAAAATTGGACTCTTAGAAGCGGTTGGAACCTTTCATTAAGGGGAATTTTACCTCCCCTTCTAATTAACATTTTGCTTCTGCACTCTTCTCTGCTCATAGTTCCTGAGAGTTTACTCTTGTAAGCAATTTTTGTCTTTTTCTCAAAAAAGATCTAGAAGCAAGTGGGATTTACCTCCCAAGATATTCATAAGAAGGCTGATAGTACTATTTGAGATCATCAACTATGTTTAATTTTGTAAGCTCCATATTTTGGTTAACCATAAAACGATCAATGCAACTCTAACCGTTCTTGTATAAAAAAATAAAAAGTTACATAACCAAGAAATGTAATCATGTGAAAACTTTCAACATACTGGCAATGATTCACACAATTATGTACATAGACTTAATAATTTTTTTGACATAACCTAATTCATATCTTTTGTGATGTTTTGTAACCCTATATTAGTTCAAAAATTCATATTTCATAAAATAAAAATGTAGCCCCATATTCATATCTCATGAAGCAAGCATGAATCCCTCTATCTGATATATTATGACCAATCATGCAATCCTATATTCATAGCTCATGAAGCAAGCATGAAACCATCTATCTCATGTATTATGAAGGAAAGTTTCAGCTTTATATTAGTCATATATAAGTATATATTAGTCATGCATAAGTCTTATATCATTCCTCTATTATATCAAATAATATGGACTCGTGAGATCAACAGTATCCTAATAAAAGACAAACAATAATGTATATGTTCAACGCAATTCCAAAGTCCAAGAATATAGACATCTATATGATATTCATGGAACATATTCAAAAACCTTTAGATATGATTTATAACAACATATAATAGTCAAAATATAAATTACTTATCTTTTATTGATTTGTGTGGGCTCCCTCTTGATCTCTACACCCTTGCAGAGAAAGCCAAACTCCTTCTTTATTCACTTAAATGGAAGAGCTTCTTTATAGTGAAATGATTTATCTGTGTCTTTATTCTTTTGTTGGGTAGTAGGGTAGACCCGGGTTTAATCCTTATGTGCTGCACCAACAAAAGACCCACTGTGTTGGCCCTTTCGGCACACAACCTGTGCGCACGTTGCAGTCTCACCCGAAACAGCAATGGGGTGCCACAGACTCAGGTTTCTGCACGCAGAGAGGGGTATTACTGTACCTTAGCCTTTAATAAACTTATTAATCAACAATTACTCACTCTGTCATTCATTTATCGATATATATATATATTTCGCAGATAGATGAATAATCATGACTTGCTTAACCCACGACAGGGAATTCACAGCGAGGCTTATTACTAGCAGTGATCTTATGTTATCAAATGTATACAGATTTAATGCATAAAAATAGCAGAAATAGAAACAACACAATAAACCACGACACCAAATATAACGTGGTTCACCCCCAATGTAGGGGCTACGTCCACAAACTACATTTTATTCAACTTGCTACAAAACCATAGTTTGATCTGCGCACTCAGCTGCAGATCCCTTCAGTCCTTACAGCCGCGCACATAGCAGCAGGCCTCTACACACACAACTGCAGATCTTTCTTTCTCTTCTTACAAAATCCCTCTGCGCACACAGCTACAGAGGTCGTCCACGCACACAGCTGGGACTTAACCTTTCCTTACAAAATCAACCTTAGCTTCGCCTTATTCTTACTTACATCATAAAAACCTAACCTATATTCTTTACACAAGCACTTATTTATACTGCGAATTTTTACAAAACCATGTTCTTAAACCATGGGAACCCAAAAAAACCCTAAACCCTGGATTTAAACCACGGGTTTATTACAAAAAGGGGTTTTGACTTACCCTGACACCCCTAAGACTATCTTGACCCATAACTCAGCTTACCAATAGCTGCGAAGTTACCAAAACTAGTAATCCTTAGGGTACGCGCCCCAATAGGCCCCTAAGACTCACTAGTGGCCCGTCCCGGGACACTCTGCGAGGACTCTGGTGGGAGAATCTTCTGTGCGAGGGTCTGGAAGCGACTGGTGAGATTATGCAGTATATCATCAGCGGCTTTCTCCTTTTCCACCAATTCCTGTAATATTGAAGATGAGTCTGTGTCATCCTTTTCCTGCGCAAAAGTGTCATAGGTCTTCAAAAGTTTGAGCTGGCTTTCCGCAGTATTG
Organism: Pseudotsuga menziesii; assembly: GCA_001517045.1. NCBI lineage: Eukaryota > Viridiplantae > Streptophyta > Pinopsida > Pinales > Pinaceae > Pseudotsuga > Pseudotsuga menziesii. The sequence goes on along the minus strand of LPNX010253862.1, from coordinate 35,061 downwards.
CTCAATTCTAATGCTTCATCAACCAGGGGTTGTAACGCATTTTCCAGCATCGTTACCTTCGTCCTGCAGCACTCGATTTCCTGCTGAATTTCCTTGCTGCGCTTCACTTTAGCCATCTTCTGCATAGGTGGCAGCGTCTTGATTTCTATTCTGACTGCATCTAATTCATCCTGGCGCAACTTGATGGTTTCCTGAATCTTCCCTACATTTGGATGGTCCTGTAGGTTTTCCCATGCTTCTATGCTGTCTTCCATTAGTTTTGCGACGCTGGCCACATTATCTGATATTTTTGCTGCTGAAGCCTTGATGTCCTGCTGGCACTGTTCTCGGACTTCTGGTGGAGTCTCAGGAGGAATTCGCAGTTAAAGTTCTGCAATCTGGTGCTGGTGTTCTATCTTCATCCTTTCAACCTCACTGCGGGACTGCTGGGCATAGTCTCTCAGCTTAGCGATTCTCTGCTCTGGTTCCTCTGCTCCCTGTATGTCGGAGTTAGAAAGACTCCGACATGCCTCATCCAATGCTCGCATCAGCGTAGTTGTTGTCTGTTCAGCCTCTTTCTTCTATTGTGCGATCTCTTCTAGGCGTGCTGCAAAGGTTTTGTTTTGTTTGATGGTGTCTTCCAATTGGATTTGTGACACTTGGGTACGGGCATGGATCTCCTTTCTAATCGCGAGCTGACAGAGGTGCAACTCTGACATAGACATCTTTGTATAATCAAGCCCTGCGGTTATATTCGTCTGGGGTCGGGAATCTGTGTCAGGATGTATCAGATTTGCGCTTGATACCTATCCCTGGTGATCTCTGGGTGGCCATTGCCTAATATCCTGCTGCGTGGGTGCCATAGTGCTACTTGTCACAGTACTGTGCACTGATTTTGTTGCTAGCTCTTTTAACTCTGATACCTTGTTTGCGATACCTGAGAGGCCAGCAAGATGCAGTTCCGCAAACTCTGACCATTTTTTAGTAAGCACTGTCGTAGACTGTTCTAGAGCATGCTCCAGCGCATCCAGCGTGACAGTGGCTTCTTCCTCGATATCTTTGTCCTTCGATGCTTTTGCCTTTTTGGGGGACTGCGGCTTGGTTACCTCGGCTACTTCTGGTGACTTGCGCTTCGTTGGTGGGTTAGGATCTGATATGGTCTTGACCGACTCCTCATCCTATTCATCCTATTCATCCTGTCTGCCGTCTCCACCCTAGCCATCGTCATTCATCTGTGAATCACTTAGGTCTTCGCTATCTTCCAATGGGATCTGTTGCTGCACCTGACTAGTACCTGCGCCAATATTGGTAGCTGGGGGAACCGGAATAGAGGGTTTTTTCCCTAAATCTTTCAGCCATTTGACCAGCCATTGCTGAACTATCCGCCTGATATCTGGTTCGGTGACTACATATGGTAATTTGAAGCATTTCCGTTGAGGATCTGCACGAGCTTGAATGAAAACATGATGCATATTGGCACTAAAGTGCGTGACGCCCTTGTATTGAGAGAACACTTCATTGGTAAGTCGAGGTGTTCGCACAATCTCATAGTGAATACTCATAGCATAGAAGACGAACACAGTGTTTGTCATCTGCTGAGCTTCCTTATCTAAGGATATCCATAGGGAGGCATACCTCGCTGCCCCTGGCGTGCCGGGGTTTATTTCTACAAACTGGGCTTCAGTGGGTTCTTTCCACCCAACTAATGCAATAAGGATTACAAGCCAGGAATAATGAAAAGGTCTACCTTTTTCTTGCGCATCGCGGGCATCCTCCAGAAACTCCTTCGCAAGATATTCGGCCCAATTATAAGTATACCCCTCAGCGCAGTTCATAGCAATCCGGATAACCGGGGCAGGTACTTCAGTTGGCCTGCATTTCCGTATGAGTTTGTAGGCTAGGAGTTCAGCTACAAATCGAATGGGATGCTCCTGAATCGCGGAAGTGTGATACCCCCGTTTCCCTTTTGCCAGGCCAAACCGCTCTTTCATGGTTTGCGCGAGCTTTGTATCGTCATGTTTGGACGGAAATTCAGTTCTTGGATCAGGTCCTGCCATGGGTAAACCTGTGATCTTATGGATGAGGGTGGCATCAATAGGAATTTGCTGGTCCCCTATCCATAAATAGCCGTCATGCACCAGGGCTAGTAACTGCTTGGCCACTACAGTCACATGTATGCCACGTCCAAAATGGGGAATGTTAAGTATCTTGAGTAGGCCAGCTTTGTCCAGGCCCGCAGCCCATGGTTGCACTCCCAGTAGTGTGACCCTATGATCCGGGTACTTGACGCGGTGCAAGTATTTTGCTGGTTCAAACTGTGGTAACTTGCCATGGTCATTGGTGTTGTGATCGCTGCACTTAAGCCGATCAATCTTCCCTGTCATACTTCCTATCAACTGTACTCCCGGTGGCAGCGAGGGTGTGGCTAATGTAAATTGATTTGTGCGACAGGGCAACGCAGTACCTAGGCGAACAGGTGGTAGATATGGTGGCTGTGGTGGTGGAATATTCTCCCTTCCCCCGGCTGGGGCCTGTGCGGAGCTAGAGGGCTCCATAGGATGAGCTGCTGGTGTTTTCCCTGTTTGCCGTTGCCGGTCTTGGTTGCGCTTGGTGCGAACTTCAGTTCTAGACTTTTTCCTGGCAGACCGTGTCTGCATCGGCCGTGGTGGTGCTAGGGGAGTGTCTTCACAGTGAGCTAGGGAAGGCGGCCGATTAGAGCAGGTGATCAAACCCTCTTGCTCAAATTCTCTGACCAAAGCGTCAATCTCATGTTCGATGGTCATGGGTTCGCTCAGAAATCTTGAATAAATGCAGGACGCAATTTTCCCTAACTTAGGCGTCTTCTTATACATGCCAACAATCAAATCGGGCAGGACAGTGCATTGAAGGCACCAATTCTGACGAAAATATTGTCCATGTGGAGCGCGATTGCCGGTACTGGTCTTAGTACAGTCATTTAAAGCAATTAAAACTCCGCCGCCGCCAAATTGGCTGCTTCCCAACGGTCGGATTTTGAGCCTCGCTATATTTTTGGGCCGTGGCAGAATCATGGTTGAAGCCTTGGGGCAATAAGAAACCTCATCCCAATAGTGCCCTTCGACCCGACTTGGTAATATCTGCGACAAGACTATTAGGTTTGAGGCACTAGCGTCTTGGCTCTGCCCCTGGGTTTGGTATCCAATTCCTGGATGATCAACATTTTCCTTGTCGTGGTTTGATCGGAAAGCTATATCTAAAAAAAGAACACTTTTATTAATGGAACATGAGATCAAAAAGCTATCCACAAGATCATCCCCACTTACAGTACCGTAGCGGAGCTCAACCTTCATATGCCCATTTTTCACTATAGGTTCCAAGATATGTACGAACTTATGCACCCACTCCTTGCGAGGTGTGTTTTCCATTGCTGTATAGTTCTGCCTCAAATGTCCCTGAGGGCTATTCCGCCCCTTGAACTTACTTCGCACTTCTTGAGCTTGCCTTATGAATCTGGGGCGCAGGAATTTCTGGCAGGTTCCCCGACTGGGGTGAGAATTTGTATGATCGGTCCCCCATGATGCTGTAGCTTCTAGTACTATTTACAGAGTCTGGGTGTTTTGTGACTGAGGTACTCGTTCTGACATAGGTGCAATAAATTCTCTAGGTTCTATCATCCCAACATGTGCAGGCAATTCTCTAGGCTGTGCACTAAGGCATCGAAGAGACTGAGTGATCTGCGCACATCTATGGCCATGTAGCTCGTACAGTCAATTCTTCCAATTCTCCAGACCATCGTCTGAGTCAGACATGCAGGAGCTATCACATTTCCAATCCATTACACCATCATCATTAGGCTCGACATAATCTGCATCCTTGGCTGTGATGTTGTAGATGTGGTCTAGAGTATCCTACTCCCCTTCATCTCTCAGTGGTTCTGTATATCTTTCTCCTTGGGATGGGTCGAGGGGTATAATAATGTGTAGGCCATTTCCTTCGAAGGTCATCTATCTCCTTTTAAGGTTGATGATTGCAGCATTGGCCATGGCCCACTCAATTCCCAACAGGGCTGGGTAAGGGTTGCTGTCATCAATGATCTCAATAACTTCAAAATCTACTAGAGTACTGACCCCATCGATGTCGATTGGAACACTAAGAAGTCTCCCTAGCAGTACAATCCTTTGTTGGTTAGCTAGTCGCAGTTGTATAGGTGACCAAACCAGGGAAGGCTTTCCCATTTGTCCCCAGGTTTGCTTGGGTAGGACATTAACGTCTGATCCAAGATCCAAAATGACATCAGTCATACCATATTCTCCTATCTGAATGTTCAATCTCATTTCCCTTCTCGTTCTTTGGACACGACTAAGAGTTTTCTCCTGATCAATTCCTCTCTGAGGGTCTGTGACAGCAAGAACTTTTTGCAGCTCTTTTAGAGCGTTCTGATTCCACAAGAGTTTCATACAGCTCTGCAAGAAAGAGGATAGTGTACTTACTTTATCCGTTGAGGCCTCCTGTGGCTGCGAAGCCTGCTGAGGTTGCCGCGTAGGTACTTCTACAGTGCCAGGGTCAACTCTATCACACAAGGCCTCCTGGACTGGTGCTTGGTCCTTCGCAGGGTCAAGGGCTGGGACTTTCTTGGAGGCCTTTTGTATGCACACCGTGCAGGGATAATTTTAGGGGCGAAATTTATCCCATGGGCTATTTTTAGGGGGTTTTCTCCAAAAAAAGATTCGCCATTTTGCATTTTTTGAAGCCCTGTTTCGCCCAATTTTGATGGGGTAAACTTTTTTCACCCTAAAAATCGCCAAATTATTATATAAATGATATAAAATCCTCAGAAATTAAAATATTTTTTGAAAAATATCGCCAAACATTTTATAGTTGGCGTTTTAAGAATTGGTAAGATTCGCCAACATTTATACGCTTTTAAATAAGTATGGTTCCTTAAAATCATCCCTGACACCGTGGCAGGTTGCTTTGGCGAGTCTTGAGTATGCGTCGTAGCTCCACTTCGGGTGACCACATTGAGGGCTGGGGTAGGTATTTTCTCCATGGAAATCAACTGAATATTTGGAGTAGGGCCACGGTTTTGTTCCTGAATCTTTGAGAGGAGCTGGGGGCATTTTTCAATCACGTGGTCCACTGTGCGGCAATACCGACAGGTCGTAGTGGGGTTCCGACAGTCGCAAGCCAAGTTCCCAACTTGGTTACAATTGTAACACACAACCTGGCCTCTACCTCTGTCGGTCATCCCACCACAGCCGCGACCGCCAAAAGCACCTCTTCCGGAGGCACCACCACGGTAACCATAGCCATCATTATTCTGGGCTTCATTATGGACTCGGTAGGCATCAGAGGTGCGCTCTCGCATAAGGTTGTAGCTATGAAACTCTTCTTCATTATGCCCTACGGACTTACAGAACTGGCAGTAGGGGTTTTTGGGAACTTGAACATATCTCTGAAGAAGATGGCAGTGCTCAGGGTGATGCTGGCCAGAGGTTCGGCAAATCTCACAATATAGAACACCGGCATTGAATTGGTTGGGCGTGCCCGTATTGAGATATGTTCTAACCACGGGGCACTGGTCCCTATCATGACCCTCAGACCAACATTGCGTACACCATACCTCCTCTCGACTGGTCTTAGATTTCTTCATGTCACGAAGCTCCAGGGCCATTGCTGCCAGCTGCGCTTGGATTTGAGCAAGACCAGAATCGTCTCTGACGGGTGCGGTCTCTAGCTTCATTGTGATTTCCAGAGCCTCTTGCTGGTCAGCAACCTTCTGTTGCATGAGCGGAGTTCTGATATGCGGCAATAACGCTGTGATAAACCATTCCTTGTGCTGCGCAGGACTAATGGTGAAGCCCACTTGGTCTAATAGAACTTTGAATCTCTGGTCAAAGTCCCACACGGATTCGCCGCGCTGCTGTTGAATCTCTTTGAGTTCAGTGATGCTCTACAATTCTGATTTTGGTTTCTTAAATTCCTTAATGATGGCGGCCTTGATTTCATCCAAAGTGGTGTGCTGGTTACTGGAGAATTTCATGAACCAGGTCAAATCCCAGTTGCGAAAGGAAGTAATGAGCTGCGCGGTTCTCACATCCAGGTCTGTAATACTCTTCGCGTTCCAGACGGCCTCACATAAGAACCAGAACTGTTCAGGATCTTCTGATCACGTTCCTTTGAAGATGGGTAGCTTAATGTCATCAGCTAGGTGGGCCATGGTGTTTGATGGGGGGGGATTTATGGTGGCAGATTGACCTGTGGCCGGAATACTTGGACTTGGTTGCCTGTCACACTGCGACCGAACTTTAGGGGTAACAAAGCGACGCTGGGGGGTAACAGGAGGGTTTCCTACCGAAGGGTTTTCTTCAGGGTCTGGCTGTGGAGGGTTTACAGGGGGGAAAGCGGTGGTCTATCATGAGGAGTAGGACTCAAAATCTCTTTTGTACCTTTGCTCACTTCGCGGCAACCCACTTTGTGCGTCGAAAATATTCTCACTTGCAAACATATGTTAGTACTACTAAACTAACAGTCTGATTAAAATAATAATATACCATTTTTAACCAATAGTATTTTAATCTTCAAGCTTAAGGAATTTAAAAACTTACCACGGGACCCTTTGAAAAACTGTCGTTCAGCTTCGCTGAAAGAAGTGCTTGTATCAATGGCAAACTCTGTCACGAAGGCTTCCAATGTTCACGTCGTCTAGAAATCGACAGCGCGGGATACCTCGTTTTTCACGTGTTGCACAAGATTGACCCTTGCGGGGGTCCACACAGGAATCCGTCGAGCTTGAAAGTTCGTCCTCCTCTCTGTTAACCTAGACAACCACTGGTGCAACTCTATGTGGAAACTACCAAAGAAAATTTCATAAGTATCACAAAAAACATACCTTTGTAAAAAGTCACTTGCGCATCGACACGGATTCGTATTCTCTTGCTGCGCGAATTTCAGACAAGTCTCAACAAACCAATCACCGATTTCCTTCACAGAGGGCCTCCAGAACATAGCCCCGGAGGTACAATGTAAACCCCTCTTGAGCAGGTACTGAGTTCAACCGGAAACGGAACCAATTTGTTGGGCAGTAGGGCAGACCTGGGTTTAATCCTTATGTGCCGCACCAACAAAAGACCCACTGTGTTGGCCCTTTCGGCACACAACCTACACGCAGGTTGCAGTCTCACCCGAAACAGCAATGGGGTGCCACAGAATCAGGTTTCTGCATGCAGAGAGGGGTATTACTGTACCTTAGCCTTTAATAAACTTATTAATCAACAATTACTCACTCTGTCATTCATTTATCGATATATATATATTTTGCAGATAGATGAATAATCGTGACTTGCTTAACCCATGAAAGGGAATTCACAGCGAGGCTTATTACTAGTAGTGATCTTATGTTATCAGATGTATACAGATTTAATGCATAAAAATAGCAGAAATAGAAACAACACAATAAACCACGACACCAAATATAACGTGGTTCACCCCCAATGTAGGGGCTACATCCACAAACTGCGTTTTATTCAACTTGCTACAAAACCACAGTTTGATCTACGCACTCAGCTGCAGATCCCTTCAGTCCTTACAGCCGCGCACATAGCAGCAGGCCTCTACGCACACAGCTGTAGATCTTTCTTTCTTTTCTTACAAAATCCCTCTGCGCATGCAGCTGCAAAGGTCATCCATGCACACAGTTGGGACTTAACCTTTCCTTACAAAATCAACCTTAGCTTCACCTTATTCTTACTTACATCATAAAAACCTAACCTATCTTCTTTACACAAGCGCTTATTTATACTGCGCATTTTTACAAAACCATGTTCTTAAACCATGGGCACCCAAAAAAACCCTAAACCTTGGATTTAAACCACGAGTTTATTACAAAAAGGGGTTTTGACTTACCCTGGCACCCCTAAGACTATCTTGACCCATAACTCCGCTTACCAACAGCCGCGAAGTTACCAAAACTAGTAATCCTTAGGGTACGCGCCCCAACATCTTTCCATGAGGAAAATATTTTCCTCTTTATTGTATACAACCTTGCTTTGGATGCAACCCTTTTCTTGAATCGAGTACTTCTTCTTGAAAATATTGGCGAGTGTATCAAAATACTCCCTTATAGTCTTCAATAGAATGATCATGGAAATGAGATTGTCCTTAACCAAATAAAAGATGATATTCTTGTCCTTTCATTGATTACTATTGAATTAGATTCATGCTTCATTGGTGGTATGATATACCACTGTGGATACATAACCATCAAGATTATTCTCTTGAAAAATATTCAACACCCTTGCCTTCCATGTGTTGAAGTTGGAAGTACCTTCAATGGGGTCTTCCAAATGAAAGAATATCGATGTCATGGATGCAATATTTTGCTCACTTATTCAGGATATATGTAGGATTAGGTTTCTACATAAAACTAAGCTCTTTCACACCCTATGTTATGGTACGATGTTGATGTTTGAGCAAAACCAGAGAAGCTTGAACTTTAAAATTGTTATCGATCAATTTCAACACATATGAATCTCATATAGAAACCAAAGATGAATATATCAGCCACATATGAATCTCATAAATATATAATCCACATATAAATATCCTAAATATATAATCCACATATAAATATCCTAAATATATCATCCACATAAATCAGCTCCATAAACAAAACATATAAATCAATCAACCATGAGAAACAAGATATACCCTGGGAAAACCCTCCAAACACGGAGGATGAAAAACCTAACAATTATTTGAGTATGATAGATAAATTTGTAGAGTATGGTTCACAACACATAATCAGATTTACCAATAAGATATATCACCTCGGCAGTAGAGAATATACATCCAATGGAACCTTGCAAAAGCAATTGTATGCAATTGTATTAATCCCTAGAATTGCAAGCCAAAAACCCTAGAATGCAGAAGATAGATCATAGGAGAATTAGTAAACAATCCGATAGAACCACATAGTGCATTCACAAGGAGGAGATGACTATAAATACCTCCATGCAAACATTAGTGTCATTCCTTTCCTCGATTAGCTTTAATTGAATGTTCACCGTATTGAACTGGAAGTGAATTAACCTGAACTAAATGTTAACTGACTTGAACTGAATGTGAGCTTACTTGAACTGAATGTTAACTAGCTTGAACTAAATGTTAACTGAATTGAATTGAATGTTAACTTTACTTGAACTGAATGTTAACTGACTTGAATTGAATTTTAACTGGATATGAACTAAAACCAATCTTTAACTGACTATTGATCATTTAGTTAACATCCTAACTTAAGTGTCATCAGAGATTCACTCTTAGTTCCATCCATAAGCACTTTCTATTATTAACTTTTGCATGGATCTCTTTAGTTATTTGATGCATGTTGATTGATGAATATTAAGCTATTCTTTACTTAATTGATTACAATAATTAATACTTCAATCAATGCTTTGACTAAGGAATTGATTGAGGAATTCATATTTTACTGAAACTTTTTACTTGAGTTCACTCGAACATTTGCATAGGCAATTCAAATTTCTCTTTATCTATGCTTTTATCTCATTATCATTCAATAATTAATGGATGGTCCATATGCGTATTATTTATCCTTCTTATCATATCATACTCAAAAGAATTATTCCATACATATTGATGATCGTATATATTACCTCGGGCTAATATTCATATACTAAAGTAATTCACTTTAGGGGTAGCTAATCCCTAAAGGATACTTATAACACTTAGTGACCATGAATAGAAATATATCACATAGTATAACCATATGAATTTATACAACACAAGATTCCAATATGGATACAACATCAGATCGCAGTACACGCATCCCACCGCAATACAAGAGGACAAATATAGGACTTAATACAACATAATGTCCTGACTTGATACCACACAAGTCTTTGAGAATGACTCCTAATGTTTTACAATAAAAAATACGAACCACCAATCCCTATCCAAAACATCTGGGTAAAAAAACACTCGGTTTCAATGTTTTCGAAAAACATAAGGCTCCTTAGTTTCATCTCACATCTTTCGAGAGCTGATACATATCAGTACACTGACACGATATTCCTTTGCAATATTCCTATCAAATGTGTCCAACCACTTTCACTTAAAAATAACACATTGGAAATATGTGAAGTCCACTAGAATGATCTCTTGTATCTTTTTAACATAACCCAACTCCTCCCCCTTTTATATTTTGATCAAGGTGGCTAGCACAAATAGATTGTCCAACTCAACTTCCACTCCACAATTTTGCGTAAGATGTTCACCATCAACTTCCTCTATGCGAAAATGATTCCCATATACCCGAAAAGATGCGAACAAATACACCTTTAAAAACTTGAAAAAATGACGGTGTCAGATGTATAATAACCCGACCATTAACATATAAAATAGATATGTTAGGTACATTATAAATTTATAAACGAATAACAAAATAGATTATTACTGAGTTGTTGCACTCGATCCCTATGTTTAACGCGTCGTCCTCAACATGTGAGTAAAAAAAAAATTCACCATATCTCTTTCTAACTTGGTCGACAACCCAACTATTCAGACATATCATTGACATATTTTCTTTAAATGATATGGATAAGGAATGCTTCTACTATTCAACCATTTGAATTATTTCTTGTCAAAGTCCCATTTCCTCCTCTTCTCGTGATACAATGTGACCCAATGGAAAAGTCATGGTTCACACACCCACACACAAATAATGGATAATGACACTACAAAGTGAACACAAAAATTTAATTGATTTCAACTTGTGTGGCAAAATATATAAATAAAAAAATTAATACATTTTTTTGACATTATATGTACCCTTAGAAGGTTGAGATGGTCATGTGATTTCAAACTTGAATAATTTTTTTCTATAGTGAAGCATCGTTGTAGAGTAAAACCTTCACACCCAATATAACTTCCTTTACTACAAAGAAATATAGTCTTTCTTCAAAACCTATGGGACATATCATTCTTGAAATGACTAAGAGGGGCTAGCCTCTCCTCTATTTTCTTGTTTTGTCTAATGCCTCGTTTTAGCATTCGAAGAAATTTTGGGATTATTATTAATCCTCCATTTGTCTCCTTTGACCACATAAAGTCTATTTGATTAATTTCCCTAGCTTAGGAGGTCTCATCACTTTACCAGTGAATGGGGGACATTACTAGTGGACATCTGCCACTTACTGCACCTTTTTGCATGCATTTTGGAGCTCCAGGGATCAATCCCTATTTTATAGTAACCCACTTGGAGTGCCATTTCCAGTGCAAGTAGTTGAATCCAGTAGGTCATTAGTTATCCTTAGTTAAACTCTGATCCCCATCAGTTAGATCACTTCCAGTGTCTCCAGCACAATTTCGTATGATTCAAGGGAATATAGGCACCTTTGTTCACCTATTGTTATAAGGAATTCTCAATCAGTGCGAACACTGCTTGTTCCTCTACAATGTAAGTCACAACTACAGAACAAAAAGACACAACAATGTATCCTTTCCTTGAATAATCAGATTAACTAACATGAAAGACAATATACTTCAACCTTGGACCTGCTTGTCTTCTTTCAAAAAGTCCTTGCAATGGTTTAGTACCTGTGAAATAGATTACGCATCATGATAAATTAGCTATTCATATTGGTGATCAAGGAATCCAATAATATCCAATTACAATCAATACAATCAAATATAGGAAATGGAAATGTCTTTGTATTAATATATGGATGAGAAAGAAGTACAACCAAAATCCTTGATGTCGATGGCTTCAATCTCAACAATAATGTCTACAATCTCCTATGACTATGAATACCTCTCCAACCATAAGCAAACTCTACTTTGCCTCTGATTCATACTTCAAACTAACAGCATAAGGATGCTTTTTCTAGCCCCCCTCACTCTCATCATGAAGGCTTCATTTATAGGCCTAGAACTCAAGAGATGACTCGGAAAAAGGATAGGATGAGATCCCTATAGGTGAGGAAGGTGAATTCCACCTCTCCCAAGCATATAGGAACTAACCCCATGGAGGTTTCTGCATGGAAGCTTCTAGAAACATCTCTTTTCTCATTTAATGACCAGCGGCGCTCTTAGGAAAACTATCTGAAGTGTCGATCTAGGGTTTTTACCAAAGGAAGGAGAAAACGACCCTTATTGGTCAACTAGGATAGGATTCATCGATGCTCTATGCAAAAAAATGAAGGCACCACCCCTTCTAGGTCTCATAAAATTGTCACCAAGGTAACTCAAGCCAAGCTTTCTGGGAGGTTGAAAGGTAAAGTGAAATTCTCATGGAGGCTGATAAGCAATGTGATATTTGCAGGTGCAATAGAATGCCCCCCAAAGTATGAAGCTAGAAGGAAGTTATAGGTGAAATAGTTTTCAAGTTTTCTGTCTGATACAGAGGCGAAGAGAGATAGACTCATATAGGACCAGTAACTGAATTTATCCAAAATAATCATAGTTGTGGACCAATACACTACAGATCTATGATAATGACTATGTCATGGCTACCAATAATACACTGTAGATCCATTAATAACTGATATAGTAGGTCAGACATAGCTACGGAACATACAAAGTAGATCCATGTCTCTTAACCTCAGATACGGAACACAGCCACCAAACATACAATGTGGATCTGTGTCATGACTCTAAATGACCTCCAAACGCAACCTGAGCATAGAAAATGATGATGGTAAAGCCTAATCACTCAGGGTCTTCATCCCAATCCCAAACCGATGCAATTCTAACCATGTGAATAGATGTGTTGATGTCGAACATGGTAGAAACCACTTGATTACTAGTCATTGATGTCAATTGTTAACAAGTGCGAGGGAAATCACCATTGATGTCAATGATCCCCAAGGTATCCTAGTACATTCTCCCAAGTGTGAATAAATGTTTTGAAGTTGAACATTTGATAGAATGTTTCAATCAAAGGTCATTGATGAAAACCTACTATTGAAAATGAGAAAACCTACCATTGAGGCATGCAAGATTCAAGGTACTCTTTCTAGGTTTCCAGTTCTAATTCCTAGATAATGATTTGAAGTCAACATGAATAGACTTCATCACAAGAGGGCCATGATGATTCCCTCATCAGGGACACGAAACTAGGAACAAAAGTTGATTTGAAGTGATAGAACTAACTTAGACATGACTGAATCTTAAGGACAAGTAAAGTTACGGATGAGTTATTTTTCTGGGAGAGACATCCTTTGAACAGTTTGACAACATGACACATGAATTGGAAGCATTGACTTAAGGAGAATAGAACTAGGTGTAATGCAAGGAATATGACAAATAATTCTTTGAATTGACTCAAAGGAGTTAGGCAACTCACAAAAGTGCATGAACTTGGAGACAAGCTGAAAAGCCAATTGTTCATATATGCAAATGTAGACAAGTGCCATGTTCAAAGGTGGACTATATATTACTGCCATAAAACAAATGAAAACCATTCCCTTTTCCTTTAATTTCCCCACCTCAAAAGGTGAGTGCCTCTTTTCTTTGTTACGAGTCCAAACAGGGTAACAAACACTTGTCAAATATCATCAAATGACGAGTCCATTCTCATATCTTTCACGAACCTGAGAAAGGAGGGGTTCATTACCGAATACGGTCTTTCATCGTTTGTTTTACGAGTCCAATAGAAGTAAACTCATTTGTTGTTTCATGTTTAGAGAGTCTGAAATGACTAAGAAGACTCCAAAAAGGTCATTTTTCGTAAATAAGGCCAGCCTATGTGAAAAAGAGGTAACCTACCCCCGACTAGTCGATCGTTCTGATTCTTTTACAAGCGTGAACATAACAAGTTCACTTGGCAATATTTTTGTGTTTTGAGGAGACTGAAAAGATCTTAAATATAACTCCTGAACTAGGTTCCTTTTTCATAATCCATTTTTAATGAGTCTGAAAAAGCGAAAAAGTAGACTCAACACCTTTCTAATGGAATTTTAATGAGCATGTAAAAAGTGTAAAACAATGCTCAGTATTTTTTTAGTCTTTCTCTAAGCTCGAAAAAGACAAAAACAACTTACATTGTAGCCATAACCCAATATTTTCCTGAAAAAACTCAAAAAACACCATTAAAAACCATTTTTCCAAAACTATAGAAAGTGAAAAATAAAAACTCACTTTTAATAAAATAATTTGGATTTCAAAATCAAATAAATTATAATGCATTTTTTAAAAGTCCAAATATTCTATAAATAGAAAGGGGAGGTAATACATTATTACCATTTGATTTTTACCATTGGTGAGTTTTGGTAGTTGGATTTGATAGCAAGAGTTCCCTCTGATGATTTTGCAAGGGTGCTTCATTACATTGTTCGTCATCCTTCTTAGAATAGGTAAGAATTTGTTTCTTTCCCCCTCCATGCTTAACAAATGTCATTTAACTTGTTTTCCATTGTTTAAATCCATGTTCCTAAAATGTTTTTTATAGTTTAAAGGCAAGGTAGAAGATAGATTTATCATTTGAAATGGTAGGGTAGGGGATTAACCATCCAAATGGGGGTTTTTGACCATAGTAGAAGGTGAAATTTCCTCCCCATAGGTTTTTTGGCCATCGGGTAGAGCTCCTAACGACACTCTGTCAAGCTGGGACATAAGCGCCCACTAGTGCAAAATGAGAGATTAGTGACCAGGAGACCAAAAATTTTGGTCACCACATTTTTTTTCAAGGGATAAATGACCAAAATTGATAAATTTAAGTGTGCTGACAAAAAAATACCAAGATAAATGACCAAATTTGGTCATGGGATATCTTGACTAAAAATGACCACATAACAATTGGTCATTTATTTGGTCATTTTTAGTTGTGGATCAGTTCGGCAATGGAAAATTACAATTTCGACAATGAATTTGTACATTTTACTAAATTCTAAGACTGCAGATGGATTCAAAGACCCCCTAGAACTTAGTAAATTGTAGACCGCCTCATGTGTCACAACTCCACCGTTGACACCAAACATCAATAAAAAAACATTTACACATGAACACAAGGGGTTTTAGACGTAGTCACCAAAATTGTCTAAAATGTCCATGGTGAGACATTCCGACCTTGTGACTTTGGTTAATTAAAGTTATAATTAATAATCAAAGTTTAAATTTATGTATAATACATAGGTAAATTGTTTTTTTACATAATACAAATATGATATAATATACAATTTCATCCCTTTATTCTCTTTTAAATGGATGAGATGAATACCATATTGATTTAGCCTTAAATGATTGAGAAGATGAGTGTTACCTTTCATATATTACTATAGAAAGTAACATGTTAAAATCTAATTTACTT
>LPNX010253851.1:189602-242457 GCA_001517045.1 Pseudotsuga menziesii | reverse complement strand
TATATATATATATATAAGGGGAGTCTTCTACTCTAATGCACAACGCCAAACATTCTGGCTTTAATAATTCATAAAACAACACATAAAGGACACTGATCCCGAATTTTTCCAACGTATGCAAAATAAAACTGGGTTTTCTTGTCTATGCAGCAACACAATATGAAAGACCACTCTGCGTCTTCATAATATAAGATAGGATAGGCCTTTGATATATCTCCTTAAGGCATAAAAATGAAACAACAAAATGCTGGGGTCATGGCTCAATTCAACTATTAAAATAAATAAATCTTCTTCACCCATTAAGAGTCACAACAGCATTATAATCCGTTGGAACCCTCTGAGTGGAGTTCGCAGCCATGGAGAGTGAAGAGAGGCTACACCTATCATGGAATGGAGCAGTCATAATCAACAGACCTCAAAGAAAACATGTCCCAACTCTCTGTGTTTTGAATTGCCATGCTACAAAGTTTGCAGTTCAGATAGAAACAATGGGTTAACGTACCTATGAAATACCACTACAAAGGAGTCAGAGCTCTATGCCGACATTTGGCGTACACAAATGAAAATTTCAAATCAACTCTTAACGCCATTCTCAACCAGGTTCACATAAAACATGCTCAAGCTTTACGACGGTCTTGGAAAATGATTCAACCCCTTCATCGCTTCAACACTCGTGAGGTTAGGGGTTCTGGCAACAAAAATTTCTTCATAACAAATAAGAATATCATAAAAATAAAACAGGGTTTTAGGCAATGATAATTTCTTCATAAGAATGAGAATGTCGTAAAAATAAAGCGAACACTTCATAGGGAGATTTCCTCCCTCTGCAGAAACAAGCATCCAAAACAAATCGTGGTCTTGAGGAGCATTTTTCCTCCACTGGGTAGCAAAACATTTATAAAAAGGGTTTTGGAATGCCTATGTTAAATCTGAGGCTCCCTTTTCCACTTTTTTCTTTTCCCCATTGAACCCTTAACTCCTATAAATAAATCCCCGAAAGGAAAAATATCTCTCGGACGTCGACGAGAGAATCCCATAAATCGTTGCACCATTTCGGCCACTGCAGAGAATCCCATTAATTACTGCACCAATTTCATTATTTCGTATGGGAGTCAGCATGCCTCTTTTCATGGTGAAAATTAAAGGCATCCAGTTAGCCACACTAACTGCTCAACCTCCGCCAATCCCTCATTTATTTCATTAACTTAAGCTTCACATGCATGTTCGTAGCTTCGATTTAATAAAGGTATACACATATATTATTATGTTTGCCTTTACTTTTGGAAACACTCATGCATAAGTGTATGCAGGGGATGATGTTAGTCATAGGGAAAAATTTTTCCTTTTAATTTTTAAAGAAATTACCCTCCTTAGCATAAGTATAAATATAATTCCTTTTCTTTAATAAAAACATTTTATAGAATATTTACTTCATAGAAGGTAAATGACTATATACGTCGTTTGTCCAAAATGCTTTCCTTTAATGTTTTAAGGAAATTACCTTCCGTAGCATAAGTATATATATATATATATATATAATGTCTTTTATTTAATAAAAGCATTTTATAGAATATTTACTTCATAGTAGGTAAATCACTATATAAGTCGGTTTTCGAAAATGTTTTACTTTAATCTTTAAGGAAATTACCTTCCTTAGCATATATATATAGTCTTTTATTTTATAAATTTTTTTTATAGAATATTTACTTCATAGCAGGTAAATGACTGTATAAGTCGGTTCTCCAAAATGTTTTCCTTTAATCTTAACACTCCATTTCTATTGTTCCCCTTCTCCTTGTAATAATGGTCGGTTCCACTCTTTTAAATCACGTAGCTAAGTTCATAGAAAATACTATATTTCTTTATAGAAATAAATATGTTTATGGAAAGGGATTATCTTCATTCACAATTCACGATAACTATTATGCGCCATAACTAGGTTAATGGTTTTGTTCGATTTCCATAAGCGAAATTGACTTGATGCTCATCTTGTATGATCCCCTCTTAAGGCTTGACTGGTTTAGGTAAATTCCAGAGTTCAATCTCTTTCAAACCGAAAGACATGATGATGACACCTTGTCATCATTACTAAATTCCCTAGGCTTTGTTAGCCATCAACCTCTCGGCCCAGTGGATTCGTCCCCACACGTTCTTGGTCGCGACAATTTTCCAGTCTCCTAAGACTATCAATCAAATTCATAATATTTCAGAAGGTTAGGAGAGGTACTTACAGTTCCATTTCACTTACAGTCTGTATTTATAGGCCGGGGTAGGAAGGGGATGTTACATCCTTCCCCCATTAGAGTTAACACCGTCATCGGTGTTATATGCTCGTCAAGTATTGTCCTTGCTCCTCACTGGTATCTTCCACTTTCTTTATGAATATAATCCAAGTGTTGATTTTGTTGTTGTTGTTGTTTTTGAACCTATTCCTTGTCCGATATCACAAGGCCGACCTTAATATTCTAGATTAATATAAGTATGTCCAGTATTCTTTTTGTTGGGTCACCAATCCTGCAGTATTCACACACCTCTGCAAGTCTACTAATACCAACATGAGTATCAACAAAAAAAATCAACGCTATTTAAATTCATAATTCATAACATTTCCCATACACATATTTGCTCTATTCATGAATAGACCAACTTATTAACTCATAAGAACAAATTTTACCTGTAGTGCATATACCTTTTCCCAGTATTATTCCTTACAAATGTCTTTCTAGTTTCTCCGGATGTCCACCATCCCAGCAAGCACTCCAAGTGCTAACCATACTCCGAGTACCGATCCAAGCTACCCAACACAAGGACGATACCCTTCTTTAGGCGAATCTCCTTCTTATGCTATTCAGGGCACTTCTCCAAGCTAAGGTGCTTCCTTTCTCGCACACCATAACACCTAGAGGTTATTCTCTTCAGAGATCCCCCACTCTTGTGGCAGTCCTCTTATGGGGCGTGAATGTGTGCAGAAGGAGTCTTAACCAAAATGTCCTACATCTAGGCGTCCCCAGAATGCATAATGGTTCCTAGCTGGCCGGGGGAAAATATGTAGCTCTTGTCCACTTCCTTCATTACAACCTTCCTTGTGGTAACGACCTTATGCACATGAGATATTTCTCATATATTTTAACTTATTACAGTCCTGGAGCCCTAGCACTCCTCGTGGCCATAGTTTCCCATTCCTGCAACCGCACCACAGGGGGTCAATTTATCATATTATTAATTCAAATAACATCAATATTCCATAATAATCATTTAGCATTTCAGTTACATAAGTCATGTCTTACTTTACTTCGTGTTCATCAAATAAGAGTCTTTTATACTAGTGCACTCTCTCTTTACCACTAAGAAAGTATTGATTGTATGCACAACACGTTTTATTACTCACCTTGGTTGCACTATAGCCCAAGTTCATAAGTAATCTAATTTCATAACTTTAAAGATTTGTTGTCGTACCTTGTGAGGATGTATGAAAGATCAATAGTATCTATGTGCACAGCCCGATTCATAGGATTCACTTGCACACCAACTATTATAATGGTTGTATTATTGCAACTAACCTGAACCTCTTCACCACAATCTTTCCATTCAGGTTCTGCATTCACTTAGCACCCACTTAGTGGCTAACGAAATTTTACTCATACAACCATCATGAATTAATTAGCAATTCATATAAGAAAATCACATTCTCTTTATAGTAATTAATAGTTCACCAGAGAGTATCTTATTTTAGAACTAATTAACATCCATTCACCTGATTATTTGTTGTCATGCATAACCACAAAATAACCATCTCTACATCTATAAATTCATGAACTAGCTTACCAGTAATGAAATGTCATTCTTCTCTATCTGAAGTCATATGTTAGTGATGTTATACATATAGATGAGCATCAAAGGACTTGAACAAACTAGTGCCTCATGTTTTTCTTTATGGACCCAATCTGGAGAACCATTTGTTCCTTCGAACTATGATCTAACATGTCCAACCAACACAATTTGTTTTTTTTTATAATTAGTCATAATGCTCGACCGCTACATACTGGTTGACATTTTGTGCCTATGTACAATTCTACTATGGTAGTTCAATCATAACCAATTTGCTTACATGTACAGAGGTAACCATAGTGTTAGATGCAGTTATTTGCTGTAAGTTTTACACGAATTCCAAATGTAAACATTTCTTTTACAAAAATGTTAGTTTTGTACATCTATACCATAAGCACCACTAACATTCGTTTGATACAATTCACATTTTGCATGACCCTAACAATATATGCTTCTAACATAGTTACTCTTTTAGCATCACTTATTGTTATGCTTGTGCTAGCTTTATTTAAGAGAGTTTCAAGGGTAATACATTTACTCCTTTCCTAAACTTATCATGCTACCTTGCTATCTCCAAGAAAATTTTCTACCTTTCTCTCTAAGAAATTAGGTACAAGGTAAGTTATATATGTATATTCAAACACACACACACATATATATGAATACACTCTCTAACATAATGCAACCCCTAAATCATGTTGGGATATACACTCAGGAGCACTTACATTCATTTATTACCAATAATGAACTATAAATTGGGTCTAGAAGATTTATATTCAACATTCACTTCTCATCGGGTCTTTAGCAGTCCTACGTTGTATTGGTAATGACATACCCCTTCAATGCTACTTCTTAACAACAATATTCACTGTGTTTTTATTTATTTATTTATTTTTATTGTAACCTATTACAATTGTCCACAGGGAATTCTAAGAACCTTTTCCAAAATATAAGATTTTCATTAGGGGCTATTTCCATCTATGAACACAGGTTCTAAAGGTTACCCTTTCAGCCATTTAATGTTTCACATTACCATTCATGTATATAAATTACCATATTTTTTTTTTTTTGCAACCAAGAGTTCGTCGATAAAAACCTCTTCACCTCACTAACACTTTATTTGTGAAACTCAATAGAGATAAACCAATTATCTCCACAATTCATAAAACATCTTTGGAAATAATAAGAGAAGTAGCATGATACTTACATACTTATCTCATAGGGCCAGACATTATCGTGGAAGAAATAATGGACTATCTCCTGAAATTCTTGAGGAGTTGTTCCAATCTCTCTTGCATAACTTCAAAGTCATATCCTCGTGTCGGTGCACCTATGTTGTAGCTTTGTACGGACTAGATGGTTTCTGTTATCTCATACGAAGTTTGGTCATTAGTTCCAAATATATATATATATATATATCTGTAGGATCATTTTGAGCCCAAATCGGCCCGAGTGCTACAACTTGGCGCTCTGATACCATATGTAGCATACCCCTAAATCTTCAAAGTGACTTACTGGAAATGGGGTAAATGTTTCTTCCTTACTTATTTTCCTTTTAAGTCCAATAATTCGACTATGTGAGTTTGTCCAAAGTAACAACCATTTAATGTGACATTATATCGACCATTTAGTTATATAACTAACCATGCATTTAGCCACATACGTTTACATCATTAGTTCCAAACCAAGTAAACTCAAACAATAATTATATCCTATTGCAACAAACACATACACCTAGATAAATCCATCGGTGTAGAGTACACAAATTGTTTTTCTTTTCTTTAAACTATTTACTAACGTCATTGCTTATCGACCTTAACAAATATGAATAATTACTATATCAAAATGGAACCATTCAAGTAATACTTATTATGTATCCTTTTAATTCATAGGAATACTTCAATAAAGCCATCATAATCCCTTGTAAATATTTGCTATCACTAAAATCATAAAGTCTCCTCATCTTATAGATAGACAGTTAAGGTTGTTGCTTCTCTCGCATGCAAATACAACTTCACCAACTAAACATAAAATAAATGCAAACCAAGGTTTATAAATGTTATCTTATACATATTATTTAAGTTCGCACACCCGTTCTTACCCTTCCCTTGCATGAGTAAGTCCTGGAGGTACTGTTCAAAACTTCGAGTTACTCAACAGACACCTGCAATAGGAATTTATTAGTGTTTTTCATTAAATAGAAATGAATGCAAAATCACAACAAGACATATAACATATATCGATCATCGAACTGTTCTTTGAATGAGGCTAAACTAACACATTATGACCTTTAGTCCCATTTCATATATTTGATAACAATTGATCTTAAATGCTTCTCGATTTTTCTAGGAAAACCTCATGCGACCAAGCATGCATTTCTGAGTCTGTTGTCAAGTAAAAATACATGGTTAGATAATTATATTTCAAGGAATAAATAAAATATACCTTTGATGAATAGCCAAATTTCATACTGCATAAGTCCTATATTAGATATCTACCATACTAACTTCATAGGCAAGTTATTCCTCCATTTTTCCCCTGCGACACATTCTCCGCATTTACAGCTTGTTAGGAAGACGAGTTCATAAAATATTAGGGAAATATTATCATCCGCACTAATAATTGAGGAAAACATATTATGCATAAATGAGACTACAACGATTACTTAACCTCATTGATAATTCATGAAACATGACATGATGCTCTTCTCAGACAAGCAATCAAATCTACAACAAATAATTAAACCACTATTCAAGCCAATTCAAGCAACTGGAAACTTAACCATGACCTTCCTCCCAACCATTGACTCTCTTAGGCGTAGGTTTTTACCACCTAGAGCCACCCCCGAGCTGGGTGATGAATCCACTGAGGTAAGGTTATAAGGAAAATAAACTTATCAATGTCGTAAGGTGCCTAAGGTAATAAGGCTTCCCTTCCCTGTCCTAGATCAACAAGTATAATGTTCACCATTTAAGCGGTAGGGTATAACATTCTGGATCAACCTTGCAACCCGACACATCAACCTACATAGTTAAGGATTATGGATAACCAAGATGCATAGCCAGGAGGCATAAGGAGGATTTAGATCCTAAGTGCATGTGAAATAAATCTTCATACAAGATCATGTATATATGTTGTAAAATGAATGAATGCAGAGTCTAGACTGCGTAAACTTACATAAGTATGTGTAGAAAGATCAAAACATAACCATCGAATTCTTCAAATACAGACATCAAATACCTATCACGTTCCTTAGCAAGCAATAGGCACAATTACATCTCTAGTTATATCAACGTAGGCAGCAAGCTCCGGTTTCACACAGGCTCATATATATATATATATATATATATATATATATATATATATATATATAAAAGGGAAGTCTTCTACTCTAATGCCTAGTTCCGAACATTCTAGCTTTAATAATTCATAAAACAACACATAAAGGACACTGATCCTGAATTTTTCCAACGTATGCAAAATAAAAGTGGGTTTCCCGTCTATGTAGCGACACAATATGAAATACCACTCTCCGTCTTCATAATATAAAATAGGAGAGGCCTTCGATATATCTCCTCAAGGCATAAAAATGGAACAACAAAATGCTGGGGTCGTGGCCCAATTCAAATATTAAAATAAATAAATCTTCTTCACCCATTAAGAGTCACAACAGCATTATAATCCGTTGGAACCCTCTGAGTGGAGTTCGCAGCCTTGGAGAGTGAAGCGAGGCTACACCTCTCATGGAATAGAGCAATAATAATCAACATAACTCAAAGAAAACAAGTCCCAACTCTCTGTGTTTTGAATTGACATGCTACAAAGTTTGCAGTTCAGATAGAAACAATGCGTTAACGTACCTATGAAATACCACTAGAAAGGAGTCAGAGCTCTATGCCGACATTTAGCGTACACAAATGTAAATTTGAAATCAAATCTTAATGCCATGCTCAACGAGGTTAACATAAAACATGCTTAAGCTTTACGATGGTCTTGGAAAATGTTCAACCCCTTCATCGCTTCAATGCTCGTGAGGTTAGGGGTTTTGGCAACGAAAAATTTCTTCATAACAAATAAGAATATTGTAAAAATAAACCAGGGTTTTCGGCAATGATAATTTCTTCATAAGAATGAGAATGTCGTAACAATAAACCGAACACTTCATAGGGAGATTTCCTCCCTCTGCAGAAACAAGAATCCAAAACAAATCGAGGTCTTAAGGAGCGTTTTTCCTCCACTGGGTAGCAAAACATTTATAAAAAGGGGTTTGGAATTCTTGTGTTAAATCTAAGGCTCCATTTTCCACTTTTTTTTTCTCCCATTGAACCCTTAACTCCTATAAATAAATCCCCAAAAGGAAAAAATATCTCCCAGACATTGACGAGAGAATCCCGTAAATCGTTGCACCATTTCGGCCACTGCAGAGCATCCCATTAATTACTGTACCAATTCCGTTATTTCGTATGGGAGTTGGCATGCCTCTTTTCATGGTGAAAATTAAAGGCATCCAGTTAGCCGCACTAACTACTCAACCTCCAGCAATCCCTCACTTATTTCATTAACTTAAGCTTCACATGCATGTTCAAGGATTCGATTTAATAAGGTATACACATATATTATTATGTTCGGCTTTACTTTTGGAAACACTCATGCATAAGTGTATGCATGGGATGATGTTAGTCATAGGGAAAAAAATTTCCTTTTAATTTTTAAGGAAATTACCCTCCTTAGCATAAGTATATATAGTATTTTCTTTAATAAAAACATTTTATACAATATTTACTTCATAGAAGGTAAATGACTATATAAGCCGGTTCTCCAAAATGTTTTCCTTTAATCTTTAAGGAAATTACCCTCCTTAGCATAAGTATAAATATAATGTCTTTTCTTTAATAAAAACATTTTATAGAATATTTACTTCATAGAAGGTAAATGACTATATACGTCGGTTCTCTAAAATGCTTTCCTTTAATCTTTAAAGGAAATTACCTTCCTTATCATAAGTATATATATATATAATGTCTTTTATTTAATAAAAACATTTTATAGAATATTTACTTCATAGCAGGTAAATCACTATATAAGGTGGTTCTCCAAAATGTTTTACTTTAATCTTTAAGGAAATTACCTTCCTTAGCGCATATATATATACACACACACACACACACACACACACACACACACACACATATATATATATATATATATATATATATAGTGTTTTATTTTATAAAAACATTTTATAAAATATTTACTTCATAGCAGGTAAATGACTATATAAGTCGGTTCTCCAAAATGTTTTCCTTTAATATTAACACTCCATTTCTATTGTTCCCCTTCTCCTTGTAATAATGGTCGATTCCACTCTTTTAAATCACGTAGCTAAGTTCATAGAAAATACTATATTTATTTATAGAAATAAATATGTTTACGAAAAGGGATTATCTTCATTCACAATTCACGATAAATATTGTGCATCATAACCAGGTTAATGGTTTTGTCCGATGTCCATAAGTGAAATTGACTTGATCCTCATCTTGTATGATCCCCCCTAAGGATTTGCTAGTTTAGGTAAATTCCAGAGTTCAATCTCTTTCAAACTGAAAGACATGATGATGACACCTTGTCATCATTACTAAATTCCCAAGGCTTTGTTAGCCATCAACCTCTCGGCCCAGTGGATTTGTCCCCACACGTTCTTGGTCGCAACAAGTTTCCAGTCTCCTAACACTATCAATCAAATTCATAATATTTCAGAAGGTTAGGAGAGGTACTTACAGTGACACTTCATTTACAGTCTATGTTTATAGGCTGGGGTAGGAAGGGGATGTTACAATCATCATCATCATGAGCATCCATTCTAACATTAAATGAATTACAGATCAATGCATTTGTACCATCATCTTCAACTATGATATCAGCATGATCATCTTCTTCAATATTATTATTAACTTGTTCTCCATTAAGCATATCTCCATGTTCCTATGGTACTTGTTCTGAAAGAAATTCCTCTGGACGATATGCAGTAGGATGCCTTTTATTTATACTTACATGAAGACATCAATAGATATAATTTAATATATGAAATATTAAAATAATACATACATTTAACTAAGAAAAAAATATAAAAAGCTTTATAATGCTAAACTTACAAATGGACGATATTAATTCCCCCCATCGGCATTTCCATGTTCCCTACAATGTTTTGTGGCTATTGTGATCAATATTCTTCTCCACTTAAATACCATGCATTGAATACATGGACAATAACATTTCCCATCACCCCTTTTTTTTTATGCATCCCACAGTCTAGCAAGCAATTGTCTATTTTATTCATTTGGATAAGGAATATTGCTATTTGACATTTTGCCACAACAAGCTTGAATGAAGACTATTGAAAACCTTTAAAAAATGAAGGTCCACACATCGATATTTTGGCAAACGATTTTTTTTAAGAATAAAATAATTTTTGCAAAGCATCTATCGATAAAATAAGTTTTGCAAACAGTCTATCGAGAAATAAAATAATTCCACAAACTGTCCGTCAAAGAATAAAGCAATTCCTCAAACCGTCCAGCGAGGAATAAATTAATTTTTGCAAACCATTTGTCGCTTCTATACCAAACATGTCTGAATGTTTCTGTAATTTATAAATTTTCAAATTCAATAGTCATTGAATAACTAACGATATTAACCTAGTTACCGTTGCACACAAAAATGGAAACTGTGTCGCCAATCCAATGATTCTTCGTCGCATATACGACGACAGTGTGGTCGAAAATACAACAAAGTTGGAGTTAGAAATATGACATCCTTCATGTCAAATATCCGATGAGTTAGAGTCAAAACTTAAACAATAGAAATAAATGTTGGAAATTTGACAACAAATTCTAAAATTAAAAAAAAATTAATTAAAATTCGACATTTTAAATTGAAATCTGACAAAATAGTACTTTTCATCAAATGTCGTTGGAATTTTTTTTCGTATTTTGGGTTGAAATATTAAGGTATAAGGAGTGGGATGTTTCATCCTCTTCAATCCCAAATTCTCTACCATATGATTGGAGAGTAAAGTATCTATGCTGCCACTGTCAATAATCATCTAACAACACTTCCCTTGTGACTTGCACTTAGACCTAAACAAACTCTTCGTGTGGGATGGTTCATGCACTTTCTTTTCTGTCTTTACCAAAACTCTCTTCATTGTAAAAGAATCTCCTTTCCGAGGAGGATTATATTTATTTTTATCTTCAATATTCAAATTACCTTCATACATGGGAACTTCAACTTTAGTCTTGTTACTAGCTTTCACCAGCATCTTCAATACTTTCACTTCATTCACAATATCCTCCTTCTCTTATTCAGAGGATTATTCTTCATCGCTGGTATCTATACTCTTTGAAATCCTTCTCTCCATAGCTTCCATCCTAGCTTGGAGTTGTCTTCTATCCATTTGTGTGTCTATTTCTAGAGCTTGTCTTTCATGACCAGCTCCTTCAGGAACTAAAATTGCTCGTCATCATCTCGGCATCATCCTTCTACAGGATTTGATATGCTCTGATATTAAAATTGATGCTAGGCAAGTTCTAGCAAACCTAAAATTTATCCTAATCAACATACTTCATTGATTAAGTCTTCTTCAACAAGATTAATCCCAAAAGGTTGTTTCCATAGTATAGATTTCCACAAATATGTTTCTTAAGTATTGGTTTCGCAACTCTCACGTTTGCAACTCTGGTTTCGCAACTCTTTCATCTACAATTGATTTTCTGCAATTTCCACTCCACATTAGTCTTTCCATAATTGTGGTTTGCAGATTACGGGTTTTCAATTATAAGTTTCAAAAGCGGACCATCGCAAACTTAAGGACACAATTCTCCTTCTCACAATCAGATTGCAGATTGTGTATTGCACATCCTCCTTCCCTCTTTTCCAAATATGGGATTCCGCAATTTTTCTCCTGCAAATTTTCTTCCGTAATTCAACTTTCTGTAGCTTTAACCACCTTGCAAATTTGCATTGCAAAACTCATCCTCTACCATTGATCTCTATGGCTTCTTATTTATCTGTTGATTTGAGATCAAGTGCGGATATTCACCTTACCTTTGCAGATTCGTTATTTTCCCTGCACCTTTCTCTTGCGGAATTCATCCATAGTCGTTGATTTTTCTAACTCACATTTTGTTAACTTAGGCTGTTACAGGTAAATTTATTTGTGAAACGATCAATTTTTCTCTTCATTGTAGTCGCTTGAATACATCCCCATATTCATGAATTGTCTAATTATTTCTATGAATAGATACGGATAAATTATAGATACTTCTCATTAATGAAAAGAAAAACAAAAAATTTACAAATATTTATACTAAAACTACATATCCATTCTCCATTTCATCAACCACTGCATACTACATTACACACTCAATGCTCACTCTCTGAAATAATCCCATATCCTATCTCCAATTTGATTATTACATTGAAAACTTAATATAGAGTTCTATCAACCTATCATATCCGAATAGCAAGATATGAACCCCTAAAAAAATAAATCTACAACTAACCTACCCTTGATAAACCTCTTGCAAGATTCGATGGCATCAGTGGAAAATTACATGGGAGCAGAAAAATAAAATCTTATTCTTAAGAAGAATACTACGTTAGTTGGAATTTATTCTCGACATTTCAAGCCACAAAGTAGGGCCCATCATCAAGAGAAAGTATCTCGAGGTTATTTTAGGTATGGAAAATAACACATTAATAAGTTAAGTTTTCTATTTTCCTTACCATTTTAACATGTAACTTCTCAAAGGACTTCAGGTTGTCGAGCACATCCATTCCACTGAGGGATTGAATTAAGTTGTTGATGATTTTATGCAGTAAATGATGAAGGTAAGAGGAATATTGCATTAGGTGGAATTTATTATTGACATTTTGAGCCACAAAGTAGGGCTCATCATGAGGAGAAAGTATCTCGAGGTTATTTCAGATACGTAAAATAGCACATTAATAAGGTAAGTTTTCTATTTTCCTTACCATTTTAACTCATAACTTCTCAAAGGACTTCAAGTTGTCTAGTGCATCCCTTCCATGGGGGGATTGAATTAATTTCATGATTTTATGCAGTAAATGATGAAGATAAGAGGAAGACTATGTTAGCTGGAATTTATTTTTGACTTTTCGAGCCACAAAGTAGGGCTCATCATCAGGAGAAAGTATCTCGAGTTTATTTCAGGTATGGAAAATAGCACATTAATAAGTTAAGTTTGCTATTTTCATTACCATTTTAACCCGTAACTTCTCAAAGGACTTTAGGTTGTCCAGCGCATCCCTTCCATGGAGGGATTCTTCCTCTTATCTTCATCATTTACTGCGTAAAATCATGGACAATTTAATTCAATCCCTCCATGGAAGGGATGCACTAGACAATTTGAATTCCTTTAATAAGTTACGAGTTAAAATGGTAAGGAAAATAGAAAACTTAACTTATTAATGTGCTACTTTTTGTACCTGAAATAACCTCGAGATACTTTCTCATGATGATGAGCCCTACTTTGTGGCTCGAAATGTCAAGAATAAATTCTGGCTAACGCATTCTTCCTTTTATATTCATCATTTACTGTGTAAAATCATGAACAACTTAATTCAATCCCTCCATGGAAGGGATGCACTGGAAAACTTGAAGTCCTTTGAGAAGTTACAGTTTAAAATGGTAGGGAAAATAGCATACTTAACTTATTAATGTGCTATTTTCCGTACCTGAAATCACCTCTAGATACTTTCTCGTGATGATGAGCCCTACTTTGTGGCTCAAAACATTGAGAATAAATTCCAACTAACACATTCTTCCTCTTATATTCATCATTTACTACATAAAATTATGAACATCTTCTTGTTAATTAGAAAACAAATCACTTTGATTTGATGCTCCTGCATCATTAGTTAATCACACATCCTTTGTGCGAACCTATATTTTGTATGTTGCAACTTCTGAAATTTCTCTAATTGCTATAATGTTTTTCATTCTTTGTTACTGAACCAAATGGATACTATACTCTTTTTAATCTGTATCAATGCTCCATGTTGAAAAGGTTCACAAAATCTTAAAATTGATATCTATTGGTAATAGCTACTTATATTTACCCATGTTGATTCCCATCCAAATTATTTGTTTGTTTATCGTAAATAAGATCCTTGGATGGATCGACAGGTTCTAAATAAGCATTATAATATCTGAGACTGTTAGATCTGGTTATAATTGTTCAAATATGTGCAGAGACAAAAAAAAGATTTTCAATCACAAAGGGTGGAACTGCTAAACTATTATTACAAAAAATTATATATATTTTACATGCTTTGATTTTGAATCTAATACCAAGTAATCCATCCTAAGCTAAATAACTAAAAGTAACTAAGACAAACTAACAAAAGATATTACTACTTCTATTACAATAATGCACTATTATTGTTGTAAGGGGGTGATGGCCTAGTTTTGATGTTGTTGATGAAGTGTTATGACATATTTCCTATGTTTCACAAGTTTTCCTAATAATAATTCTAGTTGTTTAATACATGATTATATATATATATATATATATATATATATATATATATATATGATATGATATAGTTATATACTTGTGTAATAAGTTTCTGCTTCCTGTGGGAGTTCCCACTTCCTCCAAATATTTTTTTATTTTCCTAGGGATTCTTTAAAAAAAAATAGGGACAACCATGAAAAAGTGATAGTGATAGAATCACGCCTTTCTATAACAAATTTCATAAATATATCTCTCAATTTCTTGTCACTATATGTTTTTGGATTCTCCTTGGTCATGAAAAGGAACATTAACAAAATAGAAGACATCAATTGTAATTAATTAAAAATAAAAACAACTGGAATGATCAAAATACCATCATATGTATAACCACTTCATTATGATATAATTTCATTTCAATTAGCTATTACTTCATATTGATGTGCATTGGCGATATTCTTGTTGGCGTTGGTATTTAAAAACGTAGTTAGTGTTAGAGTTCCAATGTGTGAGTTGTAAGTGTATGTAAGAGTGTATACCCACCCAAATATTCTTAGGTGACATTGGAGTTTTTTATCCTATATAAATATATTTAATTATTTGTAATTTAATCAATTCAAGTACTTACTCATTGTATAAAATAAGGTACAACCCTGCCTATGTCATGAGAGGAGCTATGACCCTACCATTCCTATTATAAGATCACGGGGATAACATGGTTCCACCCTTGTGTGTGTGATCTGGATCTATTTTATATCAATCTCAATCAAATATAAAATTAGTTGGAGTGGAGGCATTTTGAGGCTTTAGGTGGCTTTGAGCAATCTTTGGCCTTGGTTTAATAGAGCATTACAATCAATTTTCTAATCTATTTTCATATTAGATCTATTTTTTGTGTAAAGATTGTAGTTGTTTTTGTGCAAGATCAATCCTATATCTCTTCATGGTTTTGGTACAAACACCAATACAAATCATGTTTACACGTATTTCCTTTTACCAAAATGGGGGTATTACATCTTTCCACATCTATCTAGTTTCTTTTTCTTCTAAAGGGATCCTACTGTCTAATTTTTTATTGGCCTCGATGTTTGTGATAGCATTGTTTCTTCCTAGTTGACATCCGTAGATGTAGTGTTCTTCATGATATGGTGGATTCTCTTGGTTGTGAGGTCTATGAGCTCTACGAATTCTTCCATTGGTATCTCTTTTAATGTGCATTCTTCCTCTCTATTATACGAACTTGGTGTCGAGGTCACCACTCTCAGTCTTTAGCGAGTGTGAATTGTTTAAAGGTTGGTGGGAAAAATAAGGAATGGTCTAGATACTATCGTTTGATCCATAATACAGAGGTGGGTTGAAAGATATGTTTCTTATACTTTTACCTATGTTTGATGATAACAAATCCTAGTATGGTTTGTGATGCCAATTGGAGTAACGTGGGTTTTTTGGGCTAGTTTTTTTTATTAGTCGCAACTCTGAGAAAAGGTAAATAGTTTTATGGGGATATGGTCGATGTTGGGAGATGTTTCGATGAGTCATGTGTGCATTTTATGTATGCACAACTTTTGATTATTTTTATGAAAGTTGTGGCCTTCTCGGCATAAACTGTGGATGGGAAAACTATAGTCTCTAAAACCTCAATGCTTTGTATTTGTAGAAGAAACTTTTTGGATTTATTTTGGTATTGTGGATATACTTATTTGAATGGATTTAATTCCTCTGTAATGAATGGTTGATAGCATTCTAATTTTAATTTTTTAAGTTGGGCATCTATTTTGGATTTCAAAAAAAGTTAGCCACAATTTGTATAAATAATCTTTTAAACATATTTGTCCTAGCTATGCATATTCACTTAGGTATAAATAATGTTTTAAACATCAGGATTCGATCCTAATACCAACATATTCCAACGTCAGAAAAGGAAATTTGTTACAATGAAATATTATCATCTTGATCAATCTATCAACCTTGTGTCTAATCCCTAAATATTCCCTAGTTAAATTTGGTTTATTATGAATTTGTTTCTACCCGTTTCCCCCCCCGTTTCGGAAGGATGGAAATCTTCCTCCTAAGGAAAGGTGCACCAAAATATTTGTGGAACTCTTTATTCCTTGTCAAGGAGTTCCACCGGAACTATTTCCCCTCATGCAAGGTGCACCAGCCCCTCCCTGGTGCTCTCCCTCATACAGTAAGGTGCACCAGGGGTGTTTAGAGGGAAAAATTGGAAGCTTTAAGGCCTTTCTCAAAGGTGGATGAGGTGGACGACAATCGCTAGCTTATAGGTGAGCTGGAATTCATTTCCCTAACCTAATGGTAGGATCCCTTAGACCTCTCCTCCTAATATTCAAACTCCTTTATCCCTTCATCCTTATAAATTGATCCCTCTCTCCATTGTGAAGGGAGGAAGGACTATGGTACTCTTATGCTACTGGAGTTTCTAGGTGATCCCTATCATCCTTTGGGAGGGAATACCTCATACTTTGGGATGCTACTATCCTCCTTTGGAGGTTTGTGTTAGATTGTTGGATGGAATATTACAACGTTAAGGCTAGGTTGTGATGTTCTTTCCCTATGTAATTGTATGTATTTCCTTGATTACAATAATACAAAAATATTTCGATTAATGTTGTTGTGTTAATGATATTTATATATTTCTTCCTTAACTATTATCTTAGAATAGCTTATATCTATGTATGCTTTTACCCTTTGTTTGTTTTGTCTCTTTGATAAGTTCTTTCAACTAGAGATATGAAGGCCTGGAGGTTGGAGCAACAAGGAGGAGAATACTTATAGATCTAAGGAAAGGTACTCATCTATTCATCTTGGATCTTGACTGATCTAGGATAGTTGTTTAGTATTATGTACTTGATTTGTTCAATATTCACTTGGACTAGGGAGATTTGACTTGAGTCTGCTTGAGTATATTTATCCACTAACAAATTTGGTTACCATACTGGGGATTAATATAGATATGATTTTTTTTTTCATGTCTCTTTATCAATCCATTTCATATCCTCTAGACACCCTTCCCCCTTTAAATATTTTCTTTGAAGAGATTGATGAACCTCCTTGACTCTTTTTTGTTTTAGTACTAGGCCTCTAGCACTTCTCCCTTAGGAGATCTAGCCTCTCCGGCCCTTTGACGCACCAAGGTAGTGTATACAGAGCGTTGTTTTCTTGATATATCCCATTCCCTTGAGAGTAAGTGTGCCACTAGCACTCTTTTCCTGTGTAGTAAGTGCACCAGCCCCTCTCTGGCACTCTGGTGCAGTGTAGTACGGTGCACCAACCCTTCAAAACTCAAATATAATCTTAGATTTCCTTCATTTTTGGCTTTTGGTTTGATGAATTATTGCTTGAAGGATGCATATGATAGTCATACACCCCCTAGGACCAGCATTGTCTATGTTTGGAATGGTTTTTGTTGATATTGGGATGATTTTCTAGTAAAACGAGTGACTTGGTTGTGGAGGGAAATTTCAATCCCAACCTATTGGTTCAATATTTCAATCCATAATCACATTACCAAATATTTACATATTTATTCATATTGTTAGATATAATCTACAAACCCTTCCTCCACCCTCAATCATTGAGTTTTGGTTGCATTTTGGTAGATTTGGAGCAATTCTTAAGTGTTTTCGAGTTTTTTGGATGCTTGTCATTTTTTGTTTCGATTTCTGAATGATTAGAGTGTTGTAGGTATTCTCTCTTCTTATGTTTATAGATATGAAAAGAGTTTATTTATCAAGTTTCAATTTAATATATCCATTTGAAATTCAAAGTGCTTCTCTCCTTTTTTTTATACATTGTTAAGTTTTGTCCATCATTGATTTCATTGCGCTTTTGGACTATTATTGTAGAAAGTTAGAATTTGTGCACTCTAGGAAGGAATTATTCTTTTCTTTGATACTCATGTTCATGTTGGTTTGAAAAGAACAGTCTTTCACTACCTACCTTAGTTTTTATTGAAATACAAACGTGCATCATCATGTAGCTAGGGTTTGCATTCTTTTTACATTTCTTGTCTACACCTCATGCATCAACTTAACCGCATAAGATAAAATTAACACTAGCTTAGGATTAAAATAATTTATTAACTATGTGTAAGTTAGAGACATGTTCCAGCATCTTTAAGCATGGAAACTAATGTTATTTTCTTGCATTGCATGCCAAGGGCTTGTAGTTCTTCCACGTACCAACTAGTATATCGAATGGATATTCGTGTACATTTGGGTATATAGAAAACTAATTCACTTACTTGGTACTATATCAAAAGGATCCTATCGAGTGGTTGTGCATTATAAAGAACCACTAATGAGTTGATCTCCTCATATCTAGTGTATATTGGGAGACTCTCTTAGGATTCCTGTGACCAACTGAGTTAACCTTTTGGCCGTCTTGGAATCAAAATAAACTGAGAACAATACTCATGGAGATTAATACGCATGTTTTATCCAGGTAGTCAAGTATTCAAACAAGGGTACCATACCAATCCTCCTTGACATGTTTTACTATTGTACCCTATGGTATATAGTGAGTTGTGGCACCTTGATAGTCCCATGAGGATCCTTACTTTTCATATACTCCTATTCATAAAGTTTGCTTGTTGCTTTTA
The DNA here is from genome assembly GCA_001517045.1 of Pseudotsuga menziesii. Classification (NCBI taxonomy): domain Eukaryota; kingdom Viridiplantae; phylum Streptophyta; class Pinopsida; order Pinales; family Pinaceae; genus Pseudotsuga; species Pseudotsuga menziesii. Next base: position 223,476 of record LPNX010253851.1, on the reverse strand, counting down.
GACTGAGTAGTGTTTTATTTGTGTGGTACTTCATAAATTCTTAGAGAGTTTATATATGGGAGACTCTCCTGGGACCACTAGACAAAAGACCCCTTTTCAAGGTATGTCGTTGGTTTCTCCTCCTTGTGGAGCTATTGGTCCCCCCTTCATTGACACTTTGAGTCTTCCCGAATGGAATATAGGATTACCTATGTGGTTATTATCCAATATTGTTATACCAAATGCACCTTTTTTGTCGGATAAAGGTCCTTCACCACATGAGAATCGATCTCATGTTAACCCTTCTCCTTCTTCCTTGAATGTTGAATAAACTTCCATTTATTCCTCTTCACCTCTTGATAACTCTTATCTTAGTAAACAAGTGGGTAATAAGAAGATGAAAAGGAAGGATAAGAAGAAGAAAACTAATCATAAGGTCACATATCCAACCTCTGATCGTCATGTTGGAAGCCCATCATCCACTGATAATACTAGTGATAGTGTTGAATTTTCTACAATAATACCTCGTAAACCTAAGTTCCCTTATAGACTTTACAAAGGTAACCATATTCTAAAATATTGTAATGGTATGTCCCAAGTTTTAGATGTGTGGTATGAGGCTTCCCAACACCCCATGTCATTAGTCTTTGGTCTTCATATTGATGATACTTCATCAACTAGTGACTCTGTGGTTAAGAGTCCAAATCAAAAGGCCAAATATCCTTGTTCTCTATGTAAGGACATCCACCTTACTTACCTTTGTACTCTCATGGATGAATATTCTAAGTTTTTGGAATATATTATTGTTCGTCGGCAATGGCTTCAAACAAGTTATTGTACTTTGTTAGATTTTTATCATTCAAGCTAGAATTATCTTAGGATCTTTAACTGAGGAAATAACATGCACAACAATAAACACAAGAGACAAGAGACACAAAGAATTTTCCTCGAGGAAACCATAAATGACAAAACCCTACAACTTCTTGAGAGATAGAATCAACACCAAAAGTAAAACCTAAAAACATAAATATGATCTCCTGACAATAGTAGTCTCTCACTCATGTGCCCCAGTGAGTGAGTGTGTATGTGATAAATAGAGAGGCTCACTCTCTATTTATATTCTTTTTTTCACTCAATGTCCACTTTAACATGTCGGTCCCACTTAACAATTACTTACTAGGGTTGACATCTCTAGGAGAGTCTAATAACCCTAGTGCCCCACAACTGTGGGGACTTTAACCCTTGATCAATAGGAGGGTTACCCACAATGACTTTGCATGACTTATTTACATTATTGAATATCTCGATAGGAACATTGGGGCATGACATGACTCAAATAAATTACAGACACTTCATGGAATAAACATTGGGGTACAATACATAAGATATACAAGTGAATACATTTTGAATTTACAAATACATCAACACTCCCTCTTAACTAATAGTGTATTCTCTCGACACAATTTATCAGCACAAGTATTCTTCTCTGTATCATCTAGATAATCATTGAGTTATTGTCATCTTCATCTTCAACTAAACTTCATCTAGATATGGATCATCACTCGATCTAGATCATTATCACTAGATCTAGATCATCAATAAATCTGGATCATCATCAATAGATCTGGATCATCGCTTGATCTGGATCATCACTCAATCTGGAACATCACTCAATCTTGATCATCACTGCTAGATCATCACTCCTGGATCATCATCACTAGATCTGGATCATCACTCGATCTGGATCATCACTACTGGATCATCATCCCTTGATCTAGATCATCACAGGTGCTATCTCTTGATTCTTCTCATCACAAGTTGTTCTAAAGAGCCAACCCTTTTTCATGTTGGTTGTAGGCTTAGCCTCCATGTAGGTCTTCTTCATCACTTATATCTGAACCTAATTTAGAATGGTCTGCTAAGCACTTACATCTGAACTTATCTTGTTAAGAAGGAATTCCCAACACTCACATCTGACCATGAGAAGAACACATCCACCATCATGTTAGAATGGCCTAGCCCTTACATCTAACCACGGGAGGGCCCAACTTGCCCCCATGTTAGAATGACCCATCCCTTACATCTTACCATGGAAGGAACCAATCCTCTCACCATGTCAAAATAGCTCTTAGTCCTAGACTGAGGGTTCCTGGTAACTGACCAGGTGCCTCCATTCCCTAAGAGAATGGCATCAGCCCTTACATTTGACCATGGGAGGGCTCATCTTGCCCCCACATTAGAATGGCCCAGCCCTTACATATGACCATGGAAGGAACCAATCCTCCCACCATGTCAGAATGGCTCTCAGTCTCAAAGTGAGGGTTCGTAGTAACTGACCAGGTGCCTCCATTTTCCTAGAGAATGGCATCAGCCCTTATATTTGATCAAGTGGGAACACATCCCTCAATCACATCAGAATGGCCCTGCACTTACATATGATCATGTGATATTACATCCCACAGTCATATCAGAATGGCCCTCTGTCCCAAGCTAGGTATTCCTAGTAACTTACTAGGTACCTCCATTCAGAGAATGGAAATCAGAGATTATATCTGATCATGTGGGAACACATCCCACAGTCGCCTCAAAATGGCGTAGCACTCACATCTGACATGGAAGGAACCGATCCTCCCACCATGACAGAATGGCTCAGCCCTTACATCTGACCATGGAAGGAACCAATCCTCTCACCAAGTCAGAATGGCTCTCAGCTCTAGGATGAGTATTCCTGGTAACTGACCACGTGCCTCCATTCAGAGAATGGAATTCAACACTTATATTTGATCATGTAGGAACCAATCCTATAGTCACCTAAAAATGGCTCAGCACTTATATCTGACATGTGAGGAACCAATCCTCTCATCATGACAGAATGGATCAGCCCTGACATCTGACCATGGAAGGAACCAATCCTCTCACCATGTGAGAATGGCTCATGGACTCATCACTTCCCCTTGGAGGGAACCTCGATCTGGATAACACCAAGCTTCTCTATGAAGTACTCAAAATTCACTCTGGCCAATGGCTTAGTCAACACATCAGCTATATGTTCGTGCATTGCAACATACTGGAGTGTCACTGCTCCTTTCTACACCATATGTGATGTCCCCATGCCAACGAGAGAGAGAATATTCTTTTTGTTCTTTTGAAAAGGGCTAAGAATATTCTTGAATGACCATCCTTCAAAATATAAAACATCATGGAAGAAAAACTAAAGAAAAACACATTGTGAAAATTGAATTACTGAAATGTTGTGAATCAACTGTATTAACATTGACCCTTACAAATTCTTAACAAGAGAAATGTTGATATATGCTTAACATGTTAGGTAGAGAGCTTATTCAATAATTCCAACCTTGACTCTACATAATTCAACCATCCAACATGTCAGTAGCATTGGAGATGTACAATCAACACATGATTAGGCCATTAATCATATCATACATGTAAAATCCCCCAATCGATAAAAAGTTCCTTTTAAGGTAGAACAACATACACTATTTATACTTTAGTGTCATTCCTTAACCTATCACTTTTATAACGTACCCATTTAAACACATTTCAGAGTACATTGAACTGTAACTCTTACACTATGTGCCTCTAAAATGAGTTACAAATAGTTAATGTAATGTACCTCTTAAACCCTGATGCCGTTGTGTATGAAAAGGGGTAAAATATTGTTTCGCTGTTACTACGACATAAGTCAATCAGGTTATCGGCAGATTTTACATGGCATTTTGATAAAACAAGACCAATTAAATTCAGTAATACCAAAACTACATGCATTGTGGAATGATTGTTCGACAGCTTGCAATTTACAGCACTACTTCATCACTTCTAATTTATAGCATTGGGGAAAAATAAAGGTGTAGTTAAAGAAAAGAAAGTTTTACTGATATCTCTTAAAAGCAGTGCGTCACCAGGTGTCATGAATCATGTCTAATGCAATTCGACAAATGATTAATACTACATACTTTTGAACAATAATCATCAAGAGTGTGTTGGTCATTTTAAGGAAGCATGAATCTAAAATGAAATGTCCCCTTTCCATCGCTACCTTTTTATCAACATTAAAATGTCATTTCCATCATAAGTAACAACTCCATTAAGGTGTGCATAAGGTGGCACTATCAATCAAAATTTTACTTTCTGAATCACTACATTAGTTTATTCTGATTCATACTTTTGTTTCATGTGAGATAGTAAACATTTTGTGTTACCACTTATTAGTTCCATGAAGTCATGGCTTTCCTTATTTCTTTCAACCTTGTTTCCATAAATCATTAAATCAGCTAGTAACATATATCCTACTCAAATAGACATCATTATATGCATTAAACAAAACATAATGTACAGATAAAAGACAAGACGCCAAACATACGTGGTTCACCCTATCCAAGGGCTACATCCACAAAAATTGCTAATCCTTCTATTACTTTATTCTTCAAGATAATTACAAGTCCGCAGCACATTCGATGGCCTTTTACTTCCCTATCTCTCTTTCATAGATATCACAAATCAGCCTTATAACAAGGCCTTTCGATCATGGACAAGGGATGCTCAAACCTTATATTTAATTAAAGAGATTAACTATCTGGTCCTTAAAAGCATAGAGCTGAATACTTAAAACAGGTAGAAAGGAACTCTAAACATCTGGCTTAAAGTAAGTTGATATCCATCTTATCTTATACATTCTAGCACCATAACTCACGTATGGACATAAATTCTAGATTCTAGCACCATAACTCACATATGGACTTAAATTATTTATTTAATATAAAAGAGATGGGCCTCTTCTCTTAGAATCTTACTTCCTTAACTCTCTTAGTAAGCTTCTATAAAATAAAAGATCAACCTCTCAAATCGATGGTCACCGCCAATGCATGCAGGGATCTCTACTTCCGTCAAAACACAATAATAACTGAGGGTTAAATCTTCCTTAAGGCTAACACATGAAAGGTTAAGGAGGTTATGCACGGATCACAGCAATGGTAAAAGAGTTATCCTTTACAAAAGGTCTTTTAAGAGTACACGCGTTGCTCCCCATCGATGATAAAGCATGCCAGGGGTCTATCGTTTTTCAAGGAGTTAGGTCCCTCAAACTGATATACAATTTCTGCCGAGGACTACCGAGTAAAACAGTGGAAAGGAGAGATGGTGATGTTAAAAGCATCATGTTTTAAACTCTAAGAGTGATTCAGATCACATAAAAACACATCTAGATCCCAAGCTTTCAAGGAGTTTTCTAAATCTACCAACGATGTTACGGATACAACATAATTTGATATATACTAGAGAGGATTCAGTTCTTCTTTTTTTTTTAAACGCCTTACTGTTACCGATAGTGTTAGAGATCAAAGAATGATAGAATATTCGGTGTAAGAGAAACGCCTTAATACTTTCGAGGAGATTTCAGTCTACCGGCGCTCTTACAGATCAAGAATAATTTGATATAACAACCCATGGATTTTATCAAAAAGTTAAAGTGTAGGTAAAAGAAATCGCAGCATTATTTCTTGTGGTTCAGACATTGTAGTAATTCTTAGGCAAAGAAAAAAACTTACCCAGTTATGACCAAACACCGATACTATGGTGAGGAAATCGCACGCAAAAATAAAAATGGAGATGCCTTCATCTAATAGAACACTATTTGCCCTTTTTCCCATTTTTGATTGATCAGAACCTATATTGCTCTCGGCTTATAGGATCCTGGACCTTTCGACTCCTCCACCTTCACATAGGGATTCGACAGATCCCTTCGAGGCTAGAGGCACCAGTTCTCCCAAAGAACATCCCATTTCCTATTCCCCAGAGAATAAGAGAATGTCTGCCCCCCTCCTATCGCAACCCTTTGTCATTTAACTGCTGTAGGCCCCGATTTAGCGCCGATGTTTCCTCCTTAATTAGTGCCATATGGCAGAGTACCTACCATTATTCCTTCCACAAACTAAGCATGCCTATCGTGCTGCCTCTGCCCGTTATGAAGAAATTTCTAAAAGAGGAGATCTCGCCCAAGTAAATAGGAAGGATTAAATTTTCTCTAACAGCCTTCGCCCCTTTTCTTACAGAAAATCCCATGAAATCAGTGGCAGCTGATTTTCTAGGAGCTTGTCCTGGTAATAAATTATCTTTAATACCAACCTTGCTCAGAATAAAGATCCAAAGAGACAAGTGGCAAAATTATGCTTACAAGTTTCTTTTTGGTTACTAAACGGAATTTTGGAGACATACTCCCTTTTCTCATAAATATGCGAATCCCTCTTAAACTTGTTATTATATATATATAATCTAGTAACTTTCTTTACAATGTATCTCTACACTTAGTTAATTAGGAATCATGGCTTTCCCATTGGTTGCTACAAGCATTTTTATTTGCATTTTTGTTCATAGATCCCTTTTTCCAAGGATACTATATATATATTATGTATGTATCCGTTCATGTATTTATAGAGCATAATATGTATCTAGAAAGGTAAGTCACTACCAAAATCCCCTTTTGGGATTAGATATTGTAGTTAAACCTTTTGAGGTGTATTACTTTTAATAAATTTTGAGACGACTATAATGGTTTCTTAAGATAAAGCTTCAGCTTTTTGATCTAGGTCCTAGGGAGAACTCTGCGGTGCAAGATTTTCTTGAGACATGTTAGGTGGATTCATCCTTGAAAACTGAGTAGGTATGTCAGTCTACTTATGAATTACCTTAACCTTGGATGACACTTAAGACCTTCTGTTTTAGAAAAAAAGTATGTACTCCTTCGTCCAATTCCCGAGACTCACTCACCGTTTTAACCTTGTCCTCTCCTAGTAGATGTAGATTCCCATCGTTTAAGTTCGTCCCTATCTTAGTCTCCCAAGTCTTTCACTTAGGAAATTATTTTGACATATAAGGTTCTACTGGTGGGGCCTTGGCCTTGAGCTCCTCACCAAAGAACAAGTACAATAGACAATCATAAATTACAACATATTCTAAAGTTTATAGAGCATTCATTGGTTTACAAGAGGGACATTACACCATATCCATGATATAGTGATATTTGATCTCGATATGCTTCAACTTGTCATGGAACACTGAGTTCTCCGACAACTTCACACAACTTTGGTTGTCGCAATATATACAAGTAGCATCTAACTACACATCAAATAAATCAGACAGTCGCTTCCTTAGCCATACTACCTCACAACTAATTGAACAAGCTACGACATACTCTGCTTCAACTATACTCAGTGCCATGCAAGACTGTTTCATGCTAAACAAAGAGATCACACCTGATCCCATACTGAAGCAACACCCTGAAGTGCTCTTCCTATCGATGGCACTTCCCACTGAATCTGAATCAACATAACCTTCTAGGTTAATCTTTTTATTCTCCTCATACCTAAGCCCATAATCAACTGTACCCTTCAGGCACCTTAGAATATGCTTTGCAACAATCAAGTGAACATGTCTTGGATCTATGAGGAACTGGCTCAAGGTGTTCATAGCAAAGCAAATATCTGGTCTCATGTTTGTCAGATACATCAAGGACCCAATCATCTAATGATACATCGTAGCATCAACCGCTTCTGATGAAGCATCACTCAATAGATTCAGGTTTGATGCCATAGGTGTGAGCATGGCCTTTCAGTCCATCAACCTGAACCTCTTTAGTATCTCTACTGCATTTAATCCCTCTAAAGTGAAGCATCATTCTTCCTCTTTATTTCATACTCTATGCACTAAAACATTATGTATTGGAGTGACAAGTAGCTTCCTCTGTTACTAATATTCTATGTATCCATCTAGGGTCTCTGGATACAAAGATCCTCTATCTTTGAATCTTTTCAAAAGTTCTACTTGCACCCAACTATGAGCTTTCCATCCTCTGTAGGATTTCATGTTCAACCTTGTAGAAAAGGTTAAAATCTTCATCAATCTCATCGTGTATGTGTTATCCCATGGGGGTGTTTTGAGCTTGTACAAGGCCTTCTTTCATTTGCACACATGATTCTTCTTGTCATGTGTCTCAACTCCCACTGGCTACAAATGTCTCTTCGTAGTCTATGCCTTCTTTTTGTGAGAATCCTCACGCTACAAATCTTGCCTTGTATCCCATGATGTTTCCATCTAGTACAATATGGAACTACAAACTTTCCTTCATGTATTGATACTGCATCCTAGACATCATTATTCTTGAACTAGTATTCTCTTTCTTCTTGGTTCTTCATAGTTGGAAGGTTCTGCATGAATGATGTCACTGCATTCATCATATTGTTCTTCCTCTTGAACTATCGTCACTTATTCTTCGGAACAAGTCTCATCCTTTTCTGCTTGTAAGTGATTTTACACGATATTTCCTACAAGTCCAATGCATTAGTTGTATGGTTAGAAACATTTCATAAGGCATATTCATAATGGAAAATTCTTATGCATAAATATATGATCATGCAACTATTTTATCCAATACAACATTCATCCATATCTCATGAAACTTTCAAGATACCTTCCATCTCTACCATGACAACCTTGAGATTATTCACTAATCCAATATGTCAGCAAAGAGGTTTCATTATAGATAAGTAGCAATGGAGAGTTGTATAGCACCATGAGCTACTTACCCATCACATGCGTATTAGTAGTATAGTGTCATTAACACAAACATTCTATCATGCATAATACATCAACTGAATATAAACAAATGCATATCAAAACAATATCATGAAATGACAATTGAATACTTATCTTTATTTGTTTCATGGGTAGACTCCTTCTTGAGCCTTCAGCTTCATCATCTTCTTCATTCATAATAGCATTGTTTCCTATACAAATGCTAAGATGGATAAGAGGTTATTCAAGTGTTGAGTTCTTCATATTCCCCATTGCTTGAGGGATATTGTTTGGATCATGAGAGCTTGATCTTCAGTTTCTCCCATCTTCTCTTTTCTTATTATGAGTCGAGCTTCTTTTCTTGTGTGCACTCTTCCCAGAGTCTACTAAAGGTAATCACTTCCTTTCGGCACACATTCCTTGAATGAATGAATCCCATGATATTGAAAGGAAATTCAAGGTGGTTATAACCACTTCTACATTCTCCACTTCTTCTTCTACTACTACAAGTTTTTCTTTGATTTGAGAGACCCTCGTAAAGTATGACTGTATGGTCTCTCATTCTGGATCTCCACATTCTTCAACTGTTTTCTCAAAGTAATATTCTGATCTATGTTCTTCCATTCAAATATCTTGGTCAAGGAATCAAACATCTCTTTTGGTGTCTTTAGGGATGAAACTTGTGGTATAAGGTTATCCGTCTCTGAATCATCAATGATCATCTTGGCCTTGACCAAGTTCTTCTAGTGTAAGGTTTTTAGCCTCATCTCCCTCTGGAATTGAAACCTCTCTAATCATGTAGGTATCCAATTCATTTTATTCAAAGAGATCATATACTTCCATGCTTGGAAGTTGTCAAATTCACCAATATTATCATCAAGCTAATGTGATAGATCACTTTGAAATGAGAACCTCAAATGAAAATAGCAAAATATTAGATCTTACCAATTTGAGGTGTCCGTCCTAGTTCCAAAGCTAGCTGATCTAGGGTTTGTCAGAGAAAACCTAATTTTGAAAACTTAGAATCTTTCAGATATGATTGGATAGAAAGATAGACATCTTCAAGGTGAGTTGTCCAATGTATTCCTTTTCTGAAAATAGTGGAGGGAAGCTCTCAGAATAGGAAGGCTTACTTTTCCAATTTCTTCTGCAGAAATGCCTCATACGGTTTATGTGGTATCTGTAAACTTAATGCTCCTCTATGTCTGAAACTTTACACTGCATTATCCTCACCTATACCTGTTCCAACACCATAGGTTTCATTAGAATTGGTTTTAGAAATTGGTCAACGTTGATAGCGTAAACCTAACTCAGTTGTGGAGCTTGACTCTTCCCTTATGTGGCTGGTAGAGTTGATGGGATTTGATCCCCAAGTTCAAGTGTGTTCTATGGAAACAACAATTTTGTTTCAATAATGTCTTTTCTTCCTTTCATGATTCGATCATGGTACCAATCTTTGTCAATGTTAAAAAAGTAAATGTGAGTGGTTGTAATTTGTTTGAATAAAAAAAATTAATTGGTTGAATGACTAATCCAAGGCTACACAATGGTAATACGATTGCGACGCTTGCATAGATTTCCCTATGATTTGAATAATTTGTGTAGTTCCTTTTTTTGGAAATTATCCATATCTAAGCGCTTCTTAAACCCTATTTTGTAGAAATCGTGAACGATTCTACTTAGTGTGATGATTGTAAAATATATAGCTTTAGTTTTGAATTAGATTTTAAAATATTTGTTATTCCATCACTATATCGATTGGTATTAATTTTATAAAATATTAGAGAAACATATTATTTCTAATGTTTGTCCATGGTTTTCAAATCGTGATTTATTCCATGTTTGCTAATTGATTGTATTTTATACAGCGTGTATATTCTAATAGCATTTGATTCTCCATTAGGAGATTGTTATTGATTTAAATTTAATATATAATATTGTTTTTAATATATTTTATACATATGGGTAGTTGAATGAATTTATATAGTTATTTGTTTTGTTATGGAAGGTTTGGTTATTTATGTTATTATTGTTATACCCAATACCGTTATGGATGTTTACATTTTTGAGTTACACGAATCTTAATTATTTTTGTGTAGTTTGAGGCTAATTATTACACGTTATTAATTTAGGGATTTTATGCTTTTAATACTGATCCCTAAAGGGGTCATACATATTTATATTATCTAGATGTATATTCTTAATATTTCTATGTTTTAGGGGTTTGGCCCCAATATCTAAGATTAGGATCCTCTACCTAGTTAGGGTTATGGAGAGCTTTCTCTCTAGACTAGTAATAGTCTATGATATTTATTCAGATTTAACATTTTGTGTATTTCTATCAAAATTTGAATGCCATCATGAATATAAAAAATGAAATAAAATGTACTCTTGAATAAAAATATCTATAGTTTATATACTTACAAAGCCCATGTTTAAATCTGAATAGTAAATATCTTAAAAATTAGAGACATAAAATAAAACACACAATCTGCAAAGATTGTAATCATTCTTCAACATATAAAATAATGAAGATAATTTATACCAACTGAACCAAGTTAGTAAAAATCCATTCATTACAAAACAATGCTGAATTACTTATAAACCCTTTTTCATTTTTGACTTATCTAGTAACTTCCACGTTCCACCCAACCACATATCTATAATTGTTCCTGGTTTGTTTTAACAGGTCACTCTTGATGTAAACCAATCATGATAGACATACTCAAAGTTTTAGGGAAATTTTTCTATCAATATTAACAAAGCACTAGAGTAGTCAGAAGTTCTGTTTACCAATCTTTTGTTGAGTCGTAAAATAACATCTTCTTCTTCTAAATAATCCTTGGACACAACAAAATCACTCTTTGGTAATATAATAGCTCAATATACCTATGGTTGAACCCTTTAGTGAACTCGGGTTCATTTCCCTTAAAACATACTCTCTCTATTATTTATAAGTGTTATTGGGAAGAAGGGATTCTAACATTTAGGTTTAATCACATTGCTCATTCTCTCCTCAAACTAAATATTTTGTATTTATCTTTATTTAATTATTTGATTTTAAACTCTCATATTTTAATTACAGATAATAAAACTCCCCTAATTGATTAAATAATAATAATATTAATTCCTATAATCTAGTTGATTTTAGTTATGAGCTACTCAACCATTTTGATTTCTTCGCATGCTCGATCCGTCTTTTAGTAGGACCCCAATGAGTATTTAGAAATCATAAATGGAGATAAATATCATGAATTTTAATAATAGTAAATCTATTTCTAATTCTCTAAATCTGCCAAATCAACACCATTTATTCACAAAGACTCTAAGTGTTCCAAATCTCTTTTGCTCAGCACTTTGCTGAGCAATAGTTCTGGTGCTCTAGAGCTCTCAGCTCAACACCACTTCAAATAATAGCCTTTAGTTATCTAGATTTTGTTACTCAACACCATTGATTTTTTCTAAATAATCTAACAATTCTAGAGCTTCATACCTCGACACTTATTAAATAATTACATCAAAAAATTAAAGAAAATAGTCTTTATTTTTGGGATATTACACAGTGAGTTCATTAGGATTCCCAACATAATCTCCATGATCTCTAGATTATTTGTTGAACAAGCTTATTTATATATTTTCATGTTATGATCGTTTCTAATATTTAGAGACCCAATGTTCAACTGAAATATATCATTCATGACAAATAGGTTTCTTTGTGGAGTGGGTATCAACTGAAAAAACACATTGATTTCTATCATTTTGCAATCAGTTGCAAATGTTGGTCACTAATTCCTGTGCACACTACAATATACAAAATGGTCATTCACAACCTTTATAGGAAGGAATTCGTTGAGATGCATGCTCATAAAAACCTATTCCTTTGGATCATTATGGGATTTTAGCACCAATCAATTTATTTTTTCTTTCTCCTTGGAGTATGTACATACCCACTGCATGGTCATCCATTTGAAATCAAAGTAGGATTTTATGGTTTGTACGGGAATCAAGCATCTTCACTATGAATATTTTAGGACTTCATTGTTTTCCATGTTTCCTCCACAACATGACTTACAAATTGGCCAATTGTGTTTCGTATTGGTGGACACTCAAATCCAAATTATCTTGTTTCACACATTTTTTGTGGGTGGTATGGTCCATGCATTGGGAATTTTCTAGATGAGAGCAAGATTTTTTTGTATTCACCATAGTTTGTATTATGGAGTTTTATTGGTGAGTGTTTTTTTGTGGCTGATAACATCAAATTTTTTGGTTCGAGACTTTTTCTCATAGTTATTTTTCAATTTTATTGCATTTTAGAGGTTATTTTCCAAAGTTTCTTCTATGTCTATTTATAAAAGTATCAACTTTCCATTTAGCTTTATGCATTGGGATGAGATATCCACTCCCTTTCAAAAGATCAGTTTCACACCAAATTAATTTTCTTATAATCTTAATTAAATATTAGTTAATTCCTCACTTGTAAATGAGTATCTAATATGGCCTTGTTTGTTGGAACACATAGAGAGGATTATTGACCATGATGGATTTTTATGGTACCTCTTGTTTTGTACCTTCCAGTAATGGATTTGGGACACTTTGTAGATAGTATTAGGAGGGTAACCACACCTTTGTCTCCCTATACTTTCTTGTTTTTCATTTTCTTGGAGCTTGACACTTTGGTTAGTTTATTTTGCATTTGTGTCACTTTTAACTTGTACTCAATACTTTTCTCGTCAGTTATGACATGCATTGCCGATATCTTTTCCATCGAGTTAAATACTATGGGGGGGTGGTATGCAATGTTTCCTCAAGTGATATTTTGTTCACTGTCATGGATCAATATCAAACATATTAGGCTTGATCCTTCTACATAGCACTAGTTCCGATTTTGACTTGGTGGTTTTAGCAGCAGAGGACCCATGTATTCCATTGAGATAGATTAGCTCATGTATGGATAAATCTTTGTTAATGGATGGATAAGGGGATTCTTGGCAGACAACCTATTTAACTAGAAAATATGTGAGTGATACCATGTAGTTGAGGCATAGACAATAGGGGATTACAACTACACATTGAGAACAAGCAACTTATAACTTCTTACATATTTGAGGCATTTAACTTGAGGCTTTTCAATGTTCACCGAGCACAAGAAAACTGGTTGTGTTATTTAGATTAATAACTTTCAATCTTTGTCTAATAAACACAATCAAATTATCTAAGAAATATTCAATTTTAATCAAAATATTAAACTCACAATACATTTCCTACTACATTTTTGTAACTAAAAGCATGTACTTCCTACTAAATGTATTGAAATAGAAACTCCTATATACATAAAAATTTCTTCAAATGAAATCATTATGTAATGGAGCCACTATTATGTGTCATTTCGAGTGGCCAATGTCGTTAACCCTGATCCCAACGAAAAACAATATTGAGTGAGTGCAAGCTAATGATGTCCTCTTTTTCCATGTTAAATGCAACAACTAAAAATAAACATCATTCAACTTGCAAGGGTGTTTTGAAATACCTACATAGTGAATATTGCTTTAAATAAAAATATGAAATATAGGGAATTGAATAAACTTTCCAAATATATAAGTTTTATTTATAGAAAATGTTCACAACTAATTAAATTTTTTTTCTAACATTGTCATTTTAATTTTTCAGCAAATGATAAGGTATATCTTCATGTTAGTGCATCCTTTAAATGCCTAAACGATGGAGTCGATATTCTAAAATTGACAAATATGCAGATAACTAATAGTACTAGTGCTACACTATTTTTTCAAAATAAAATTAGTACTTAAAATTATTTTTTTAAATTGTGTAATTGAGTAGATCTTGAAATTAGTACGCCAAGTGTTAGTGCAACTTTTCATGGTCTTTAATATAATGATGTTGGATTTAATTTTTTATAGTATATAGACATCTAGTAGTAAAACATATTGTTTTATAAAATGGTTGACAAAACAAAAATCTATAGAATAAACATGATTAATTTTATAAAAATCCAATTACATATAAAATGTCCCGACCTTCGTGCACTCACCCTATTCTCGCACAAGAACATCCTTTCTATGCATCCAAAAAAATTCAGAATTGTCTTGAATAGAACGATGCACTCAAACAGAAATAACAAATAATATTGTTATTATAGTATGCAAGCTACCACTATCATGTAATGCCGACAACCTTAACCTTAAGGAAGTAAATTATGATGCGAGCAACAACAATGCCATCTTGAAGAATTATGATTTTTCCATATATGAAATACAAATAGTTGGTAGCACTGAATTTTATCCTTTTTACGCTAATATTTCCTTCATATTCTTGTCCTTCAAAGATGATGTATGTATATTTTTTTGATAGAAAGACAATATAAAGTAGGTCTATTATTGATAGAAATAGAGCATGGTAGAGATAAGAGAAGCCATTCAAAACTGTTGGAATATATTAAACCCACTCAATACTTTGCATAAAATAATTAATCATTATTTGATTAATTATCTACCCAATAGCTTAATTAGCTCACATCCACCTACACCTTAAAGTCAACAGATGCCATCTATACCCTATTAATGCTTTATTTATGATTCTGGGTTGATCTTGACCAATTTAGTGACTCCCAAAACTAGTAACTGTGCTTTCCTGCGATGTCTACCTTATTCTTATTTTATCCATCTTTTCTGTGGATAAGGGAAAGATAGTTAACTAGGAAAATAGTTTCTTTTGTAGCCAACCCATCCTCCATGACTTTCTCATCATATTCCAGGATTAGCATGTTTTTGCATCACTCTTGACAACTCACTCATGATTTTTCTAATTTGTGAGGTCCTTGAATGATTTGGGAAGGGCTCTAGCCACCTATGGGGGTTTATAATATCTCGTAACTCTGATTTATGAGCTAGCAATGAATTCTCTCAAATCTCCTTTATAAGGATGTATTACCGTTATAATAATATCAATTATCATTTATTGATCATTCATTAATGTATGTTCATTAATTCTTTTTCTTCTTTCCTTATGCTAATTCTCAGCAATTACCAGCGAGGCTAAATGTGTCCTTAGATTCTTAGCTTGTTTACAGAATTCATGTTGTTATCAAGGCTTTAGAATTGTAACAAAAAGATGAAAAATTTGATTGACTGATCACACTCATGTTGGAGTCAAGTGCATGAATTCCGAAAAAATGTTAGTTTTTATATCTTTTTTTAGTTCTTTTGAAAAAGAGAATAATTAAATTCTATCGAAATGGGGCATGAATAATAAAACCTTTAGATATTAAGCCACGTAATAATAATAAAAATAAAAAACCGAGAGAAGGTCCACACAATCTAGTCTGCACCTTTAAGTTATCTAAGGTTGGGGTTTTCATAACAGTTCCAAAGGCACGACAGTATTGTTAATAACGATTGAGATGAGTAAAGTCACAATCGAGGGAGCGAGAAACACTCACAAAATCTATAAACGTAGGCAACATAATAAAAAAGGACGATTTTTTCCTTTATACGCTAATATTTCCTTCGAATTATTGTCCTTCGAAGATGACGTCTGTATATTCTTGATATAAAGAGAATATAAAGTATGTCTATTAGTGATAGAAATAGAGCATTGTAGAGATAAGAGAATCCTTTCAAAAGGAGAAAATTTGGATTGACTGAGCACCCTCATGTTGATGGACTCAAGTGCATGAAGCCTGAAACTATTGGTTTGTATAGGTTTTTTTTAAGTTTTTTTGAGATAAATAATAATTAATTTGCAACAAAATGGAGCATTGGAGTAGAATATTGTTTATACTTTTTCAAGATTGCATAAAAATAAGATAAGTATATATCCTATATATATATATATGAATGGAGAACTGATAACGATGCATATAACTAATAGTCGATAAATATATAAAAGAAAGAATGCGAGCCATGACATGTAGCTAGGCATGAGTAACTTAGAGTTGATCATGTTTAAGTAGAAGAATGTGAGCAATAATATTGCTCACATTCTTCTACTTAAACATGATCAACTCTAAGTTACTCATTCTTAGCTACATGTTATCACTCGCATTCTTCCTTTTATCCATTTATCAACCATTTATCAACTGATAGCGATGCAAATAACTACTGGTTGATAAATGGTTAAAAGGAAGAATGCAAGTGATAACATGTAGCTAGGCATGATGAACTTAGAGTTGATCATGTTTAACTAGAAGAATGTGAGAAATAATATATATATATATAGAGAGAGAGAGAGAGAGAGCGAGAGAGAGAGAGAGAGAGAGAGAGAGAAGAGAGAGAGAGAGAGAGAGAGGTGATGAATGGATAACAAGTACTTCATGAAAGATATCTATAAGAAGGTTGGTGATTGCATGTAACTAGTCATAGATAACTCCTAGTTGAATCTGTGTAACTAGAAAATGTGAGAGATTACAACTACATATGGAGAAAAACTAATAGATATTAATCAGGTGTTTTATTCTATTTAAATAATTTCTAAGATGCTTGGAGGCCGAGATGGAAAACGAGGAGGCTCTGAAGAATACAAAGGATAAAATTAAGAGGCAAATTGAAAAACTAGAAAGATATTAACAAAATAATGGGCAAATTTGAAATCATGCAAATTTATTGCTTCTTCTTCTTTCATGCTTACAGTGTAAATATAATAAAAAATAATTTTTACTAGCTAAAATGTCTATGATAAATTAAAATTATTTTATGCACAAAATATTTTGAATTCTAAATTATTTCACTAATGAATATTCCAAAATGCCTTATATTCAATTAGTATCTCTCAACGAGTTGATCCCTAATGACACAATCCAACCACAATCTAAGTAGTTGTACGCGTAATATTTTTATATTAATATGTAGTTGTACGTGTAATATGTTTATATTAATACGTAAAATTTATACGTGGATAATTCTATCAAAATTAATGAAAACATATTTTAATTAGATTGTAACTTTTTGTAAATAATTTAATATATTTAAAGAAAAAAATGCATGAGGATATTTATAATGGTATTTACATCTTCATCTTCAAAACAATCAAAAGTGGGGATGGTATGTAGAAATTTATTCACACCCTTTTTTTAAAAACTAAAACAATATAAAATATTTTTAATCAACAAAATGTACTTGATAACATGTGGAGATGTACTTTTTTCCATAGTTCACAAAATGTAAAGAAAAAACTATCATCCTAGCTCTAAAGCACATCTGTGCACCTAAGTTTTTAAAGAACAAAGTAACTTATTTCATCTAGATTTAAACCCAAGCTTAAATGGGGAAGAAAAAATTCAATTTGAGGCTTAAAGACTTAGTTTGTTATGCATATACAAAAAAGTGAATCATTCACAAATGTAGCCACCTTACAACCTTATGTGGAGAAATACCCTCATTTGAGATCCATTAGCTCTAAAACACATCTCTGCACCTAAGTTTTCAAAGAACAAAGAAATTTATTTAATCTAGTTTTAAAACCAAGATTAAATGAGCAAGAAAAAATCCAATTTGAGGCTTAAAGGATTAGTTTGTTAAGCATATACAAACAAGTGAAGTATTAAAAAACGTAGCCACCTTACAAACTGATGTGGAGAAATACTCTCATTTGAGATCCATTATCTCAGGATAGGGGTTAGAGATAAAAATGTGGTATTAAATACCCTCAAAAACCTTCTAGATTACCCTATTCCATTACCTTAAGCAAATCATGTCAAAGAACATCAAATAATTCTATAAATGACCAAGTTCTCCATTCATCAACATGACCTAGCATCTTATCTAGCTATAATGTGTCAATCATAACCTAACATTTTTCCATTGAAGTATATTGAAAGATATCCTCATTCTTGACCTCCTCCACTAAACCTTCAATGTGAACTATCATACTCATCATTCCCCCAAAATGATCTCTGCAAGGCTCATTATAAAGGATATATATCCCCTCTAAAGGGCCTTTTTGGTCATTTTAGTATTCATTCATTTCTCATGAGTCTTAAAATACTCATTTAGTCCCTAAATCCCTTTATTTTTTCTCATAGAAATGGTGAAGGTGTCGAAACCCATCGATTACATGTAAAAAGTCATAATTCCAACCATATCTCATTATGAGGTCAATATTTACAAGCCCCAAAAGACTAATTTCAATACACGCATTATGTTGTTATTCCTAATTTCTATAAAGCATAAAGCATGTGGTTTCATAGAGATAGATGATTTCTCATAACGAGGTTTTGTACATGCAACCTTCGGGTCTCTACATCTTGACCATGGTAAGGAAAGAAAATAAATGGCACAAAGTCATGTATACATATTTAAAAGATTTGATCCATGAATATGGCCTCAAAGCACCACATAAGCCCTTGAAAATTCATCTTTCATATTTTAGTGGGATGTGGATACTTATAGGATATCTTTCATTCCAAATAAGGACCATCGGTATATAACCATGGATAACCAAGTTAGGAAAATATAAATGAACTAAATGAATATTTCAGGACTCATCTAAAAAGGAAGTATTGACCAAATTACACATGCCTTTTATGGGGGAACTTTTCCAACCAAGTTGGATACATACACCATTATGATAATTTTTCACAAGGGATGGGTCTCAAGGATAAATCCATGGTAACATGAGGACCATTATGTATGGCAACAATATTTTATCACATTATAACATTACGTGGCTAAATTTAATATCGTTTAAGATTTTTTCATGAAAAGGTTAATGATAATTGCTTGAACGTAATTCGTTAAGGCTAAGTGAAGACGAATAGCCTTGGGGAGTCCAAGGGAGATGAATACCAAACATCACCTTGCTAATGTATTTATATATACATTCTTAATTAGAATTAGATGAGATTTCATGCCTAATTAACTATGTATGTAATTTTTTTTGTTTATTCATTGTTTATCTTCTTAGATGAGCATCCCAGCTATGGTGTCAGAGCCTAACAAGGTTCTTCCATAAATATTGCATAGTATTACTTCTCAAACCATTTTTATCTTCTTTGCATTGCTCAATATAGTTTGTCAGTATTCCATATTCTCTACTAGAAATGCAGACCTACATTATGTCCCCAACTATACTCTACCAGTATGTTTTCCAGTGGTATATTCCTCTACTTGTCAGTCTTCTACTAACGTTTCCCCAACATATCCCCTCTCCACACTATTGACCATACTTGCAACTTTACAAGCTCTCATCTTCATTTCCTCACCATATGTCACCATAATGTATTTTTCAATGCGTAGGCTCTCTCCTCACGTGATTCCCTCTACATTCCCTCCTTAGTCCTCTGCAATTTGTGAAGAATTGTATTTCATAGGCATTTTTTTTGTTTGATTTGTTTGTAGAGATATACCAGGAGGTCCTCACAGCGTTTGGGACGAATAGAGGATTAGAATTATATTCTTGTTATTCCATCCCCTCATCGTAAGTCTCCTCATAATAACACCCATAACCTTTATTTCCATCAATACATGAAACTGAACAAATGGGTTGTTTGTGAATCTAGAAAAACAAATTGGTTCATATGTACTTTCTCATGTGTGAAGAGTTATAATGGGGGTCGAGCAATACCATGGTTTATGTGATGTCCCTTGAAACCCTATGTGTGATAGTGTAGTATTTATCATATGAATTCAACAAATAAGAAATCAAAAGAGAATCGCAACCAAGATTGTTCCTTGATAACTCCACACTGAAGAATACACATGTGAAGGATTTGTGTATTATAATTTATAAATGGTTGGGATATAATGGTGCATTTGGGTCATTCTCTCCATTTAATAATATATTATTATCTTTGTAGGTACTCATAATATTATGTAATAGTATGATTTGTGCCATCTAGAGGCTATACTATGCCCTCTCATAAAAAACGTAGGCTAGCTCAAAGGCCTCAAAATCAAACTCCATTGTAGAGCTCATTTTTTAGCATATGATATGAGAGGAGGACAACTCTATTTGTAGAGGGAGATGAAGTCATTGGATGCAGGGCTCCGACTCATGGGTTTTGAAACTAAATTAATGGAAATATTAATGGCAGTGATGGTGAGCTATAAGGATAAGAACAATTCAAGGTAACAAGGGATATTTACACACTCACCTATTAGTCTACACATAATTGAGAAGATCATGTGAGGTCATATGCTTTCATTCTTTCTTTCATTTACTCCAATATTGTATCCAGAAACATTTCTAAGGTAGAGAAATCACATCTACAAGATTGAATTTAATATTTTCAAAGAACCCACAACATTTAAATATAGAAGCCTATTTTTACAAACATAAAGCATTATTTTTTAATATAAATTGAGTTTTAGATTCTGCAAATTGCATATAGTTTTACTTGCAAGATTTCTTGTTTTCTATAAGTGCCAAAACAAAATCAAGTGGAATTATAATTGGGTTCATTTTCGGATGTAGATCACACCTTTTCACATTTTGATTCAAGTACTTCAATTATTGAGTCCTCTTTGTACAAAGGGTGGATTTTGAATTAGCCCTTCTTATTTGAGTAAGTCTTCAGTCATAGTTTGTCGATGGCTTGAATCAATTGTTTAGCAGAGATACAGAACAATATTTCTCTCTTCTATCAAAAATACTCTAATGGTCAAGAAGATAACTCTCACTCATATTTGAAATCATTTATAAGATTAACATCACTCAATTGAGTTTCTACAACTTTATTCATATCTCTAACAAGAAGAAATTCATTATAAACTTGTCCCTATTTAGAACAATGTTCTTTGTGCTTCCTTTAGGCATTATGGACCATAATGATGCCACTTCAGAAGCATAGAATCAAATCAGTAGCTCCACTTTAGAAACAAAAGAAAAAGAATATGTTGTTTTCCATACACATTTTCATC
Source organism: Pseudotsuga menziesii (assembly GCA_001517045.1). Lineage (NCBI taxonomy): Eukaryota > Viridiplantae > Streptophyta > Pinopsida > Pinales > Pinaceae > Pseudotsuga > Pseudotsuga menziesii. The sequence goes on along the minus strand of LPNX010253851.1, from coordinate 202,036 downwards.
TTATTCCTTCATATCCCATCATAAGAACTTGAAAATAAAATGTACACAACAAGCACATAAATGTTCTTAGATGTGACAAGAAAGTGGCATGTTACGTTCCTTATTACTCCATGACATTACACTTTTAATGTGTTGTGTTCTTAAAATAAATATCAACTTCATCTACTCTAGTTTAGAGTTAGAAATGCCACCATTGTTAGTAGATTGGCTAGATGGAAGAGTAGTGATTTGATAGCCATCCTTGTCTACATTGCAGGAAGCATAATTATTATTCATGAAGATATTCAACATCAAATAAGACCAACATTGAAGATTAACAATGGGTGGACTGATTCTTGGTGATGGTCAAGAACAACTACGAAGATATATCATTCATATCGCACAATCCAGTATCCAATTTTGATACAACTTGTAGAAAAATAATTACATGTTCCTAATCTTTTACCTTGCACGAGGAATATCATGAATTCATAGTAAAAGATCAAGTTTTGAATCCCTATTGATTTGAAAATAGGAAGTCACAACCTTCTTCACTTCTATAAAAAGTAATCCTACGCCATAGACATATTCAAATGTCATATTTAGAGCTCTATCCTCAAGATAGAAATACACCCATGCTCTAGAGAAATCATTAGATTGTGGTATTTGGTTTCTAGTCTTGGCAGTCATAACCATTATGATATTTTGTAATGCACCCCATCATCGAGTTTATTATTCATTGGATTAAGGTTGAGAATTTGAGTTTGAGAATAAGTATAAAATGCATCTAACTCAAGATATGGATTCATCTTCTTGGGCTAAACAACCTTGAATGAGTCCTCATACTAGAACATTAAACCTTTGCAAGGGTTTCTTGTAGGCCTTCAAGTGGGATATAATTGTCCTAGGTAGGTTTATGCTCTAGAAATAGATCTACACCATAATAGAAGGTTAAGGGGTAGATAGGATATTTAGTCCATTATTAAACCTTTTCAACCTTAAGTTCCATGAAAAAACCATAGAAACAACAACACAAGCCCTCAATAAGAGTATTTACACTATCAAAATGATATGGATGGGATAATAAAAGGATGAGGAATATTTAGAATGAGAAGAGAATAAGGAAAACATGTTTATGAACAAGATCAAGAAAACACATCTAAAGATGTAGTCTTGAGATAAGCCAATAATAGTATGAGGACAAACATGGCAAGTAGTGAGATGAGCATGAGCTCCATGTTATATATAAGGTATGGACTAGCATACATAAGAAATGATTGTAAGGCATAGAAAAGAAGATAAATCCTCTTAGATAAGGACCATTCGATATTTTTTAACAACTAAATGATAATTCTTGTAACGTACCCCTTATTCCTTTATGTAAGTTTTCAGAGAAAGGGATGAAATTTTTTTCTTTTTACTAAATCCAACCAAGTCTACTATGTTAGTCCTTTGAGAGTGTCTAGTAGTAAACATGGTTTTCATGTTCATTTAATCAGATTCGAAACTAAGCATGTAATTATACACATGATTTTTCCTATTAAGAGTCTACCAATAAAATTACTTTGAAGCCGATTTACATAATGAATTTATGAAGTACAATCCTTATTCCATTCACTATAATAACCCTAGATTGGGATTGGTGATTACACCTTACCCCTTTTCTTTAATCATCAAGGACATCTTTCCTAACAAGTACCATACATATACCTGTACTTTGAAGACACCACCGTAAGAGATGTCCTTGGGTGGAGCAACAACAAGTCAGATACATATCTCACTGATAAACCAAGTATATATATTTATATATATGTTATACTTTAGCGTCTTCATAAAATTAGTCTCGATACCTCCCGCAACCCCTACAACCACCCTTGGGGTCAAGTAACTTTTCACATGTGTTAGTATTATCTACTAACCTACTATCATCCAAGAGTACAAGTGTTACATAAAAAATTTATAAGCATAACTAAGGTTCATCATCAAGTAAACTAATTAAAGCAAGTATGCTTGAAATAAATCGATGACCTTATATGATCTTTCCAGCCATCAGGATGTCCTTTGATCAATGTGTCCTGTATTTTGCATCCAACAATTAGTATACAAATTAGTGTCATAAACAGGTAAGCATGATAATGTCTATAAGCAAAGTTAATTATTTTTTTATACTTCCTGAAAGCTACTTTAACTTGGGCGACTGAAAACACCCTACGACCTTTTTTCCCAACCATTTGGCTCTATGTGGCATGGGTTTTCCTCCTTAGATCCACCCTCGAGCTGGGGCGACGGATCCACTAGGAGAAAGTATCATGTAAAATAACCCCCTTCCAAGTCCCTCAAGTCATTGGCTTACATTTAATTCACATAACATGGAAAATAATTGCGTTTACAACACTTTTCTCTTACTAAAGAACACAAGTTGTGTATAATATGACTTGATAACTTACCTTTCATACCATGGATCTAAACCATACACCCTATAAGTATGATTAAGTACGAGGAAGGAAGATGAAGGATTTGATTCGAGAGCGGTCACAATCCAGAGATGGATAATCAGATTTGTCCATAAATCAAAAGTAGAAAACTACTATCTCCCACCAAGGAAAAAGTTACACTTAGAAAAATACATCTAGCTCTAATCATAAATTCCGTGAAAGAAAAAGGTTTATAACCAAATGAACAAACAAAGATCACCATCTATGCTTATACAAGCATGTTTATCATTCGGAATGCATGTGAACATGGATCACAATTTCTTTCTTTACTATTTTCTTACAAGAAAATCAATTGCATGCACCTAGATGTCATGATTTCCATGTATAATAGATATGATTTCATATCCAATCATCTACGATCTAAGTTGTATTGAAAACTGGTTTTATTTCAATAGGTTTAGCTTCATATAATGCAAGCAGAGGGTTACATTACCGATCTGGATCCCAAAAACAAAATAGAGTCAACTATATATATATATATAGAAGATATGATTTACACAAGGGCTTAGCACTCAACATGAATTATAGCATTGACTTGTCGTAAAATATAAAGAACATTAGATAATCCAAGTCAACGGATATAGCCCTAGTCCTGAAGGACGCTATAACTTCAAAACGCTCTCTTCAGCTTTACTGAGAACACACAAAAAGATTTAGAAATCAAAACGTATACACTAGCAATGTATTTTAAATCATCTATATTAACAGATCTTGTCCTAGTTTTCCAAAAGAGGCTGTCGAATCCAAAAGGTGCTCTTCAGGTGTAACGAGGGCACACAAAAGGTTTTCAGGAAAAGGTATATACTGAAATTCATTCACAATCATAGGGAAAAAGGTCACCAGCACCGAGGTTAACAATCCACACGCTAGACCCAATTTGTGTTTAGAAACAGGTAGGTTTTCAAAATGCATTTCATAAAAATTGCACTCAAACAGTAAAGGTAGAATGACTTTGGTCCATATCTAAGCATAGAGGTTTCTCCCATCAAATTGTAGTGATTAAGGGGTTCAAAGTTAAAATGTTGCATATTTTGGTCAAGACTGAAGTGTACATTGCATTCAAGGGTTCAGATAACAAGAAAGATTTGTCCGGATCTAACCATGAAACAGAGTCTACACAAGCCATTTCAAGTAAGATCCTACCCTAAACGAGCTACAGATCTAACACTCACAAGGATCATGCAGCCATGATCTAGATCTGAAATGAATTTAAAACAAAAAACACTAAAGCAAACGTTATCCAAACCGGTACATTGATACCATACACATTCGAAGAAAGTGAGATCAAGCTCCCCCTCCTTCAATGGTCTCCTCCTATCTATGTATGGCCTGTAAGAAATGACTCGTTATCCTTTATCACAGGCTTACTAATTTTTTTCCCCTTATTCCATCTTTCCTCCTATTTTTATATCAATTTCAAGAGATGATTCGTTATCCCCCTTCATAGGTTTCTAGTTTCCTACCCAAAATATTTACACGCATAGGATTCCCTCAATGAAGCATTAAAGGCCTCCATCAACGCAGCCTCAAAGGCCTCCTTCAACGTAGCCATCCTTGCCTTCAAAAATGCTCAATAAAACACTCTTGAACGCCCCTGACAAGCATTTAACACGTAGAATGAAATCCCCCCATCAACGCAGTAGTACAAACATTTTCCTTTGCTCAAAATGGCTCATGCCCTATGCCATTTATCATGGAGAGACCCAATTAATACTAACGGAATTAAAAGATTTGATATTCTTTTTAAATGACAAAAGGTGGCTTCTTTCCCATTAAATCTTTTTACCTCAATAAATAAAATAAACAAAATTTTGTAACTACTCTTAGTTATCTTTTCGATGCTAATAAATATATATCTCCTTAACTTGGTAAACACATTCATACTCGTTTAATATATATTTATTTTGTGATTACTTAATAACCCATTTCCTTGTAACTTTCGATGCTTATATATATATATATATATATATTCTTAACTTGGTAACCCCATTAGGTTAAACACATTTATAATGGTTTTATATATATTTATTTGTGATTACTTAATAAACCATTTCTTTGTAAATGGAATCCTATTATAGGATTTAATGCATCATGATAGAATCAACAAATATATGTATACTTTTATGTGTTTCAAAGGTAATTTGTATTGTGGATTGTGTTTGTATTCATGTATCTAAGAATAGCTTGTATCTATACTTATAAACATGGGTTATTTCACTAAAAGAAAATTACTTTCTTCGCACCTCTACGAGAAGATAAACATATCACCTTTAATTAAATTAAGATGACTATAATATAATCCTTTCCAGAGAAGGGGATGTTACAATTCTTTTAGATATAGGCTTCCTTTATATATGCATATGTGTTCAATGATGAACTTAGAGTACATGATGTGTAGTTCTCAACCTCCTGGGCTGAGCACTGAGTGATATAAATAATCTCTCTCCTCTTGAAAATAAAATATAAATAATGACATTTTGTTTATATGAGTCTCTTGGTTTTGCTGTAAGTTTGTTACCTCAAAGTCTGTTTTTTTTCTATTTTTCTTTTGAGTTGAGACTAATTAGTAGTAAAAAAAAATTCATGATTTTCACATAGAAGTTTACGAGTAGTTATCACTTTTACTATTAATTATTTACAGCATAAATAGATTGATTCGTATTCCAATAATACAGAAAAATACATGCAACTTTATGCAAGGTGAAGATAGTTCCTTGCTCCTTGCTATTGTAGAATTTCCTCTCATTGGTCAGAGCCTTGATACACAACTGGATGATCCACTCTGCCGACCAACATTAATCCTGTTGGCCCTAGGAAATCGACGGGTTTCCTAGCCCCCGAGCCCATGTTCCGATAAATCCAATAGAAGCTTCCTTGTTTCTCGATTGTAATTTGTTTTTTTTGGCTCTTGAGTTAATCCCCTCCTCAAGGTTTCTTCCCTCCTTTGTTACATCACTCTCTTTCTCTTTTTCTTCTAAAATTTTCCCCCAAAATACTCTCCAAAAAATCACCCTCCAAAACCATTGGATCCCCCTCCTTATACCTCCTTCCCCTTTTTTCTTCCACTCCCTTCCCTTCTTCCACCCCCTCCTTCACATTAAAATACTAAGTATTACTTATTCCTTTCTTGGGAAGTACAGCTAGTTCAAATTATTTAAGAAATTACTTGTATGTTAATAAATTTTCTTGAACTGTCCAATTCTTCACCCTTCATGAGGTAGCAGGAATTTATTGAATGGTTATCCCATTTAACTGAATATGTTAAATTTAAAACATTTAACCGATTGAAAAATGACAACAATATTATTTGTTTAATTATTATGTTTAATGGTAAAATAATGGTAATAACAGTATTGTCAATTATTATTTGTTATTGGTAACATAATAATAATTACTAATAAAAAAAAAATAATAACAGTAATAGTAATAATTTATATTACTAATCAATAAGTAATTAATTTTAGTATTATTATTAATTGATTGAAATAATAGCATTGACATGTATCTGTTTATTGTTAAGTACCCTCACACTAATCTATTACCTTGTTTCTTAATAAATAAGGTACATTTACATGTTTAAATAAGTCACGATTACTAGTTAGCCCATCTAACTATCCTAGTTTAATGTTTTTAAATTAATATTTCATAGTGACATTACTTCTCTTAATTGTTTTATACAATTAACAAATAGTTTTGTTGGCTCATTCATACACATTCCCTAACAACTTATATGATTATCTAACATATTGCGTAGTTGTATATTCATACTAGAGTGCATGTGTGAGTTCTGCATGCATGGCCAGTACATGCATAGACTTCACATGTACTATAACCAACCAACCAAAATTCTAGCTAATACTAATAATATTTCATGCAATAGGACAAGTATACAAATATAATATGATTTCTTTGACATTCACAGTTATTTAACAGTTATGTTCTTATTAATCAGTCAATCTAGATTGGTACCTACCATTACTAATTTGGTATCATCAATTTCCAATGTTAAAAAATAATAACTAATATGTCCTCCCACCCTAACCTACATCCACATCCTCCCTTTCCTTCCTCTTCTAGTAAAAAGTGGATGATAGCTGTACTGACCTTCCCACATAGAACTTGAGAGCGGTAGCATCAGCTAACTAGCAGACCTAGCCTCACCTAGTAGGCATGTGACCATTGTTATCACAACATCTCGGGGAGCATGTATCAGCACTACCCTCCCATGACTTTGAGTATCATAGGGACATAGGGTGGGAAATACATCCATCCTTCTCAACATACTGAGTCTATACCCCATCAAACCATACTGTACTGCTATCGATTTTATTGGTATGTGCCATCGTACCATCGCCTTAGAAATTAAGGCTCTATTAAAGATATGTATTACATCACACTTCATATCATGTACCCAACTATCGCATAGCCCCTATACCCTGTGGGTTAGCACTATGCAACCATGCATTCATTAAAATATTAAATCAATAATTGGTTCATATTATCAACATTATTTCCTTACATCACATAATATCATAACATTATTTCATTACATCACATAATATCATAAAATTGATCGCATCATGGGTGGGTATCCCTATACAACATCATACACATCACATAATATCAATAATTACAATCAATTATACATTTTTTTTATGAAATAAAGGAATATGATGATGAATACCACATAGTAATCGCATAAGCATAGTAATGTCATAACAATGATAACATCATAATCATAGCATCTGCATAAGTACGTTAATCATCATCACATCATAATCAAAGCATCGATATAAGCATGATAACATCATAATATCATAATTAGAGCATAAGAATGATAACATCATAACATCATCATCAGAGCATAAGCATGATAACATTGTAACATCATAATTAGTATATAATCACATATAACATACCAAAAAATATAGTTTACTCAGTATAGCTCAGCCCACATATAATAAGTAAATGCAGTGTAATAAGTGTGAGTGATAAACATGCCTAAGTCAAAATATGGGGCGTTACATACACCAACCCTTCGGGAAACTTCGTCATGAATTTATAGTCAAAATAGAGAGGGAAAATCTTGATGCATAGTGTCTGCATTGTCCGAGGTAGCAGATCATGGGATATACTTGTCTCACTCGACCTTAACTTTGTCCACATGGTGACTATGGAGCTATCGAACCCTACGATCTAGTATACGTAATGGTTCGACTGTGAAGGTTCTCTCATCCGAGACCTGCAATTCCTTCCAATGAATTTTATGAGTCTCATCAGCTATGTAATGTCACAATAGTGAAACATGAAATACATTATGAGTTATGTGCAAGTGGGGTGACGGTGCTAGACGATAAGCTACCGATCTGATTCATTAAAGAATCTCAAATGGCCGTATGAAGCAAGATGACAACTTGGTCCCCTTTTCATACTGAATGGTACTTTTATTTGGTCGAATGTAGATAAATACATTATCCCCTGGAACCCTACCTCATAAATTCTATCAATTCTTTGTGCATCGTCATAACTCTTTTGTCTATCCTGTGCTTCTTTCAGTCGTTGTCTAATCTATACCACTTGCTCTTCCATCTTCTGAAGTAACTCATGTCCAACTAAAACATGGTCCTCCAACCTGTCCCAACTGAGTGGATTCTTGCAAGGTATCCCATACAATGCTTGATATGGAAGCCTACCAATGGAGTTGTGATGATTGTTTTTATATGCATACTCCACTAGAGGAAGATATTTCTCCCACTATGTTTGATGATCCATAACATACATCCTAAGCATGTCCTCCATCACCTGATTCACCCTCTCTGTCTACCCATTTGTCTCAGGATGATAAGTTGAGCTTAAGTTCAGCTGGGTCTCTAATGCTGACTGCATGCTTCTCCAAAATATGGAGGTAAACGTATGGTCTCGTTCAGAAATTATCTTCTTCAGAAATCCATGAAGGTGTACAATTTCATATATGAATATCCTTGATACATATGTCACATCATAAGTGTCTCTGAATGGAATGAAGTGGGAAATTTTGCTCAGTTTGTCAACCACCACTAGTATAGCATTATGTCTCAAGGATTTGAGTGGAAATCCCACAAGGAATTTCATGGAAATGACTTCCCATTTAGTCATAGGAATATCTTGAGGCTGTAAGCAACCGGCTAGGTGTCAATGATCTTCCTTGACTTGCTAACACTCTAGGAATTTCAAAACAAAATAGACTACCTTTCTATTCATACCGGACTAGAAGAAGAGCTTCTTCATGTTTGTATACATCTTCTTCAATCCAGGTTGCACACAATAATGTGCCCTATGGGCCTCACTAAGGATTTCTTCCTTGAGATCACCTTCTTTAGGGATATACATTCTCCATTGATACCGTAGAAACCCATCTTCCTCAATATTGTACCCATCATACTTCAACTCAAACTTCTTCCCATTTTGAATATATAAGGTTACCTTTATATACTAACCATCCCCTAAGAGTTGTCCGAGCACTTTATCCTTCAAATCCACTTTCAAGGGTATTAAGGAGAAAATCCTCGCTCTTGAGCTTAGAGAGTCTTCCACCACATTCTCCTTTCCTTTGATATATGAGATACCAAAGTCATACTCACACATGAACTCACTCCATTGTCATTGTCTAGCATTCAGATCCCTTTGTGTAAAAATATACTGCAAGCTCTGATGATCTGTTTTAAGTGTGAAACTTCTGCCAACCATGTAGTGTCTCCATAATTTTAGTGCCAACATTATTGCTGCTAGTTCTAGATCATGTGTGGAATATTGATCCTCATGAGGGTTCAACTTATGAGATGCATAAGATATTACCCTACTTTACTACATTATAAATACTCCTAATCATTTCTTCAAGGTGTCGGTGCATACCATTAAGTCTTTATCCATGTCTGGTACCCATAAGATTGGTGCACTAGTCAGTAATCTCTTTAATTCAGCAAAATCAATATCACATTCATTGTTTCACTCATATCAGATTCCCTTTCACTGTAAGGTGGTGATGGGTTTCACAATCTTGGGCAACCCTTGCACGAATCTTTGGTAATACCTTTCTAATCCAATGAAGCTATGCAACTCATGCGCATTCTTGGGAATTGTCCAATCCTTGATGGACTTCACCTTTTATGGGTCCACTAATGTAATGTCCCTCTTATACACCCCAAGAAATTCGGGTTTCTGAATGTATGATGTACTCATTCTTCTGGTGAGGAGCTCAAGGCCAAGGCCCCGCCAGAAGAAAAATGATAAAATTAATATGGTCTAAGTTCCAAGTTGTAGGCTTAGGATCTGGTCATAGCTTAATGATGGGAAAATTGAGCCCATGAAGGCAAAGGAGTAAGATTAGGGATCTCCTATTTGTTTCCGTAATCAGCCCAAACTAAACTACCATAGCCTATCCTTTAGCTATAGGTATGATTGAGCTAGGATGGAGGAGAGTCACCCTCTTATTGACTTCGACATCGAAGGGTCGATTAGTCATAAATTTTAATAGGAAGAACAAGGGAAGAAAAATAGCCAAGGGACTTAATCGAAAATAACTACAGGTAAAGGCAAGTATAGATGGGGGCGGGGCCCTATTTCGTGCAGGTTATACATATGAGTAATATGTATAATAAGCAAAGAAATGAGCTTCATATATCAGTATATATGAAGGACATATGCATAATAATGGATAACTATATTATGCATGTATATTTAAAATTTCAAAAAAAGGACCTTACATAAAATCAATGCCTCATACTTGTAGTGGAGGCTATGAGGAAAACAATTACATGTATATATATATATATGTATGTTGGTGGAGCACCATTGTAAAATGACCTACAACTTGCAGCAGAGATTATTACAAGCCGCAGCAGAGATTATTGCATATAATAGTATTGATGTTATGCCTAGTGAATTCTCTTAATTATATTTGACTACGGACAGTCAACCGTCATCAAAATACCAGATTTATATCCATTTATTTCGCAGGCATTGTTGAATTCTCTTAAGTATACTCACCATGGAAGTTGAGTTGCTAGCCATTGATTTGGGGAGGCGTTGTGGAATTCTATTGATTATACTAACTATGACTATGGATGTTGGGCAGCTATTAGTTACCTAGACTGATAGCCATGAAGGGGGAAGTGCGTTATGGAATTTTCCTGAAGGAGAGTCATGGGTTACGAAGGCGTTAAAGGGTTTCTTTGGCAGGGAGTGACCTTTTAATTGTATAACTCCAAGCCGAGAATCTAGTCCCCAATTTAATGGCTTCATATGCCTTTAAAATAAAATTTTTTTTACATGCACTTTCTCTTGAGCAGGCTCGGTTGGTTAGCAGCCTGTGCCAGTTATTTATTTTACTGGTGTTTTCCTCTTAATTGAAATCTGAAATCACAGTCTTTGTGGTATCATTTAACCCTAGCATTCCATCCTTTCAGCGTATTTTGTGGAAATGGAAAGAGGACCGTTTCCTTTTGTTGACTGCGTCCTCTATTAGAAGACCAGGGACCAACATCCAAGGGAGGTGAGCAAAAAGGGAGAAGACGACCTTGGAGGGAGAGGCTACAGGCTTTTTCCTAGGAGATATCCGCACGGAAGAGAGCTTTGCATTCTTTTATGGAGAGAGCAATTTCTGTGGAAATTTTTTTTATGAACTTATGTGTTCTTGGGAGAGAGAAAATATGTGTTCCATTTGAGAGTCGGAACCCTGTGTTAGAGGCCAGAAAAGGAGTATTGACCTCTATTCACCCATGGAAAACAAAAGGATTGTTTTATTGGAATGTTCCAGCGAGAGAAGGAGGCCATCGGGGTAAGTTGTTCCTCTGTATGATTCTTAGGGTATGCGACAGATGCTTAGTCGGGGAAAGATATCAAGAGGAATTCCTGTTGGCAAACAATGTAGTGTTCAGCAACCAGACATCCACTTGCAACTTGATGTGGAATAGAGAATGTTGCGTGAAGATCCCCCTTTTTCAGTTAGGAGCCATCTGTAAGTACCAGACACTAGATAGAATTATAATGTTTTCATTATTGACCTACGCCCTCCTATTCTTTTTATTTAGAACTAAATTGTTTAAAACCTCAAAGTCTGGGGTTAGGTTTCGATCCGAGTTATCGCACTACCACTTGTCATTCAATAATATGTTGGTTTTTGCATATCAATCGCCCAAAACGTATGGATTCCTAGGTTAATCCCTGAAAGATTCGACTTCAAGGATCTGAAGAAAACTCACACTTCCATAGGGCTTCCACGCCTGAGTTTTAACCCAGATAGGTTTTAATGCATCCTAAACGATTCGAAGAAATATTCCTTATGGATCTGCAAGTCTTCCTCTTGCATGACTTGTTGTGGGTTCACGCGTTCGCCTCCTAGGATGATGATCAGTTTTTCTATGACTACAATATGAAATCAACACATTTTTCCACAGTTCCAATTTCATTTTTCAGTATTTAGATGGCAGAACCCTAATGTAGCGCCATATACCAGCTGAACCATTTTAAGACGCAGTATTGGAAACAAGATGAAAACTTGTTGGCGTAAACATTTCCCCAGCTTGACATTGGAATTGATCATCAACAGTAATAATAATTTAAACTATGAAGAATACTTGGACTGTGAAAAGGAATTTCTGTGACCTCTCCTTTTCATTACCAATCTGTCAAAATCTGAATAGTTTGGAGTTCCAATTCACGTGGACTTCTTGATGTGCTGCGTGGTATGATTAAATTGTTTCAAAATTAAATGCTGCCTTTGAATTTTTGTAAATAGGTAATCTTCTTAACAGTAAAGCATGGTAGCATGAGAAGGCTTACCTACATGTACACTTATAATTAAGTATGAGATCGTTTGCTTAGGTTTATATGATATGCTTGTTGTAGAATAATGCTCCATCAGTTAAGTAACTTTTCCTTTGTGATAATGGTTTTGGCTTACTAGTATCAATAGGGAAGGAA
>LPNX010253851.1:111992-179071 GCA_001517045.1 Pseudotsuga menziesii | reverse complement strand
TATATATATATATATATATAAAGGGAGCCCCTGTATAATTTCTAAAAAATAACCTTACATAAAATCAATGCCTCATACTTGTAGTGGAGGCCATGAGGAAAACAATTACATGTATATATATATGTATGTATGTATGTTGGTGGAGCACCATAATAAAATGACCTACAACTTGCAGCAGAGATTATTGCATATAATAGTATTGATGTTATGCCTATTGAATTCTCTTAATTATATTTCACTACGGACATTCAACCGTCATCAAAATCCTGGATTTATAGCCATTTATTTGGAAGGCATTATTGAATTCTCTTAAGTATATTGACCATGGAAGTTGAGTTGCTAGCCATTGATTTGGGGAGGCGTTGTGGAATTCTCTTGATTATACTAACTATGACTATGGATGTTGGGTAGCTATTAACTACCTAGACTGATATCCATGAAGGGGGGAGTGCGTTATGGACTTTGCCTGAAGGAGAGTCGTGGGTTACGAAGGCGTTAAAGGGTTTCTTTGGAAGGGAGTGCCCTTTTAATTGTATAACTCCAAGCTGAGAATCTAGTCCCCAATTTAATGGCTTCCTGTGCCTTTAAAAGAAATTTTTTTTACATGCACTTTCTCTTGAGCAGGCTCGGTTGGTTAGCAGCCTGTGCTAGTTATTTATTTTACTGGCGTTTTCCTCTTAATTGAAATCTGAAATCGTGGTCTTCGTGGTATCATTTAACCCTGGCATGCCATCCTTTCAGCGTATTTTGTGGAAATGGAAAGAGGACCATTTCCTTTTGTTGAATGCGTCCTCTATTAAAAGACCAGGGACCAACATCCAAGGGAGGGGAGCAAAAAGGGAGAAGACGACCTTGCAGGGAGAGGCTATCAGATTTTTCCCAGGAGAGATCCGCACGGAAGAGAGCTCTACATTCTTTTATGGAGAGAGCAATTTCTATGCAAATTTTTTTTATGAACTTATGTGTTCTTGGGAGAGCGAAAATCCGTGTTCCGTTTGAGAGTCGGAACCCTGCGTTAGAGGCCAGAAAAGGATTATTGACCTCTGTTCACCCATGGAAAACAAAAAGGATTGTTTTATTGGAATGTTCCAGCGAGAGAAGGATTCCATCGGGGTAAGTTGTTCCTCGGTATGCTTCTTACGGTATGCGACTGATGCTTAGTCTTCCTTATGGATCTGCAAGTCTTCCTCTTGCATGACTTGTTGTGGGTTCACACATTTGCCTCCTAGGATGATGATCAGTTTTTCTGCGACTGCAATCTGAACTCAACACATTTTTCCACAGTTCCAATTTCATTTTTCAGTATTTAGATGGCAGAACCTTAATGTAGCGCCTTATACCAGCTAAACCATTTTAAGACGCGGTATTGGAAACAAGATGAAAACTTGTTGGCGTAAATGTTTCCCCAGTTGACATTGGAATTGATCATCAGTAGTAATAATAATTTAAACTATGAAGAATACTTGGACTGTGAAAAGGAATTTCGATGACCTCTCCCTTTCAATACCAATCTGTCAAAATCTAAATAGTTTGGAGTTCCAATTCGCATAGACTTATTGATGTGCTGTGTGGTATGATTAAACTGTTTCAAAATTAAATGCTGCCTTCAAATTTTTGTAAATAGGTAATCTTCGTAACAGTAAAGCTTGGTAGCATGAGAAGGATTACCTACATGTACGCTTATAATTAAGTATGAGATCATTTGCTTAGGTTTATATGATATGATTGTTGTAGAAGAACGCTCCATCAGTTAAGTAACTTTTCCTTTGTGATAATGGTGTTGGCTTACTAGTATCGATAGGGAAGGAAAAGTGTTGCGTTGCTTTTGGACTAAAACCTTGTAGCAGCATGGGACTTAATCATATTGATTGGATAGGTACTTACATATATATGTGTATGTAAATTATATTTCTCTGACCCTTTTATAGATATGAAGTCTAGTATGAACAATTGGTGGCGATACGCCTTGGATGGTTGCGGGTTGGCTATGAATATCTATATATATATATATATATATATATATATTGTAAATGAATTTGGTAACCTGCTGCATTTTGTTCTAGAAAAAGAAAGGGCTGTCATTGTATGAGTACCTAGTGTTCTAATTAGGATATTGAAAGAACCTGCTAAAATTCATGTAGCAGTTTGTTTTACCTTTGGTATTGGTTAGTCCAGAAATACTCTCTGGAAGAAAACAGAAGGAAGTATGGCAACTTTGAGGTTGCAGATTGTAACTTTTTAATAAGTAAGGTCACATGATGTGACAACTTTTGTGGACATAACCCCGAGTTTGGGGTGAACCACGTATATTGGTGTTGTGTTGGTTGTGTCTAAATGTCTCGCTTGTTTTCCTGCTCAGCATTTTGGTTCTGCAACCTTGTAATGTTGTTGTTATCATGATGAATTTTCTTGCCGCACCTATGGTCTTTTTTCATAGCATTATAATGAATGAAGTGTTTTTGTGGTTATGAAAATATTTTGAGGAAATTACAATAAAATTGTCAAACAACTAGATTAAGGGTTGTGCTAATAAGCTACTGATGTGAATGAAGGTGCGTCTCATATGATTCATTAAATTAAGAATAAACAACCGATCACATTGCTTAAGAGAGATCCATTTTGTTAGTCTAAGCTTAGTGTAGATTAGGTGTGGTTAAAATAACACTAGAGTATGTGTGAAATGAAGGGGTTAATTGCTATACCTGAGTATTTCTTCATTGAGGGGATTAGGTAATCATGTGAATACTATACAGCACAATAAGCATGTTTGTTTTATGTTATCAATAGAAAATCTTAGTAAATTGGATGCAAATTTTTGCTCGGTTTTATCAAGAGGAGGATGGATGTAATCTATCAAATGATTGTTGCACAATGTGCTTATTTTTTTCATTATCATATTTTTTTAGGACATGTTTTCCTTGAAATACCATTTAAAATTTTCCACTAATAGCTTTGACTCCTTTTGTAGTAACTCTGCAACAAAATCCTCTACCTCCTTTTCACACATAATGGCATTCAGGTATAAGAGAGACTCTACAACTAAGATCCCTTCTCTTGAGATGATATTCCCTAAGTAGTGAATCTCCTTTTGGAAGAAGGAACACTTCGATAATTTATGAAACAATTTATGTTCCCTTAAGCAATTTAATACTAACTGCAAGTGTTCCTTGTGCTCCTTCTCATTCTTAGAATATATAATAATGTCATCTAATAAGACCTGAAAAAAGTGGTCCAAGTATTTCTAGAAGACCTATTTATGAGGCTCATGAATACTGCTGGAGCATTGGTGAAACCAAATGGTAACACTACGAACTCATAATGTCCAAATTGAGTTCAAAAAGTAGTCTTAGGAATGCCATTTTCTTTAATCCTAAGATAGTGATACCATGACCGCAAATATATCTTAGAGAAGACTGATGCGCTTTTCATCTCATCAAATAGGTCATTAATTCTTGGTATAGGATACATGTTCTTCACTACGGATTTGTTCAAATTGTTGTAATCTATGTAAAGTCGTAGAGATCCGTCCTTCTTCTTTACAAATATCACTAGTGCTCCCCCTAGTGAGATACTCGGTCTAATTAGTCCCAAGTATAGAAACTCTTTTAACTAGATCTGTAACTCTCAAAGCTCAAAAGTTGTCATTTTATAAGGAGTCTTTTATATCAGCTCCGCACCAAGTTTCAATTCAATCATGACATCAATCTCTCATTCCGGAGGTAGTCCTAAATGTGCTTTTGGAAAGACATCGTTGAAATCAGATAACATTGGGTGAGAATTCAAGGAATTTCCTTTACTATCGCTCACCATCTCAATAACAAGCAACAGACATCCCTATCTTAAACACCTCTTAGATTTCATCACGAAGATGAAACAGAGGGATATTTTTCCCTTTTGGACCTGGATTTGAATTGCTTGACCCTCATCATCAAGGCATAAGACTTTATTTGCATAGAAATCCTTGAAATCTCTATGGCCTTATAACCAATCCATGCCCACAATGAGGTCATAGATCCCCAAATTGGTGACTTAAGCATCCAACTTAGTGGTGCATACTCCTGATTTCATTTGACATCCCCTTACCTTAAGGCGTACTACTTGTATAACCCATGAAGCCATCTCTACCAATTCAAAATCATCATTCTTATAGGATACCAACCTACATTTATCTAATGCATATGCTAAAATAAAACTATCTGTTGCACCAGAATAAAATAAAATTTTAAGTTTGAAATTGTTTACTTTACCAGTTGATTCCACTACGATGGACTGATGTTCTTTCTAGTGGTTGTGAACAGCTGCATGAATCCTATGAGTGTTACCAGAATTACCCATGGATGATTTTCCTTTCTTATATCCCTTAGGACAATCCCGCTAAAAATGAGGAACTCCAAATCCCCAACAAGAGACATTAGGTGGTACTTTCATGTTGTTGGGAGGAGTCCTCTGGGATGATTTCCTTCCCCTTGATCCTCTAAAACCTCCTAATCCTCTATAAGAATTTCCATGTGTCCATCCTCGGTTCCCATGGTTTGCTGATGAACCCAGCGATACTGAGTTACCCGAAGTGTTAGCCCTTAGGGTGAACCTGTTACAATAAGGATGTCTGGATTGTCCTCCTATGAAGTACAATCATGGGGCCTTCCCTATCACATACTAATTGGATCCTATCAACTTTTTTCCTCCCTTTGCATCTGACATATCCTTAGCATAGCGAGAAGAATCAATTACCATCAAAACTAAATATGGCTTCTGCATCCATACTGTGGCACTGATCTCGTAATTGAGTCCATATACAAATCACTCCACTTGTCGATCATCTGATTCCAAGTATGGAACATACTTTACTATTTCCATGAATATAGCTTCATACTCTTCCACCATCATGCTTCCATGTACCAAAGCATTAAAGGAACCTGTCTAATGTTCCCAACCTGTCTAATGTTCCCTATAATAAGCTGAAAGATACTTCATGTTAAACCTTTCCTCGAATAACTTCCATGAAATAGTCAAAGGAGTAAGATGCAATTGTTTCTCCAGGTTTGACCACCAATTTAGGGAATCACCCTTTAGTTGAAATATGGACATTCTAGCCTTCGAACTGGAGGCATACTCATTCAGTGTGAAGCACCTATTCATACCCTCAAGCCATGCTTCAGCATGCTTACCCAGTCGTCCTCCTGAAAACTCAGGAATTTTCAGGTTGTAGTCATGTCTGATTGACAAGTCCAGCTTTAGTTCCAACTTGAACCCAAATGTATGAAAAAGAATGTAAAAACAAAAGAGAAGGATCACTATGGGATCTTAACCACACCTTCCATGAAGTGGAAGAATACTAACATAGGTTATGACAAAACTTACATGGCATCATAACACCACAACATTACAAACTCAACAACAAGTATATGGCTTTATAGTTTATTCTCATAAATGGGATAGGAATACATATACCTAGACATTTCGTCAGAGAACATATGGTATATTTTACATGTTTTTATCAATACATGATCGTGCATCCCTTTAAGGAAGCATTCACAAATGTAGCCACCTTACAACCTTATGTGCAGAAATACCCTCATTTGAGATCCATTAGCTCTAAAACACATATGTGCACCTAAGTTTTCAAAGAACAAAGAAATTCATTTAATCTAGATTTAACCAAACTTAAATGAGGAATAAAAAATTCAATTTGAAGCTGAAAGAATTAGTTTGTTATGCATATACAAACAAGTGTTCAACATTCACAAATGTAGCCACCTTACAAAATGATGTGGAGAAATACTCTCATTTGAGATCCACTATCTGGGGATATCGGTTAGAGATAAGAATGTGGTATTAAATACCCTAAAAAACTTTCTATATTAACCTATTCCACCACCTTAAGTAAATCATCTCGAACAACATCAAATAATTCTATAAATGACCCAGTTCTCCATCCATGAACATGAGCTAGCGTCTTATCTAGGTATAATGTGTCAATCATAACCTAATATTTTCCCATTGAAGTAGATTGAAATATTGAAATATATCCTCATTCTTGACCTCCTCGACTAAACCTTCCATGTGATCTATCATACTCATCATTCCCCCCAAATTATCTCTACAAGGCTCATTATAAAGGATAAATATCCCCTTTATAGGGCCTTTTTGGTAATTTTAGTATTCATTCATTTCTCATGAGTCTTAAAATACTCATTTAGTCCCTAAGTCCCTTTATTTTTTCTCATAGAAATGGTGAAGGTGTCGAGACCCATTGATTATATCTAAAACGTCCTAATGCCAACCGTATCTCATTATGAGGTAAATATTTACAAGCCCCAAAAGACTAATTTCAATACAGCCATTATGTTGTTATCCCTAATTTCTATAAAGAATAAAGCATGTGGTTAGAGAGAGAGTGAGAGAGATAGATGAGTTCTCATAACGAGGTTTTGTACATGCAACCTTTGGGTCTCTACATCTTGACCATGGTAAGGAAAGAAAATAAATGGCATTAAGTCATGTATACATATTTAAAGGATTTGATCCATGAATATGCCCTCAAAGCACCACATAAGCCCTTGAAAATTCATCTTTCATATTTGAGTGGGATGTGGATACTTATAGTATATCTTCCATTCTAGATAAGGACCATCGGTATATAACCATGGAAAATCAATTTAGGAAAATATAAATGAACTAAATGAATATTTCACGCCTCATCGAAAAGAAGAAGTATTGACCAAATTACACACGCCTTTCATAGAAGAACTTTTCCAGCCAAGTTGGATACATACACCATTATGATAATTTTTCGCAAGGGATGGGTCTCAAGGATAAATCCATGGTAACATGGGAACCATTATGTATGACAACAATATTTTATCACATTATCACATTAAGTGGGTAAATTTAATATCATTTAAGAGTATGTCACGAAAACGTTGATAATTGCTTGAATGCAATTTGTTAGGGCTAAGTGAAGACAAATAGCCTTGGGGAGTCTAAAGGAAATCTTGGAAGATGAAAACCAAACATCACCTCACCTTACTAATATATTTATATATACATTCTTAATTAGAATTAAATGAGATTTCATGCCTAATTAACTATGTATGTATTTTTTTTGTTTATTCATTTTTTATATTCTTAGATGGGCATCCCAACTAGGGTGTCATAGCCTAATGAGGTTCTTCCATAAATATTGCATAGTATTCCTTCTCAAACAATTTTTATTTTCTTTGCATTGCTCAATCTACTTTGTCAGTGTTCCATATTGTCTACTAGAATTGCAGACCTGCATTTTGTCCCTACTTATACTCTACCAGTTTGTTTTCGAGTAGTATATTCCTTTACTTGTCAGTCTTCTACTAATGTTTCCCCAACATATCCCCTCTCCACACTATTGACCATCCTTCCAACTTTACAAGATCTCATCCTCATTTTCTGACCATATCTCACCATAATGTCTTTCTCAATGCGTAGGCTCTCTCCTCATGTGATTCCCTCTACATTCCCTCCTCGGTCCTCTATAATTTGTGAAGCACTATAATTTCATAGCTCTAACAAGAAGAAATTAATTATAAACTTGTACCTATTTAGAACAATGTTCTATGTGCTTCCTTTAAGCATTATGGAACATAATGATGCCACTTCAGAAGCATATAATGAAATCAATGGCTCCACTTTAGAAATATCAGCACTTCCCTCCCATGACCTCAAGTATCATAGTGACATAGGGTGGGAAATACATCCATCCCTCTCAACATACTGGGTTTATACCCCATCAAACCATACTGTACTACTATCGATTTTATTAGTACATGCCATCGTACCATCACTTTGGAAATTAAGGCTCTATTCAATATATGTCTTACATCACACTTCACATCATGTACCCAGCTATCACATAGCCCCTGTACCTTGTGGGTTAGCACTATCCAACCATGCATTCATTAAAATATTAAATCAATAATTGGTTCATATTATCAACATTATTTCCTTCCATCACATAATATCATAAAATTGATTGCATCATGGTTGGGTATCCATATACAACGTCATACACATCACATAATATCAAGAATTACAATCAATTATACATTTTTATTATGAAATAGAGGAATATGATGATGACTACCACATAGTAATCGCATAAGCACAGTAATATCCTAACAATGATAACATCATAACCATAGCATCTACATAAGTATGTTAATCATCATCACATCATAATCAAAGCATCGGTATAAGCATGATAACATCATAATATCATAATCAGACCATAAGCATGATAACATCATAACATCAAAATCATAGCATAAGCATGATAATATTGTAACATCATAATTAGTATATAATCACGTATAAGATGCCAAATAATATAGTTTACTTAGTATATCTCAGCTCCCATATAATAAGTAAATGCAGTGTAATAAGTCTAAGTGATAAACATGCCTAAGTCAAAATATGGGGCGCTACATACACCCACCCTTTGGGAACCTTTGTCATGAAGTTATAGTTAAAATAGTGAGGGAAAATCTCGACTCATAGTGTTTGCATTGTTTGAGGTAGAAGATCATGGGCTATACTTGTCCCACTGGACCTTAACTTTGTCCACATAGTGAGTACAGAGCTGTCGAACCCTATGATCTAGTACACATAATAGTTCGACCATGAAGGTTCCCTCATCCAAGACCAACAAGTCCTTCCAGTGAATTTTATGAGTCTCATCAACTATGTAATGTCCCAATAATGAAACATGAAACACATTATGAGTTATGTGCAAGGTGGGTGGTGGTGCAAGACGATAATCTACCAGTCTGATTCGTTCAAGAATCTCAAATGGACATATGAAGGAAGGTGAAAACTTGGTCACCTTTCCAAACCAGATGGTACTTTTATTTGGTCAGATGCGGATAAATACGTGATCCCCTACCTCATAACTTCTATCAGTTCTTTGTGCATCGACATAAATATTTCTTCTATCCTGCGCTTCTTTCAGCTGCTGCATGATCTATACCACTTGCCATTCTATCCTTTGAAGCAACTCAGGTCCAACTAAAACATGGTCCTCCAACCTGTCCCAACTGAGTGGATTCTTGCAAGGTATCACATACAATGATTGATATGGATGCGTACCAATGGAGCTGTGATTACTATTGTTATATGCAAACTCCACTAGAGGAATAAATTTCTCCCACTATGTCTAATGATCCATAAAATACATCCTAAGCATGTCCTCCACGACCCAATTCACCCTCTCTATCTGTCCATCTGTCTTGGGATGATAAGTTGAGCTTAAGTTCAGGTGGGCCTCTAATGCTGACTGCATACTTATCCAAAATATGGAGGTAAACTTAGGGTCTCGGTCAGAAATTATCTTCTTCATAACTCCATGAAAGCGTACAATTTCATTTATGAATACCCTTACTACATTTGTCACATCATAAGTGTCTTTGACTGGAATGAAGTGGGAAATTTTGGTTAGTTTGTCGACCGCCACTAGTATAGTTGTTAAACCAAAAAATCCCTCACTCAGCTCTACATGGCCTACACCACCCAAGGACACCCATGCACGACCCTTGTACCACCCCATTAGACACCAACACCCTCAAAAAGGCTTAAAAATGAGTAAAAGGGCTTAAAAACCCCAAAATAGAGCCTAAATAACTATGCTAGGGGCTAAAGCCTCCAAAAAGGGGATAAAACCCCTCAAAGGAGCATAAAACCCTATAAGGCGCTAAAGTTAGGTCAAAAGGGGCTAAAATCCCAAAAAAGGGGATAAAGCCATGAGCAAGGGCTTAGAACCCTAAAAATGCTATAAAACGATGGGTGGGTGTCACTCTCAAACAACTCTTCCATTGCATATTGTTATGCTACCCGTGGATGCCTTGAGACCCTTTGTCTATCAAGCCACCCACATCCCCCTTTCATCCACTCATCTTCCCCATTAAGCCACAACTCCCTCATTGCTAAGTGAGATAGAGAGGTGCTTCTTCCAGCTAGGGCATGGTGGCTCATTACAGCAAAGAAGAGGTATACCATTGTTTGTTCATGCTTTTGTTTTAGTAGCTTAGTTGTTTTCTAACCCATATTTGCTTACATGTTTGTTTATTAACTTGTTTTACAGGTTTATTGATGTCTTTAATAGTTGTTTGCAGGTTCTCGGAGCAAATCTCTAACCTTGTTTGCAGAGGGTCTCACGGCCATTTCTTGTCCATCTTTTCTTCGTTTCTGTTCTATTTACTTTTTTTACATTTTACCACATAGGAACCTACCCTTCCATCCTATAGACAGAAGGGATCCATTCCTGCCCTTGTGTGCTTGGAATGGTTGCCCCCCCCCCTTTTGTTTTCGTGCTACCCGCATCCTCAAACCAAAGCCGTATTTCGCCACGATGTTCCGTGCGACCCGGTTCACGGTTGGTTTCGAACCCAAGTCGGTGGAGGGGGATATATCACTGCATATAGTTTTATTGACCATAGATTGCATGGGTAGTGTTTTGTTAAAGCACACCACTAAAAAAGCTTGAATAATTTCCACTGTCATTCCCGTGCAGCATGATGATCATGGCATCCACAAAGATCCCAAGGTTTCTTCACGTTGATGTAGATTTTGTTTCCCTGCTTGAGATATGTTGATAGAACTGTTTTATTAGACATCGGTGTTAGCTTGCAAATATTTGCTTCATTTAACTAATTTTTTCATGTTAAACATAGATGAAGTGTAACAATGCACATTGTGCCTCAATGTTTGCAACTTAGCCGGAAAAAGCCTAATGATGATAACTGCATGTATAACAGGAAGATTCCGAACTCAAAATGTTGAAGCGACAAAAGAAAAAGGCCCCTGTGGTCGAAGAGGATCCCAAAGTGGAAGTGATTACCAAAACCGAATACATCTATGAGGACACCAAGTGCATATCTCGTGTAGATCCTAAGTACCAGTGGTGAGAGATATACAGGTTGATCACGCACCGAGAGGTGCCTGATATGGGCTTGGAGGAAGAAGGCATATATGCCAATATAGAGAGATCTTCACTGATGAAGATTTCCACTAGACCAAAGCTTTTCCCATGCTCTGAAGTGATTGGTTGGATTCTGCCCCGGGAAGATGTAACCACTATGATCCTGGAGAATGTGGACAAACAAGGCTATGTAGCCTATAGCCCAGGATATGTAGCCCTGGCCTACCACCTGCTAGAAGAAAAAATATTCTTGTCTGATGATTGGTTAAGAAACATCAGAATGGACCTTGTTGAACCCTCAAAAGAATGATGCTTCCTGGAAAACATTTCAGAACCAGGCCTACCGGAGAATATGACACAGCAATCTTAAGGGCCCCATATAGATTCATCGCCTTAATGCTCAACAGAATTTTTGGGAAGGCTCATAGCAAGACATTCAAATTGGAGTGGATGCCAATTATTTTTTATGTTGCTACCCAGGGGACCATTTTCAACTGGGCCAACATAGTATCAAATATTCTTTCAGTCTGCATGGCCTTAGCTTTGGGAGGAGTTTCCCAAAAGAGGTCAGAATTTTAGATGAGCTCCATACTCGTCAATTGTATATTGTGCAATCAACTTTTCCCTAGACTAAGGTGCATCTAGGATAGTGAGAGAATTCCTATTTATTCGGCATACAAGCCACTGTGGGCATACAAGTACCACAGTCATTACCAGGAAGTCTGTGAACATTTCATCATGCCATTGTATATGCTCATTTTCCTAAAGGAGTGTGATTGCATGTCAGAGGAGGCGTTGCAAGTAATTGAATAATATGCAGACTATTATCTGACCAAGGATGGCCTCTACTTCAGAATGTTTGGAGGTTCCAGAGCACCCTCCCTACTACCCAAATACACCACTGACTACATCATTCATAAAGAGGCAGTTAGGGAAGTCTTCCTAGATGGCATAGAAAGCTTCTTGTTTGAACATAAGAAGGCTTCCTATCCCCCTTTGCCCTTCAAGTTAGCTAGTTATAAGTTCACCAGAGTGAAAAAAGAAGATGAATTTGTAGAAGAGTTGGAAATGTTTCATTTTGGTGAGATGCCATTCCATAGAAATGACTCCTACAACAAAGTAGCTGATCACTACAAAGAGAACAATGTCAATTTCGAATACACCCACCATTGGGATAGAGAAGAATCTATCTTCCATAGTGCATTGAACATAACAGCCTTGAGGAGAAGGTTCAAGAAGAAGATCGCCACCAAAGGTGGAAAGGGGCAAGATGAAAAAGCTAAAGCCAATGAGGAAGCAAGGAAACGAAATGAGGAAGCCCAGAGGTTGGCACAAGAAGCTGCAAGGTGGTTGCAGGGAGAAGAAGAAGAGAAAAGAAACGATGTGTAAGAGGCAGCTAGAAAAGTAGAGGAAGATGCAAGAAATGAAGAAGAATAAAGGAAAAGGAAGCTTGATGAAGAGCTTCAAAAACAAGAAGCATAGAGGCTAAAGATGACGCAGACAGAGACAGAACAGTCAGCCTCTGACACAGCTAGAGGTCAGACCCAAGACATGGAGAACCCCACGGTTCAGGACCCAGAAGTACCGACTGCTAGCACACCTGGACAGTCTGTGGTCCCTACACTGAAACTGGTCCCCTTTGAATAGAGGAAAGGGGAAGAAATACCCGATTTTAACACTATTTTCTATGACAAGGAGACAAAGAGGATAGTAAAGAGAACGGAAAGGAAGGTTGAAACAGGAGGTTTGTCCAAGAAAATGATAACGGATACGCCCGTGGTATTTGGAACAGACCGAGATCCAAGATTCACCATTAGAGTCAGAGCTGCACTGATTCATGCTTTGGAAGATAATGTGGATAAAATCATGACAGACTTGGAGCAATCCAAGAAGTCCTCTGCTCAACTGAAAGACACATTGAGAAAGGAGAGAGAGGAAAGTAATAAGCTGAAGAGGAAATATGAGGACATGAAAAAAGAGATGAGGTATTCAAAGGATGAACTGTAGCTCCTCCAAGCAGAGAGACAAGCTAGTGAAACTGCACAAGAGCGTCTAGAGAGAGTGCAGCAAGAGTATTAAGAGCTAAGGGTGGAGAAGGAACAACTAGTGGGGAGGATAGAAGACTTAGAGCTGCAAAAAACAACCTGGGAGGCAAACGAGAAGCAAGCTCAAGAACAAAAGAGGAAAATTCAAGAGCAAATCTCTTCTCTAACAACCGCTTTAGAGGCAGCAAAAGAGCAACAAGTCAATCTCCAACCCTTCAAGGAGCATGTGCTGGCACAAAAGGCCAAGATGCTTTAGCTGCAAACCGCCATAGAAGAAGAGAGATGCAAAGTTTTGCAAATAGACAGCCGATTAGAGGAAATTTTGGAGACTTCCTCTTATTTTGTTGATAGATCTCAGGAGATTCTGGAAGTCATGACAGTAAGAATGACAAGGTTAGAAAATAATGAAGAAACTCCTGCTGAGCTGCCTTCGAAAGATCGACTGGCCCTTCAGCAGGATTATGACTTATTAGAGTTTGACATAAACATAGCCGAGGAATTCAAAAAGGCTATAAGAAAAACTAAAGGAGCATGCAAAGAATTATTCAGAAGGCTCCTACTTACCTATAATCGGTGCCAGGTAGAAGCTGAGCAGAGGCTTGATGTTTTTCCAGACCACAACTCATTTCTGGAGATTTTGCAGAAGAGGTATCAAGAGGAGGAAGCAAAAGTACAGCACATTAAATCCCTTGATCACCATATCTGAAGGAATGAAGTAGATCATTCCGCCATCATTGTGTAGCTATTGGAGGATCAGCTTCGTTTAAGTGCGGCCAGAATTGAGGCCATCAAGAACCAGGTTGAAAAGTTTGAAATTAACACTCATTTCTTGGAACCTTGCACATTTGAAGGCATTGCCTCTAAGGCTTTGGCGTGGAACAAATTCCTAAATACTCAAGCAGGGCCCTCCTCATGAATAATCATTCACTTTTGTAATATGTAATGATCTTGTAAACATTTGAGGAAAGTTTTGGAAGGCAAAAAGTTGGGAAGCCCAAGGGTTATTTGTGGGTATCCCAACAGTCTCATATTTTTGTATAAATATAGAAGACTTAGAGGAAGAAGGGACATTTTTCCCAGTTAGACATGTAAAGAGAGATTGTAAGAAGAACTACTTTTTTTTTGCAATAAAGAATTATTGTTTGCATGTCGGAGAAAGTTTGGTGGGACGTTCAAATGCTATGCTATGGATTGGTGAAAGATGAACTATTTCGTTTTTCATCTTTTGTCCATTAACTATGAGATCGTTCTAACTCTTAGGACCTATGTTCTTGTCTGAATGATTTCTAGTTTATTCTGTGAAATTACCACCAAGAGTAATGACTGTTGTTAATAAACAATTGGCTATCTGATTGTCTAAATATCTTTAGTCATTCATGTGTTGTGAGTAGGAATATCAGCTATATGTAATTTCTCTTTATAATGCATGAACAATATACATTACTCATAAGTAAGTTACAATTTGGCTCTCTGAGGATAGGTAGATAGTTAGTTTACTTCATTGTTGCATATGTGATTGAGATGCTTGTGAGTTCTAAGACGAGAGGTATGAACCTGCACATCACATTGTGACTGCTGCCTGCATCCTTATAGCCCTGTATTGTTAGTTAGGCATGTGCATTTAATACTTTAAGTCAAAATACAAAAACATACACGATGGACTAGGCCGCAACCAGTAAACCCTTTTGTTACTTGACCTACGGTAGTCGGACCGCAAACCAGACAGATTCCCTACACCAAACAGTCTTGGGCTATTTGAGAACATTGACTGGGGAGAATCCCTTGCTGTTGTTGCCTGTGAATTTCTAGGCCTCAATAGGACCTAAACAGGTTATGTCCCTTATGATTTTTAGGTTGCATCGGAGACAGTGTTCAGAAGCCCCAGTAGTGCTTCTATACAGATTTATGATTGATGCAGCATAAATGTACCATAAAGAATGTGACTCTCAATCAACGAGTCCATACAACTATCTACCATTCTAGATCCAGCAGGCCGTCGGTCATGAAGATATAGTATTCCATGGGTCCAATGTAGCAGTTCTCCATATTAGTATTGTATTAAACCTCACATTGAGGTAGCCACTATGTATCATCAGTTGTATATGATCAGCTCTTGTATTTTAGAGCATATATCAAATTATTCTTTTGACATTTTCACGAGCATGGGGATGCCCGCCTCATCCATATACATGTCACACATTATTTGTATCTCACCCATTGATGGGAACCATATTAATACGAAAACCAAAACCCACCATGCCCAACCCCATGAAGCAGCACCCCTCTGCAGCCAATCCTATGATGTCCATCAGCCATATGATGAGATTTTTCCCTCACACATCAAGGGGTAATCTGTTAACCAAAAACATCCCTCACTCAACTCTACATGGCCTACACCACCCAAGGACACCCATGCACGATCCTTGTACCACCCCATTAGACCCCCAGACCCTAAGAAAGGCTTAAAAATGAGTAAAAGGGCTTAAAACCCCCAAAAGGAGCCTAAATAACTCTTCTAGGGGCTAAAGCCTCCAAAAAGGGGCTAAAACCCCTCAAAGGAGCCTAAAACCCTAAAAGGAGCTAAAGTTATGGCAAAAGGGGCTAAAAGCCCGAAAAAGGGCCTGTTAGCACTAAATTTATTTTTGTCGAAATTGGTCTTATTGCCTTCAAAATTTTAAGTTTTCATGGGTGATTGAGTTGGTTTCCAAAGTTTTCTCATTAAGCTATTTCCAAGTTAGCAAAGAAGAAAATTTAAAGCAATTTTAGGTAAAAAGAGAAATAATTTTTTCACAAGTGGGGCAAAACCTTTTATTAACTTTTGAATGAAATTTATAAAATGGGTTTTATAAACTTATTAATTTATTTATATTCAAACTTATATAGTTTTGGATATTTTTTCCAAACTTCAAAAAGTGGCCTCTTATTAATCCAATGGCTAATGTAAAAAGTGAAAACTCATCAACGAGTATTAGTGTTTCCGGAGAGTAAAGTTGTGAAGTGGTTAAATTGGAAAGGTGGTAGCGGAATTTAAACCACTTTCCACATGGTAACTTTTGGTGAATTTCGCGGAGAAAAATCATTTAAGAAAAACAACTCAGTGTAGGCTTCAGAATATACCATTATGTAAAGGTAAAGGTGACTTGGTTTTGAAAAATTATTTCATTTGTGTGCTACGCGCTAAAGGAAGGAGACATTTTGCCATATTTACATAGCATATTTTTTTCTTATGAAAATGACTGTTTAATTCATTTTATTAAACGACTTGTTTCCAGGAAAAAAAAAGAATAATTTTCAAAAAATGAAAGAGTTTTTTCATTCTACCATCGTGATATACAATAACCTCTCTCAGTTTTTACCCAGGTGCTACATATTGGAAGCAGAAAAGTCATCTTCAGAGGGAAAATGTTCAGATGTCAAAATGACTGTTCTAGTCATCAAATTAAAATAATTTTTTACATCAAATAAAGATGATTTTTGTGAAACTCAAAGATTCTTTTCTTCAAAACATATCTATACACAATAACCTGTTTCCGTTTTCACACAGGTGTTATGGTCTAGTAGCAACAAAGTCAGTTGTACAGGCCATTTTTCATGTTTTCCAAGAGACTATTTCAGCCATCAAATTCAAAGAATTGTTTTGGACAAATGACATTTAATTTTACACAAATGAGAGAGGTTTTTATTCCCAGCAGGAATTTAATAAAAAAAAGCCTTCATTTTTTACACAATAATCACAGGTTGGGAGAATTTAAAATATCTTCACAAGTCATTTTTCAAGAAATCTACAATTTTATTATTTGAGTCATCAGCTTCAAAGGAATAAATCGATGGTATTGAGATGATTTTGGAGAAATGAAGACATGGGTTTTGTTGGGAGCATGCCCAGTTATAAAAACCTCTCCCATATTTCACACAGCTATCACCATTAGAGATATGCATGAGAAACGTTATTGTAACTATTTCTATTTTTAGAGTTTAGTTAGGTTTTGAATTCAAAGTTAGGTAGAGGTTATTCTTATATAAATTAAAATGTAATTGATAGTATTAAAGAGAGGATTTTCAAGATTGGAGAGGCTCTACATTGTAATGGCTTCACGTTTTCAGTAAATGAATGAAATTTGCAGAGGAGGAATGTAAAATATTTTTCTTGTCAGAGATTCTTGTGCCATCTTTTTCTTCAGTAAGTAATTTCTTTTTGTGATTGTTTATCCTACTTCCCACTCCATTTTGTATTTTATTTCATGCTTGAGCATTAGATTTTATGGGCTGGAATTCATCCTACATGCTCTAGGTCCATTGTTCAAGCATTTTCAAAATATTTTCTTCTAAAGTCTTGCAGAATTCAACCTAGAGGTGCTCTGTTTAATGGAATGTCTCCCTTTGTATACTGATCAACCTGCTAATACCTCAATAAGGTTAAATGGTTCCTACCTTGCCTCTGTTCATAAAATTTCAAAACCCTACCTCCTGCAATCTATTTCATATCCACGGGGACTTCACTTAGTGAACCTTTTACATAGCACGTGCGATCATGGGATATTAAAGAATACCCTTAATTTCAAGAGATATTGACCCATTTTTTTTTGTTAAAACCACCTTCCAATAATTAAAACCTACTCCCCACCCCTTTTTATATCTCAATCCTTATAAACCACCCTACCCACCCCCACCTTAAACCCCTCATCCCCCCAATACTTGCAATATATTGGTTCAATTTTTTATAATTTCAAAACCCACAATATGAACTAACATGATAGGATATTGGTCAACAAGTGAAGCCCCCATGTTCAGATCTGATTATTGACTCCATTTCCCAATCGTCTCCTCCATGACTGTCTTACCAAGTCTTTTAAAACAAACCTGTCCTATTTGTCCCATCAAAAATCTGACCTTCTTATTGTCTCTAATTGAATATCTTGAGTATAAAAACTTTGTAAATAGTGAGAGATCCCTCTCTGATTGTATTAGGTCAGAAATACATTCTAAAGTTGTTTTTGTTGTTACCTTGGGATCTACCTTTCACAACCTGGGTATATTCTGAGTGTTAACAAATTGGCGCCGTTGCCGGGGAACGAAGTTTCAAATCTTCCCTGGGTATAAACGACATACTTTCAGATTTGATTGTTGATGGTGAAGAACAATCAGATATCAGCAAGGTTGTGCATCTTTCACCTGGCGACTCCATCTTCGAAGAATCCAGTTTTTAGAATTCCTATGGTGACTCCACTGTCAAAATATTGTGAAGTTTGAAGAGTTGATTCAGTATATTCATTTGTCGAGTTGAGTTCTTTGTCTGCAAGGTATGCTCCTATGACTCGTGCTCACATTCTTGGTTTTCCAAATCGAATACTTAAGGTGGATTGGAAAACAGGTCTTCCAAATTTTAAATATCAAAAGAATGATGATGCTGCCCTTCATTTGGTTAGATTTCATATGCATATACATAAACTTGGAGTTAAATTGGATGAGGATTATTTAATGAATATGTTCATGGCTACTTTAGAAGGAGATGCAAGGTCATGGTATGAAGGGTTACCATCAGAGAGTTTATTTTCCCTTACTGATTTTCATACACTATTTAATGAACATTACAAAAACCAATGCCCATCCTTGTTGTTGGTTCAAGATTGTTGTACGCATGTTAAAGGTTTCATTGACGATTTGGAAAACATGTATAGTGATGATGATTTAATGGATAAAGAGATTTTAGAAATTTTATATGAGAACCCATTTCAGAAAAAAGAAATACAAATTAGTTGTCTTCACATTCAAGAAAAATATTAGGAGTTAATAATTTCTTCCTCTACTGAAAGAGACATCAGCCAAAACTCTGATTCAACCAGCTACATTTCTTTTCCTGAAGTAGATGATAATTTGTAGCAGTATTGTCATTCTTTGTGTGACCAAGAAGGAAGTTGGGATGTTCAATCAAACCCTTCTTCATATTGTTCAACTTCTGAAGTTTTGTTTCAAGATGAAGCTGCTTATTCCCAATCAGAAATTCCTTTTTGTAGCTGTAATTTCCTCTAAGTTCCAATGCTTCTGTGGGTGATTACATAAAGAATTTTGATTCTGCAAATTTTCAATCTTACAATCCATCCACATATTTTTTTCTTCTGAAAATACAATTAAAGAGAAATAAGCCCTTGGATTAGAATTGGAAAAAAGATATGAGCATGAAGATGATCAACATAGTGATGTGAAAGAAGAGGGTTATACTCTTGATGTTTTTTCTGATGATTGCAGTCAGCTTGTTAAAAATTATGTTAGTGATGGTTTTAAAGGAAATTTTAGTCTATTTATATATAATGAAAAGGAAGAGCAATCATGCCATCCATCTATGTATGTGAAAGAACCAACAGTGTACAATAAACCAAAGGATCACAAAGAAGGAGATGAGAACTCTCAATGGGATGTTTCTTTAAATGTTTTGAATTCAGAAACATTTTGTCAAGAAGACATCTTTCTGCTTAATATTATTGAAGAGAAAAATGATATTCCTCTTGAAGTGCTTGAGAAGAATGGAGTTGTAAATGTAGAAATATTAAATGAAGTTGCTGATATATCATTCAAAAAAAATCATGAGAATTCCTTTCAAAACTCTTTTAAAGATCGGTTCCAGAGTATGCAAGAAGAGTGACTTTTTGGATAGCCTTGTCATGACAAACAAGTGATTGAGTATTTTGAAATTCGTCATGTTTTTTATGATCCAATAGGAGAGTACATGGATAATTTTTTCAAATGGAGTAGCTGGTTATATGTTTGCAGCAAAGGACAAATTTTTCATCATAACCTATTGCTATTTTGTTCTTATGTTTTAATTTCGATCAAGCATGAGGAAGAAATGGAATTATTGGATAAATTGCTTGATTGGCTTCATTGGAAGTCAGATTTTGCTTGATTGGTGATTTGTTCTTAGTTAAGTAGGATAGGTAGGAATTAATAAGCTCGATATGGTGAGCATTTATTTCAGCAGTTTTCAGTTTGGTTTCAGTTTCAAGTGCAATTCCGTTACAGGTTACAGGTTGACAGAGTGGGATTTGTTTCCAAAATGGTTTCATTTGATGGTTCAGTTCAAAACAGGTTGAGGATTTCAGAGAAACCCAATGGATTTGGCACCTGGTATATGGGTTTCTTTGCTACCTCACAGGGAGGATAGCATCCCTAGTTGGAGCGAGTTGTTAGCACTAAATTTATTTTTGTTGGAATTGGTCTTATTGCCTTCAAAATTTTAAGTTTTCATGGGTGATTGAGTTGGTTTCCTAAGTTTTCTCATTAATCTATTTCCAAGTTGGCAAAGACGAGAAGTTAAAGGAGTTTTAGTTAAAAAGAGAAATAAATTTTTCAAAAGTGGGGCAAAAAGTTTTATTAACTTTTAAATGAAATTTATAAAATGGGTTTTATAAACGTATTATTTTATTTATATTCAAACTTATATATTTTTAGATATTTTTTCCAAAGTCAAAAAGCGCCCTCTTATTAATCCAATGGCTAATGTAAATAGTGAAAACGCATCAATGAGTATTAGTGTTTCCAGAGAGCAAAGTTGTGAAGTGGTTAAATTGGAAAGGTGGTAGCGAAATTTAAACCACTTTCCACGTGGTAACTTTTAGTGAATTCCGCGGAGAAAAATGGTTTAAGAAAAACAACTCAGTGAAGGCTCCGAAATAGACCATTATGTAAAGGTAAAGGTGACTTGGTTTTGAAAAATTATTTCATTTGTGTGATGCATGCTAAAGGAAGGAGACAGTCTGCCATATTTACATAGAATATTTTTTTTCTTCTGAAAATGACTGTTTTAGTCATTTTATTCAACGACTTGTTTCCAAACAAAAAAAGAAGAATTATCAAAAACTGAAAGAGTTTTTTCATCATAAAGTCATGATATACAATAAACTCTCTCAATTTTTATCCAGGTGCTACATATTGGGAGCAACAAAGTCATCTTCAAAGGGAAAATGTTCAGATGTCAAAATGACTGTTCTAGTCATCCAATTAAAATAATTGTTTACTTCAAATGGAGATGAATTTTGAAAAAATGGGAGGCATTTCTTTACAACAAATCTATACACAATAACCTCATTCTGTTTTCACACAGGTGCTATGGTTTAGCAGCCACAAAGTCAGTTGTACATGCCATTTTTCATGTTTTCCAAAGGACTATTTCAGCCATCAAATTCAAAGAATTGTTTTGGACAAATGAAATTTAATTTTACAAAAATAAGAGAGGTTTTTATTTCCAACAGGCCTATAATAAAAAAAAACTCTTTCATTTTTTACACAGTAATCATAGGTTGGGAGAATCTAAAATATCTTCACAAGTCATTTTCCCAGAAATCTACAATTTTATTATTTGAGTCATCAGCTTCAAAGGAATAATTCGAGGATATTGAGATGATTTTGGAGAAATAAAGACATGGGTTTTGTTGGGAACATGTCCAGTTATAAAAACCTCTCCAAAATTTCACACAACTGTGACCATTAGAGGTTTGCATGAGAAACGTTATTGTAACTGTTTCTATTTTTAGAGTTCAGTTAGGTTTTGAATTCAAAGTTAGGTAGAGGTTATTCTTATATAAATTAAAATGTAATTGATAGTTTTAAAGAGCGGAGAGGATATACATTGTAATGGCTTCATGTTTTCAGTAAATGAATGAAATTTGCAGAGGAGTAATGTAAAATCTTTTTCATGTCAAAGATTCTTCTGGCATCTTTTTATTCAGTAAGTAATTTCTTTATGTGATTGTTTATCATTGTAAAGTCCCTCCTATATAACCTTAAGCAAATTGCAAATTTTTTATTGTTATTGTATGAGGGCTTCTGGGTGAGGAGATCAAGGCGAAGGCTCCACCAGAAGAAACCTGAAAGTTAGGTGATTGACTTCCTAAATCATAAAACATCAAGACAACTCAACGGCAGACAACTGGTAAACCACTAAGTTGGAAAAAAAATGAATGGTTTGGGAGCCATGATATTTCCTTCAGTACGAATTATAATAATAACTATGGATTATTAAAGAAAATGATAGAAAAAGCCATTATTATTATTATTATATGAAGGATAAGAGAAACGATATAAAATATATCATAAGGAAAGGAAAAGAAATAAATTAAGTCTTTTTATAAAGGGGGGAACATGAATTATTAAGTCCTCTAAGTCTCTTATAAAAAAAAAAAGGAAAAAAAGGAGAAGACATGAACCTTTAGTATAAATCCTAAAGGATGGGATATTTCATTTTAGACATAACGGAAGAAGTGAGGGATTTAAGAATATTTTCTTTCCTTCAAGGGAAAGAGTGAATAAAAGAATGGAATTAGTTGTTTCCTTCATAGGTCAGGGTAAATAAAAGAAAGTAGTTATTCCTTTCCTGCATGAAAAGAGAAAATAGAGGGAAGTATTCTTGCTTTTTCCTTCATGGAGAAGAGTGTTTAGAGGAAGATTTTTATGACGTCTCCTTATGGGGGTATCTTTTTAGGGTTATTTTATTTGAGAGGGGGAAGGTAGGAAGGGGGACCTCACTGGGGAAAATCGCATGCATGGAGAATTCGCCTGATCATCAAGAGTTTCGTCTGCCTTTTGGAGGATTCGACCTTTCTCATGCAGGAATCCAAGACCACCCTCTTCCAGCGTTGTAAGTGATCTCCTTCGAAGGTCAGTGTAAGTGATATCTCTCTCTGCGCTGGAAACAAATTGTTGACAGAAAGGCAATGCATTTTTGTTTGTTTTAGAGCTGTATATCAGCTTGTTCTGATTGGGGTGAATCTAGCCAACCATTCCTCCTGTAGTTGGGTTTTCATTTTAGAGTAAATTAACTCTAGCTATTTTTCTTTACATATATACTAGATGATTTTCTTGTTGTATGGACCTATCTGAACCTGGCTAGCGTTTACAACAGAGGTTAATAATCTACATAGAAGGGGCTTGTATTCCCGTGATTAGCGGGCTTGTTTTGGGCATTGGTGTTTTACTTTTATAGGTCTGTATATTCCCTGTCGAGTCAATACGACCGATAACTCCTAGTTAAAATAGAAGCCGCGAGTTACTTTAGGGTACAGGCTAGTAGAGGTCGTGGCGTTTGAGAGGTAAGCATTTGCCAAGTTTTGTTACGAAGAAGAACCTCCCAGCGGTTAGTTTTTGGCTATGAGCGAGATCTGGTACACGACATCGCTAAACCCTTGTCATAACTCAAACCTATTGTGGTATTTTCGCTACAACTAGAACGCAGAATGTGGCCTAGCTCGTTTCGATTTTTTGAGCTTTTTGAGTCTCAGGCAGCATTTAAGAGAAACCCCTTTATTGATCGCATGATGGCCAACCCCCATTCAATTATTTTATTGTGGATTTTTTTAACTTCTTAGGTGGAAGCTCGTCTTAAGAATAACGCTCGTTCCATCGTGGTGGAATACACCTGTAATTCCATTGACAAGTGATTTGTTTTTCCCCATTTCATGTTTCACGATCCACTGGCTTCCTTGACCCCATTTTGGCCGCTAATCGTTAAGCCGCCGCTTCACCACTGATAAACCATAATTTAAATCAGATGGAGGAACTCTTAGGACTCAGGTTTCTAGTTAAATATTAGCACTGTTGAGAGTCAGAATCTTGCTGCAATGTGGTTCGTTTGGCCTCTATATGAGTGCATTCGATCCTCCATGATTTTCGAATGATACATTCCGTTGTATTTTTTTTAATTTTCTGTTTATACTTGCTGTGGTGTGGTTCGTTTGGCCTCTATATGAGTGCACTCGATTCTCCATTCTGAACCTCAGAGTCCTTTGAATTTTATTCACTGGTTATATTGGCTGTGGTATGGTTGAGAGGTTCCATTGTAATTTATTTACTGGTTACAATGGCTACGGTATGGTCAAGTATGTAATCAACATTTTCCCGACCCTATGTTCTTTTGGGAAACTCCCTCTGAGACATAGATAAACCCTTACAATGATTCAGATTTATTATCTTAATGTAGCATTGCCTTCGGTTTTTGGATAGATCTGGAATATGCGTCTTTAGGTTGTGCCTAAAGGCTAGAATACTTGATAGCATCCATAGGTATTGATGTAGAGTGTAGAATGCATGGGAGGTTTGAAGGGTTACTATAAAATTTATGTTGCTCTTTCACTCATTATGTCTTCATGTACCAGGATGGTGAATAAAGGGGGTATATATGCTGAAATTTTCCTAGAAATCTCATGAAATCACCAAAAGGAAATGTTAAACAATCAAAACCCTATTTAAATAATGAATAGCTTAACAATACTCTGTCAGAGGGAGTCCATGAGACTCATCAACAAGAAAGATGGCAACAAAGTGCTTGCATATTGTAACTTGTTAGTTTTTTATAGATATTAAATGAACTCTCCGTTTGATGGATGTAACCCCAAGATCAGGGTGAACCACGTACATCACCTTGTCCTCTTGTGCTGTTGTGGTTTATTTTTCTGTTCTTGATGATTTTTATCTCATGTGTCTTTTATGCATCTTATCTAATATGTTCCTGATGTATTGTGCTTGAATCTTATCTGCTCTAGATGTTTTGATAAATGATTTGATTGATGTGATGACTCTAATGAATGTTTCAAATGTCAAATAAAATTGTTTATGGAAAATTATAACATGATCCAGTTGTTGATTGAGGTCCTTTCCTAATGTTTTAAGGATTATAATACTGGGCATCTTGGGAAGTAATGCAATGGACAATGTACCTTTTTGTAACAATGTACCTTGTTGTAATAATAAGCCCCTTATTAATGACCAACACATCTTTGGGATTGATTTATATATTATGTTAGTCACAAGGGTAGTTGCATTATATAAACGGTGTCCGCTAAATAAAGTCTATGATCATTACTATGAGTGTTTGGTAGAAATGATTATGTGGTAGTTAGGTCTACATAAAAGACGGTCCTCAAGGGAGATTCTCAAAAAGACGAAAATATAAAAAATTATTGTCCACTGTATTATGGCTTTTTACATTATATGATGTCTGAATAAAGTGATATTACTATGGGCATTTATATACATGTATTGAAACTCTTTTGGAGCAAGATCAAACATTGATTGGGTGTTTGTGTTGAAGGTTAAGTTTGATGTGATATTCTTTTCATAAGTGTTTAGGTTGCATGGGGTTGTAACACCAGGAAGCCCTGGGTCTAATGTGCTTGGATACCATTATTCCTGAACAATAGGTACTGTGACAATAAAAATGGTAATTATTGTTCCTTCCTACCATAAAGATAATAAACTTTAAAAGGTGCCTTCTGAAAAAAAATCATCTTATAACTCCTAGTTACTAACATAACTCTGTGGGCTTTGCATGAAGTGCCTTGGAATCAGTCAAAACCAAATTTTACCTGACGTTTATAGAGGGAAAAATTTTAGGGACACTACATATGGTATCAGTGCGCAGGTTGATGCACATGGACCTACATGGGCTGAGCGTAAAGTAAACAAGTTTCACTAGTTTCCTTGTTCCTTCTTTCCTTGATGTTATGAAAATAAACTAACCTAAAATTGTTTTCACGGAAGAGGAATTGATGGGATCGAAGCCCTTCTTTGATCAATAGATGCAAATTATGTTCCGACTCAACTGAAGGCCTAGTGATATCAAACGAGATAAGTGCTTTCCATGTTTTGAGTAGAGACTCAAGTAAAAAGGTATGAAAGAGGGTCTTAGGAAAATTGATATATGCACAATGATTACGATAAAGTTGTTTTCGCCTACTAATAGTATGCATAAGGTTTATTTCTTCTATTTTTGAAACATGAGGGAATAATATAGATGCCAACATATATATGTAGAGGTTATAACCAAATTGAAATATGTATACGATTAGTGAAAGAAAATGGTTATTTTTTTTAAGCCGACGACCCATCTTCGATGCTCGAAAGTGTCCAGTAATGATGTTTTTGACAAATGTTTGTGGTATTCTACTAAAGGGAGACCGTGTCTTGTTACAATTTTGTTATGATATTCAGTGAGTGGGGAAGAATATGTCGATACTAATAACATTGATCAAATAGGATTTTTGGGTGCAAATGATAAAGTGGATTTAATATGTTATGGGCAAAGGAGTGTCTACATTAAATGATAAGAAATAACACTTTTGTTTTTGTGTAATAATGGTAATCCTCCTTGACAAGAAACTTACTAGTTTAGGGCTACATTACAACATATAATAAATGACTTTGTTTATAGAAGAATGCAAAGTATGCATTGAAAGGTTAGATTGATTTATTTTGGACACTAAATATACCAGTCTGATTTGAATATTCATTATAAATCTATAAACCTTCTCTAGTATATGTTATAGGGAGTATAAGTAGAAATGGATTGATATAATCATCAATTAGGAAACTATGTGGTGAATAAACTATAGTTGGACCACCTATTGATAAAAGATGAATTAGTCTTCTTGAATTGGACTCACTATGTAATCTAGAAAGCTTTCTATAACTGCATTTATTTTTCTCACTTAATGATCAGGACATGAAGAGTTATGCTAACAAGTGAAATGCATAGATCAAAGAACTTCATGGAAACCTAGGAATGTTAATACTGTCAAACCAAAGTAGATTTCTCAAAAGAGGAACCCTGTTACATCTTGAAATAATTATTGACATGCATATCGTCTTATGTAGGAAGAATGAATCATTACTATGAGAAAAAAGTGTGAGTTAGAAACAATATCAACAATGGATATATGCAGGTTAAAAAGTAACTCGTACAAAAATGTAATCATGTAATAAGGTAGAGTGTATTGACACAGTGTGATTACCACAAGTCTAAGTGTTAGGTACATGAGGGTTGTGCATAAAGGAAAAATTTGTTACACCTAGAATGTATGCATCTAACTAGCATATGACTTGGGGTTCTAAGTTCATACCTCATAAGGAAGAGTTATGTTTCTAGTCTGACTATCATGAACTAATAAACCTAATGGTCAGTTGATACACCTAATAAGTAAATGAGGAGAGAACAGAATGTTATTTAGTTTCTAAACCTGTGTGTAACAATAAATTCTTAGAAAATGAATGATAACTTCTTATCAGAAACTGCTGATTAATTTATAGCATTTTTATGAATAAATCTGTTTCATATGTGTAGGCGTTACTCATAGGGGGAAGCTGACAGGTATAAATTAAATTTTAAATTACTTGTCCATTTTTGTGACTAGATAGCTACGATTGACCAGTTGTTAATAATGCTTTACAATATTTACATATGTATGGATGGTTTGAGGTCCTTCCATCTAAGTCATATCTAGATTTAATGGGTGAAAAATTCCTTTGATCAAAGTGTTTGAATTTGCTACTGCATTTTAGTTATGATTTATATCCTTTGGATTTGATAACGATTGATGCCCAATCCCTGTAATGCATTGTATTGGCTTGAATTGATCTGATAAATGTTGTCGTTGAAATTGCTGGTAAAATGTTGGACTTGTCCTAAGTCTGATAATGTGTCAGGGTGTCCAAATTCCACAAATGCATTGATTTGGGGTTGGGGTATAACTAACTAAAACTGTTGATGGAATTTATATGATGCATGTGCATAACATGCGATTTAATTGAATGGATCTAAAGGGAAAGTATCAGCTTTGATTTATTTTGTTAGCCGAGTCATTTTGAATGCCAAAGGATAGAGTAAGATCTTTATTTTAAATCATTATAGTTGGGATATTTGTAATCTCTGCCTTAATGATCGAGTTGAAGATCTAAGGTCTGAGTGTTGGGAAATTGATGTTGACATTTTGGACAAAAAAAAACAAAAAAAACAAAAAGATAAGTGAATGAACGATGTATAACGTTATGGTATAACTTTGCAAAAGCATGCATGGGACACCACCAATTGAAATGGACTATTTCATTTCAAAAATTCACTGGCCAGAATAAGGGAGCTAACCCACTCAAGAACGAGTGTTGTTTTATTATCTTATTATAAATTTCGTATTTCGAGGTTTCTATGAACCAGGGTTTAACTATGATTGTGGTGTTATGTATTGACATTGCAGGGTTTTACGATACTTCCGACAATCTCACGATCAATGTAGGACATGGATTCTAAAATCCACCTGTAAATAAGTGGTGGTTAATTTTGAATGAGTTATGAGATTGTATGAACCATGAATGATGGTAAGAGTACAATCACTACAACTTAGGTAATGTTGATTAAATGAATGAAAAATTATGTTATCGATAGATGTTAATTAACCATGAGGCCATGTCATTAATCAAGACCATGAAAGTAAAGAGAAGTGTGCGTTACAAATAGTCAAAGTTAAAAATTTATACGAGATACGAAGAAGGGAAAAATTGAATGCTGCGGGAGCACCCTGGTGTTAGGCAAGTGATTGTCGCGGGAGCACATTGGTGTTAGGAATGTATGCTGCACGAGCACAATGGTGTTAGGTAAGTGATTGCCACGTGAGCACATTGGTGATAGGCATATGGTGTGGCAAAAAGACCTAGGCAAAATTAAACATCTGAAAGACAGGACGTTGTTTGATGTAATGAGGGGAAAACTTTTAACTAGTGGTTAAAAGAGAGAGTAACCTTAGAAATGATTATTAGTCCAAACAGAAATGGAAAAGAAACTCAAGTGAGAGTTTGGAAAACAAAATGAACATAAAACGTGTTTACAAATTTCTAAGTAAACTTTTGGGTAATACTCAGGAAGGGATTTCCTCAGGTCAAGGACGGCCTGACTATCCAATGGTTGAAGATCAAAACCAACATCTAAAGGGTAGTAGTTATCTTTTGTTGATAAATAAATTGCATTATTGCAGATCGTTATAGTGCAAAATGATCTATGGATTTTGTTTAAGATGAATTACAAATTTGGAATGAATTACTGAATAAAATTTGGGCTAGACTCAAACCTTGTGTAGGAAGCAGCAGCTCTTGAACGATAGCGAACTGCGGAAAAATGAACAAGTAATGTTCAAGGAGATCAAAACAGAAATAGATGAAGCTCAATTAGGACAAGAAGAAGACAGTTGAAGGACAAGAACACCGAGGATGGTGTTAATTTTAGGGGGAAGAATGTAATGTCCCTCCTATATACCCTTAAGGAAATTGCAAATTTTTTATTGTTATTGTATGAGGGATTTTGAGTGAGGAGCTCAAGGCCAAGGCCCCACTAGAAGAAACCTGAAAGTTAGGCGATTTGTAATGTACCCCAATGCCCTTATGTGTGAAAAAGGGGGTAAAATTTTTGTTTCACTACTACTACTACTACCAAAGAGTCAATCAGATTAGTGTCATACTAAACAACCCAAAAATAATATTCAATATAAAAGTATGCACTGTCAAAACAACTTATAAAACTTTATACAACTACACAAACTGTTGTGAGTTCTAATTTACTAGGGAGATGTACCTGCAACAACATTAATTACTTAAGGAACACACATGTATGTAAATCATAATCTACGGTCAGATATTTTACATATTTCCTTTTGTATCAATTCTTTAGGGTTTAGCATTCCTTGGTAATTATGACCTGCAACTTATGCTGGTCATACTAATAATCATGAACTTCATAGGGGAACACCATACATGCAACAAACCCATGCAAACTATACGCTTTGAGAAGGTAAATCCCATTAAACCTTCAATCTTAGACAGCCAATTTTGATTTTTTTGCTTCAAAGTTCAATATTACTATCCGAATATTTATATATATCTGCAATATTGTGAGTTCATTCAAGAAAACATACACTGTAAAGCCATAATTTTGTAAACAAATATTTTTACCTTTTCATCTTTCTAAGAGTCTTTCATGAGTACCATCTTGGATGAAGACCTTTCCTTTTAACCGTCACATAAACAATCTTGCTCAACATCTTAAATATTCATTGGATTATTCGACCTTTTCACCATCCCATACATCAATACCATTAGTTAAAACCAACAAGAGCATTTAAGATCATAGCATAGTACATCGCGAACCATTAGATAAGACACATAAAAAAAAGAACACTGAAGATAAGTACATCATGAACACAAATTAATCCACATCAAGCACACAAAATACCAATGTACGTGGTTCACCCAATCCTTGGGCTAGGTTCACAAAACTTGTCACATCAGGTGACTTTTATTAAAATGAAAGGTTACAATTCGCAACAACCATGTTGCCGCACTTTCTTTTTGTCCCTCCTCCTAGACTCTCCTATGAGAGCATTTCCAAGCAATGGAGACACTAATGCTAAACAAAAATATTCATATCATTCATCTAAAGAACATATTATAGAGCCGGCTAGGATAAATCATGAACCATACTGGCATTGGTAACCCAACACTTAGTTGGACAAAACCCAATCAACCTACATGTAATATACATTCAACATTTACTTGAAAGAAAACATTGGCTCCCATGAATTCTGAATGATTTGATATATTCAGTCTTGCCTATATACCAAGCGGTAATAAGAAGTAAAGGTATATAAGGGAATACTGATGTTTTCCTTCTAAACATAAGCATTAATGTATTCCTTTGTATATCTTGACAAACAGGTCTTTACAAATTGCATCTACACTCTCATAGGTATATATTTATATATATAATAAATATATATTACTTATAATCAACACTAGAATTCTCGTCAACTTTGCATGACATTTTTCACCCCTTTTTAATACTTTTTATAGCGTAGGAGAGGGCTGATACTACACGCGTTTTATGTTCCCTGTGGTTGTGGTGCTCAAGAACCATTAGTGCTGGTACCCTTCGTTTGGCTTAAGTTCTCTCATACACAGTGTAAAAGTGAGAGGCTTCCTTTGAAAATGGTGAAGAATTGTCAACGAAAGCAACTAAAGTAAGCACAAGTATTGGCTACAAGGATGCAGGGAGCGAGCTCTACCAGGATCCAATGCAGATATTCACACCCACGCAGTGAGAACTAATTAAAAAGGCACTGAGCTCTACTAATATTAAACACAGGAATTCATCCAAATGCCGTCCGGTTTAAGAATAGATATATCAGTCTTAAGATATTCACACTACACGATGGGATTTGAATGTTCTATCAATTTAAGAAAGTCGTGAATTCTCATGGATTTAAACAATAAGTAATTCAATCAGCCATACACATAGTAATACACATAGTAACTAGCAATTATCAGAAGCAATCAGGCCATTTCAAGATCCATGTTCCTAGTCAGGTGCATATGATCCAAAAAACATACAGAGCATGTAACTATCTTCAAGAATCATGGAGGGTTCTAATATAAATGGTAGACATACTTACAAGACTGATTTAGGGTAGAGGATAAAAAAGAAAACAAAACCACAGTCATG
This sequence comes from Pseudotsuga menziesii, assembly GCA_001517045.1. Taxonomy (NCBI): domain Eukaryota; kingdom Viridiplantae; phylum Streptophyta; class Pinopsida; order Pinales; family Pinaceae; genus Pseudotsuga; species Pseudotsuga menziesii. The sequence goes on along the minus strand of LPNX010253851.1, from coordinate 147,774 downwards.
GCACTGTTCGTGCCATCCACCATTGCTTCCTTCCAAAACACGCCTCTCCTTATTTCCCAGCCATCGCCCTTTGCATTGATCTGCCACTTAAAGAATAAACCCTTAAAGCAATTACATTTTCTACCATAGAATGCAGCCGGTGGAAATACCAGCGGTCTCCTTAAAGCAATGACGTTTTCTACCGGAAAATGCAGCCGTTGAAAAAACCAGCGGTCTCCTTAAAGCAATTACGTTTTCTACCCGAAATTGCAGCCAATGGAAACACCAGTGATCTCCTTAAAGAAATTATGTTTTCTACTAGAAAATGCAGCCGATGGAAATACCAGCAATCTCCTTAAAGCAATTACTTTTTCTACCAGAAATTGCAGCCGGTGGAAACACCAGCGATCTCCTTAAAGCAATTATGTTTTCTACCAGAAAATGCAGTAGGTGGAAATACCAGCAATCTCCTTAAAGCAATTACTTTTTCTACTAGAAATTGCAGCCAGTGGAAACACCAGCAATATCCTTAAAGCAATTATGTTTTCTACCAGAAAATGCAGCCGGTGGAAATACCAGCAATCTCCTTAAAGCAATTACTTTTTCTACCAGAAATTGCAGCCAGTGGAAACACCAGCGATCTCCCCATTGTCAAAGGTGAAATGAATTAAAAAAAATACCTTCCCCGTAGAGCAATCCCGCCATCCCTCTTATGCCCAAGCAGAGATAATAATGTTCCTGCTAACATGCCGAAAAAATTTGCAGGATCCAGAAATGCTTAATGCTATTGGCATGGTAGGTATGATGCCACCTAGATAGATGCTGTAATGGTGTAATTGACATTTAACAATTATAGCTGTTTCTTGCTGGGTTTTCTGCAATCCCTTAACACCGCCATGAAATCCATCCCAAAGTAATTATTAAATCAGGAATTAGGTAACGCTTGGCCTTAATTTACATCTCTCAACAGAAATTATTAAGTAAGGCTTCCTTAATCTTTGCTGGAGAATTTAATCATAGAAATGTCAAATGCAGATATCATTTATTTTCCTACCCTCATGCCGAACCATTCCTTCTATCAAGCCATGCGCAAAAGGAATAAGAATTTAAGAGTGTTTGCTCGAGAATTTAATCATTCCTCCTCATATAATAAAATATACACGTAATAATAATAATTCTTTTGTAAATGAATTGGGTAATTTTAGGTTGAAAAGACTTAATCCCATATTATGCCCAAAAGGAATTAGTGCATCATTCAAAATAATTATTCACGTCTTTTTATACCAAGACTTAACGTCTAAAAAGGAATTAATACGTCATTGTAGACTTTATAATAATTCATGTTCTTTTGTATCAAGACTTAATGTGTAAAAATGAATTAATATGTCATTTTAGACATTATAATAATTCCTGTCCTTTTGTATCAAGACTTAATGTCTAAAAGGGAATTAATACTTCATTTTAGACTTTATAATAATTCATGTCGCTTTTGTATCAAGACTTAATGTCTAAAAAGGAATTAATACGTCATTTTAGACTTTATAATAATTCATGTATTTCTCTATTAAGACCTTAGTCTATTATTTTCTTTGTCCTTATGATACACTTTGTATCATAATACTCCATTATCTATCATTTTCTTTATAGATAGTCTTCATATAATAATAATAACATTTGTCTTTTTATAAAGACTTAATCTATCCTTTTGTTTAATAAATAGATAGTTATTTATTATAAATATATGAGCACATATATTTATAATTTTTCTAAACCCCCCTTTTTCGATCCCTTAGTGGAATCCATTCAGCATCCTAGTTCATGAAGCACATATGTTTGTGAGCCCCCCCCCATGCGTTATTAATTTCTCCCTAACAAACTTTTGCAGTATACTAGGGTTTTTTCACTGAGGCTTTCCTCTTTCGGGTTGCGTACAAAAGGAATATTGTGGCTCCAAAACCATTCAGTTTTTTGTCGTAGTGGATTTTGATTTACCCATCTTTAGCTGTGTCGAAGGTCTCCTAAGTCCTGTATTCAGGAAATTTCTTTACCTAACAAACAAGGTTCTGCTGGTGGGGCCTTGTCCTTGATCTCCTCACGAGAGAATAAGTACACTGGTCATTTGAAGTTACAAGATATTTAAGGGCATAGAAGAGGGATATTACATTCACCCCCCCTTACAAATAACACCGTCCTCGGTGTTGTTGTCCTTTGTTAGTTTTCCTGGTAACCTGAGTCATCTTTTCTTCTTTTCATATTTTCATTCTGAATCTTGGAGATCCTTTGGTACTTCTCAAGTCCCCATCATTCAAGACCTGCAATTTCCTACACAAGGTTTTGGTCTAGCCAAAAAACATTTCTCAGCAATTGGTGTTCAAAAATTGTAATCCAATTAAACATAAGCCGGAGATTCTTTTGCATTGTAATAATATGAAATTTTCTAGTGTTCCTTTATGCCATAATATCCAATCATTTTCATAACACAAATAAAACATGATTACTACCCCTTTCCGTTGGTTTTATCTCCAACATTTGGTCGTCCTCCACCTGAGGAGCCATTTTTCATATTAAGCAATGTAACAGTCTTTTGGAAAAGTCATTTAACATGTTTTTATGTTCATTATGTTTTTTTTTTCTTTTTCCAAACTCCCTTTGAGTTTTTTTTTTCTTTCCTTTTCTGATGTGGACTTACAATAACTCTGAGGTTACTCTCCTCAGTGACATCTAACAACGTCCTATCTTTCCAGATGTCCAAATTTTTGCCTAGGTCTTTTGCCACACCATATGCCTAACACCAATGTGCTCACGTGGCAATCACTTGCCTAACACCATTGTGCTCCTGCAGCATATATGCCTAACACCAGTGTGCTCATGCGGCAATCACTTGCCTAACACCACGATGCTCACGCAGCATCAAATTTTTTTTCCTTATTCATATTTGTATGAATTTTAACCTTGATTATTGCAACGCACACTCCATGGTGCTTTCATGACTTTATTGTCATTGTCCCGGTAGATGAATCAACTTACATATTCAGTCAAGCATTCATTGATAACCCAAAATTGCAATAATCAATTTTCATAATCTGCATCGATTTTTTAATCGACATTCACAAGTTACATATCCTCGTAAACAAAACAAAATTACTCCTTGCTTCTTTTTCTGAGTAATTGAGCACAACTTACTTACACAGGCAGATTTATATACCATAATGTACTTCGATGTAGCAATGGTTCATAATCTCGGTGAAGCCTCCTTATCTATGGAAACAAATATTTTCCAACGGTCGGCTCCAACCGAATAGTGTTCCTGGCCTATCCTACCATGTTAGAATGTAACATTATACAATATTCATCAACTCATTTTCTTTTTTCATCTATATCTTTAGATAATCGAATCCATGTAGGCTCTTAAAATGACAATCTTAACATCATCCAAGCAACAATAATGTTATCAAAATATTAATGGTTTTAATCACAAGATTACCAACAAGATCCTCCAATGTAGCACTAGAACTGATTCGAGGGTTCTTGCTAGAATAGACATATGATAGCAATCCAACAAATAGTCAATTTTTTTACTAGATCAATACCCAAAAGTGAAAATACCATCCATGGGCTAATCAAAACACAAGATAGTTCAAGATCAAGACTCAAATCGAAGCACAAGGACCCAATTCTAGAACATTCATAGTATAAGAGCATGACTCTAAGAATTTATTTACTTAGCAATTGTGACGCTGGTACTTGTAACTATACAACAACATTTCAGTATGTACAACATTATTCACCAATATCCAAAATATCCCTAGCAAGATCAACATAGATCAAGAAGTACATTCGCCAATCTGTCTCTTTAAGGATTTTCAATGCTCAAACCAACAATGTCAGGATTCAAAAGGAGATATGGCTTGTTTTGTGTTCATATTTGTTACTTTACTGAACAAGCAATAGGTTTTAAAAAACAAAACTTCAAAATCTCTATCAATGAATTTATAACCACAAAACAAAATCGTTAACAATTTTCAAACCTTCATTTTACTGCCGTTGTCAAGAAATGTGTCAACATTGTTTAAGCATTTAATCAGATATTTGGTATTCAAGTTGCATGGGAGGTGATCAAGTATCAAAAGGAAACTTACCAAAAATCAGATTCCATTTAATATAATTTCAGCAAACAAATTCATAATTGATACCTGATTAAATTTGGAAGCCAAATAAGGATTTTTGATCTCAATACTCAACCACAAGGTTAATGGGTTACACATATCAGCAGTAATTCCCAAATTAAGGAAATAGGAGGCATTCCATTCATGACTCATGCATTAACCTTATCTAATCAAATATAAAACAAGGTCCCGGCCCATGTCCATACATACAACCATTAGATCTCGATAGAATTTAATTTATAATCAGATCTATCTTTGCAAAACTCATACCACCACGAGATTGGAATTCCCATACATGAGATCTATACTTGGAACACATACAATCCTTAGATCTATACATGCATCCATATACAAGCATTAGGTCTAACAGGATTTATTTCCTATGATCAGATCTATCTTTGCAATTACATACAACCATGGAAAATCTAAATCTCACATCTAATCTATACTCTAATGCATGTTGGAATTCATGCAATAATATAATCGCCGAATCCTACTCATACTCAGATGCATATCTAAAAATATCTTAACCGGTCGCATACTGAGGTCTTGAACGCATATGGAGAAACACGCAAGAATCGCAGAAGCATACCCATGCCCCGATGTATATTAAAATCCTGGGTACATAAGAACTCAAGCAAAATCACAGAAATAATCATACTTAGATCCATATTTAAAAGACCTAGATCCATAAGGAAACTGAAACAAACTCATAGAATATACTCATATATAAAACTATGAGTCTCCAATTCCCATATTACTATTATAATAGAAAGCTACTATAGTACTCTCGTCGACCATGAGTTTGACCAAGAATAATTTCTAAACTTCAGTAAAATTTGATTGGTCCAACTCAAATTAGAGACGAAGCAATCGACTTAGCTATTTGTAAACATATTCGTAAGTGAGCAAGAGAATAGTCGGATACCTGTGTAATTACATGCTTGGGTCTCACATTGAGCTGACAAGGTATTGGGTCATCTTTGTTGTCATTTTTGGGCCAATGTTACAGCCTCCCCTGCACAACTCCAAGGTCAGTAGACATGTAATTCCAAAGTAAAACATGTAGGAGCGTTTTGAGCCCAATTAGGCCCAAGTGTTTCAACTGTGGCTCTGATACCATATGTAATGTACCCCAATGCCCTTATGTGTGAAAAAGGGGGTAAAAATTTTGTTTCACTACTACTACTACTACCAAAGAGTCAATCATATTAGTGTCATACTAAACAACCCCAAAATAATATTCAATATAAAAGTATGCACCGTCAAAACAACTTATAAACCTTTATACAACTACACAAACTGTTGTGAGTTCTGATTTACTAGGGAGATGTACCTGCAACATCATTAATTACTTAAGGAACACACATGTATGTAAATCATAATCTACAGTGAGATACTTTACATATTTCCTTTTGTATCAATTCTTTAGGGTTTAGCATTCCTTGGTAATCATGACCTGCAACTTATGCTGGTCATACTAATAATCATGAACTTCATAGGGGAACACCATACATGCAACAACCCCATGCAAACTATACGCTTTGAGAAGGTAAATCCCATCAAACCTTCAATCTTAGACATCCAATTTTGATTTTTTTGCTTCAGAGTTCAATATTACTATCTGGATATTTATATATATCTACAATATTGTGAGTTCATTCAAGAAAACATACACTGTAAAGCCATAATTTTGTAAACAAATATTTTTACCTTTTCATCTTTCTAAGAGTCTTTCATGAGTACCGTCTTGGACGAAGACCTTTCCTTTTAACCGGCACATAAACAATCTTGCTCAACATCTTAAATATTCATTGGATTATTCGACCTTTTCACCATCCCATACATCAATACCATTAGTTAAAACCAACAAGAGCATTTAAGATCATAGCATAGTACATCGCGAACCATTAGATAATACAAATAAAAAAAAGAACACTGAAGATAAGTACATCAGGAACACAAATTAATCCACATCAAGCACACAAAATACCAATGTACATGGTTCACCCAATCCTTGGGCTAGGTCCACAAAACTTGTCACTTCAAGTGACTTTTATTAAAATCAAAGGTTACAATTCGCAACAACCATGTTGCCATACTTTCTTTATGTCCCTCCGCCTAGACTCTCCTATGAGAGCATTTCCAAGCAATGGAGATACTAATGCTAAACAAAAATATTCATATCATTCATCTAAAGAACATATTTTAGAGCCGGCTAGGATAAATCATGAACCATACTGGCATTGGTAACCCAACGCTTAGTTGGACAAAACCCAATCAACCTACCTATAATATACATTCAACATTTACTTGAAAGAAAACATTGGCTCCCATGAATTCTAAATGATTTGATATATTCAGTATTGCCTATATACCAAGCGGTAATAAGAAGTAAAGGTATATAAGGGAATACTGATGTTTTCCTTCTAAACATAAGCATTAATGTATTCCTTTGCATATCTTTACGAACAGGTCTTTACAAATTGCATCTACACTCTCATAGGTGTATATTTATATATATAATAAATATATATTACTTATAATCAACATTGGAATTGTCGTCAACTTTGCATGACATTTTTCACCCCTTTTTAATACTTTTTATAGCCTAGGAGAGGGCTGATACTACACGCATTTTATGTTAGCTATGGGTCTGGTGCTCAAGAACTATTAGTGCTGGTACCCTTCCTTTAAATTAACTTCTCTCATACATAGTGTAAAAGTGAGAGGCTTCCTTTGAAAATGGTGAGGAATTGTCAACGAAAGCAACTAAAGTAAGCACAAGTATTGGCTACAAGGACGCAGGGAGCGAGCTCTACTAGGATCCAATGCAGATATCCGGTTTAAGAATAGATATATCAGTCTTAAGATATTCACACTACACGGTGGGATTTGAATGTTGTATCAATTTAAGAAGGTTATGAATTCTCATGGATTTAAACAATAAGTAATTCAATCAGCCATACACATAGTAATACACATAGTAACTAGCAATTATCAGAAGCAATCAGGCAATTTCAAGATCCATGTTCCTGGTCAGGTGCATATGATCAAAAAAACATACAGAGTATGTAACTATCTTCAAGAATCATGGAGGGTTCTAATATAAATGGTAGACATACATACAAGACTGATTTAGGGCAGAGGAAAAAAAATAAAACAAAACCGCAGTCATGGCACTGTTCGCGCCATCCACCATTGCTTCCTTCCAAAACGCGCCTCTCCTTATTTCCCAGCCATAGCCCTTTGCATTGATCTGTCGCTTAAAGAATAAACCCTTAAAGCAATTACGTTTTCTACCATAGAATGCAGCCGGTGGAAATACTGGCGGTCTCCTTAAAGCAATTACGTTTTCTACCAGAAAATGCAGCCGGTGGAAAAACAAGCGGTCTCCTTAAAGCAATTAAGTTTTCTACCCGAAATTGCAGCCAGTGGAAACACCAGCAATCTCCTTAAAGCAATTATGTTTTCTACGAGAAAATGCAGCCGATGGAAATACCAGCAATCTCCTTAAAGCAATTACTTTTTCTACCAGAAATTGCAGCGAGTGGAAACACCAGCGATCTCCTTAAAGCAATTATGTTTTCTACCAGAAAATGCAGCAGGTGGAAATAACAGCAATCTCCTTAAAGCAATTAATTTTTCTACCAGAAATTGCAGCCAGTGGAAACACCAGCGATCTCCTTAAAGCAATTATGTTTTCTACCAGAAAATGCAGCTGGTGGAAATACCAGCAATCTCCTTAAAGAAATTACTTTTTCTACCAGAAATTGCAGCCAATGGAAACACCAGCGATCTCCCCATTGTCAAAGGTGAAATGAATTAAAAAAAATACCTCCCNGCAATCTCCTTAAAGAAATTACTTTTTCTACCAGAAATTGCAGCCAATGGAAACACCAGCGATCTCCCCATTGTCAAAGGTGAAATGAATTAAAAAAAATCCCTCCCCCGCAGAGCAATCCCGCCGTCCCTCTTATGCCCGAGCAGAGATAATAATGTTCCTGCTAACATGCCGAAAAAAATTGCATGATGCAGAAATGCTTAATGATATTGGCATGGTAGGTATCATTACCACCTAGATAGATGTTGTAATGGTGTAATTGACATTTAACAATTATAGCTGTTTCTTGCTGGGTTTTCTGCAATCCCTTAACACTGCCGTGAAATCCATCCCAAAGTAATTATTAAATCAGGAATTAGGTAACGCTTGGCCTTAATTTACATCTCTTAATAGAAATTACTAAGTAAGACTTCCTTAATCTTTGCTGGAGAATTTAATCCCAGAAATGTCAAATGCAGACATCATTTATTTTCCTACCCTCATGCCGAACCATTCCTTTTGTCAAGCCATGCGCAAAAGGAATAAGAATTTAAGAGTCTTTGCTGGAGAATTTAATCCTTACTCCTCATATAATAAAATATACACGTAATAATAATAATTCTTTTGTAAATGAATTGGGTAATTTTAGGTCGAAAAGACTTAATCCCATATTATGCCCAAAAGGAATTAGTCCATCATTCAAAATAATTATTCACGTCTTTTTATACCAAGACTTAAAGTCTAAAAAGGAATTAATACGTCATTGTAGACTTTATAATAATTCATGTCTTTTTGGATCAAGACTTAATGTGTAAAAATGAATTAATACGTTATTTTAGACTTTATAATAATTCATGTCTCTTTTGTATCAAGACTTAATGTCTAAAAAGGAATTAATACGTCATTATAGACTTTATAATAATTCATGTATTTCTCTATTAAGACCTTAGTCTATTATTTTCTTTGTCCTTATGATACACTTTGTATCATAATACTCCATTATCTACAATTTTCTTTATAGATAGTCTTCATATAATAATAATAACATTTGTCTTTTTATAAAGACTTAATCTATCCTTTTGTTTAATAAATAGATAGTTATTTATTATAAATATATGAGCACATATATTTATAATTTTTATAAACCCCCCTTTTTCGATCCCTTACTGGAATCCATTCAGCATCCTAGTTCATGAAGCACATATGTTTGTCAGACCCCCCCATGCATTATTAATTTCTGCCTAACAAACTTTTGCAGTAGACTAGGGTTTTTCACTTAGGCTTTCCTCTTTCGGGTTGCGTACAGAAGGAATATTGTGGCTCGAAAACCATTTAGTTTTTTGTCATAGTGGATTTTGATTTACCCATCTTTAGCTGTGTCGAAGGTCTCCTAAGTCCTGTATTCAGGAAATTTCTTTACCTAACAAAAAAGGTTTAGCTGGTGGGGCCTTGGCCTTGAGCTCCTCACGAGAGAATAAGTACACTGGTCATTTGAAGTTACAAGATATTTAATGGCATAGAAGAGGGATATTACACGATTGACTTCCTAAATCATAAAACATCAAGACAACTCGACGGCGGGCAACTGGAAAACCACTAAGTTGGGAAAAAAATGAATCGTTTGGGAGCCATGATATTTCCTTCAGTACACAGCCCAAAAGAGGAAAAAGCGTATGTGGAAAAAAAACGCTAGTCTCCTGAAAAGTTGGTTAGGTGAAAATTAATAATGCAAGAAGGATGGAAAACATATGTGTGAGAAGAACTAGCAAGGTGGACAGATTTCCACTAAAGGATTGAAAAAAGGGGATAAATATATGTGCTCATATATTTATAATAATAACTATGGATTATTAAATAAAATGATAGAAAATGCCATTATTATTATTATGATATGAAGGATAAGAGAAATGCTATAAAATATATCATAAGGAAAGGAAAATAAATAAATTAAGTCTTTTTATAAATGGGGGACATGAATTATTAAGTCCTCTAAGTCTCTTATAAAAAAAAAAGGAAAAAAAAGGAGAAGACATGAACCTTTAGTATAAAGCCTAAAGGATGGGATATTTCGTTTTAGACATAATGGAAGAAGTGAGGGATTGAAGAATATTTTCTTTCCATCAAGGGAAAGAGTCAATAAAGGAATGGAATTAGTTGTCTCCTTCATAGGTCAGGGTAAATAAAAGAAAGTAGTTATTCCTTTCGTGCATGAGAAGAGAAAATAGAGGGAAGCATTCTTGCTTTTTCCTTCGTGGAGAAGAGTGTTTAGAGGAAGATTTTTATGACGTCTCCTCGTGGGGGTATCTTTTTCGGGTTATTTTATTTGAGAGGGGAAAGGTAGGAAGGAGGATCTCACTAGGGAAGCTTGCATGCATGGATAAGCCTCCTCATCAGAAAGAGTTTCGTCTGCCTTTTGGAGGATTTGACCTTTCTCATGCAGGAATCCAAGACCACCCTCTTCCAACGTTGTAAGTGATCTCCTTCGAAGGTCAGTGTAAGTGATATCTCTCTCTGTGCTGGAAAAAATTGTTGAGAGAAAGGAAATGCGTTTTTGTTTGTTTTAGAGCTGTATATCAGCTTGTTCTGATTGGGGTGAATCTAGCCAACCATTCCTCCTGTAGTTGGGTTTTCATTTCAGAGTAAATTAACCCTAGCTATTTTTCTTTACATATATACTAGATGATTTTCTTGTTGTATGGACCTATCCGAACCTGGCTGGTGTTTGCAGCAGAGGTTAATAATCTACATAGAAGGGCCTCATATTCCCGTGATTAGCAGGCTTATTTTGGGCATTGGTGTTTTACTTTTATAGGTCTGTATATTCCTTACCGAGTCAATACGACCAATAGCTCCTAGTTAAAGTAGAAGTCGTGAGTTACTTTAGGGTACAGGCTAGCAGAGGTCATGGCGTTTGACAGGTAAGCATTCACCAAGTTTTGTTATGAAGAAGAACCTCCCAGCGGTTAGTTTTTGGGTATGAGCAAGATCTGGTACACGCCATCGCTAAACCCTTGTCATTACTCAAACCTGTTGTGGTATTTTCCCTACCACTGGTGCACAGAATGTGGCCTAGCTCGTTTCAATTTTCTAATCTTTTTGAGTCTTAGGCAGGATTTAAAAGAAACCCCTTTCTTGATCGCATAATGGCCAACCCCCATTCAATTATTTTATTGTGGATTTTTTTAACTTCTTAGGTGGAAGCTCGTCTTAAGACTAATGCTCGTTCCACCGTGGTGGAATACACCTGTAATTCCATTCACAAGTGATTTGTTTTTCCCCATTTCATGTTTCACAATCCACTGGCCTCCTCGAACCCATTTTGGCCACTGATCGTTAATCCACCGCTTCACCACTGATAAACCATAATTTAAATCAGACGGAGGAACTCTTAGGACTCAGGTTTCCAGTTAAATATTAGCACTGTTGAGAGTCAGAATCTTGCTGTAGTGTGGTTCATTTGGCCTCTATATGAGTGCATTCGATCCTCCATGATTTTCAAATTATAGATTCCGTAGTATTTTTTTATTTATTTTCTGTTTATACTTGCTACGGTGTGGTTCATTTGGCCTCTATATGAGTGCACTCGATTCTCCATTCTGAACCTCAGAGTCTTTTGAATTTTATTCGCTGGTTATATTGGCTGTTGTATGGTCAATAGGTTCCATTGTAATTTATTTACTAGTTACAATGGCTACAGTATGGTCGAGTACGTAATCAACATTTTCCCGACCCTGTGTTCTTTTGGGAAACTCCCTCTCAGACATAGATAAACCATTACAATGATTCAGATTTATTATCCGAATGTAGCATTGCCTTTGGTTTTTGGATAGATATGGAATATGCATCTTTAGGTTGTGCCTAAAGGCTAGAATACTCGATAGCATCCATAGGTATTGATGTAGAGTGCAGAATGCATGGGAGGTTTGAAGGGTTACTATAAAATTTATGTTGCTCTTTCACTCATTATGTCTTCATGTACCAGGATGGTGAACAAAGGGGGTATATATGCTGAAATTTTCCTAGAAATCTCATGAAGTCACCAAAAGGAAATGTTAAACAATCAAAACCCTATTGAAATAATGAATACCTTAACAATACTCCGTGAGAGGGAGTCCATGAGACTCATCAACAAGAAAGATGGCAACAAAGTGGTTGCATATTATAACTTGTTTTTTTTTATAGATATTAAATGAACTCTCCGTTTGGTGGACGTAACCCCAAGATCAGGGTGAACCATGTACATCCCCTTGTCCTCATGTGCTGTTGTGGTTTATTTTTCTGTTCTTGATGATTTTTATCTCAGGTGTCTTTTATGCATCTTATCTAATATGTTCTTGATGTATTGTGCTTGGATCTTATCTGCTTTAGATGTTTTGATAAATGATTTGATTGATGCGATGACTCTAATGAATGTTTCAAATGTCAAATAAAATTGTTTATGGAAATTTATAACATGATCGAGTTGTTGATTGAGGTCCTTTCCTAATGTTTTAAGGATTATAATACTAGGCATCTTGGGAAGGTATGCAATGGACAATGTACCTTGTTGTAACAATAAGATCCTTCTTAATGACCAAAACATCTTCGTGATTGATTTATATATTATGTTAGTCACAAGGGTAGTTGCATTATATAAACGATGTCCACTAAATAAAGTCTATGATCATTACTATAAGTGTTTGGTAGGAATGATTATGTGGTAGTTAGGTCTACATAAAAGACGGTCCTCAAGGGAGATTCTTAGAAAGACGAAAATATAAAATAATTATTGTCCACTGTATTATGAATTTTTACATTATATGCTTTCTGAATAAAGTAATATTACTACAGGCATTTATATACATGTATTGAAACTATTTTGGAGCAGGATCAAACATTGACTCGATGTTTGTGTCGAAGTTTAAGTTTGATTTTATATTCTTTTCATAAGTGTTTAGGTCGCATGGCGTTGTAACATGAGGAACACCTCGGTCTAATGTGCTTGGATACTGTTATTTCTGAACAATAGGTACCGTGACAATAAAAATGGTAATTATTGTTCCTTCCTACCATAAAGATAATAAACTTTAAAAGGTGCCTTTTGAAAAAGAATCATCTTATAACTCCTAGTTACTAACAGAAATCTGTGGGTTTTGCATGAAGTGCCTTGGAATCAGTCAAAACCAAAGTTTACCTGACGTTTATAGAGGGGAAAATTTCAGGGACACTACAATCCTGTTTCCCAATCCATTTTGTATGTGCTTTCATGCTTGAGCATTAGCTTTTATGGGCTGGAATTCATCGTGCATGCTCTAGGTCCATTGTTTAAGCATTTTCAAAATATTTTCTTCTAAAGTCTTGCAGAATTCACCCTAGAGGTGATCTGTTTGATGGAATGTCTCCCTTTGTCTACTAATCAAAATGATAATACCTCAAGACTAAGGAAATGGTGCCTACCTTGCCTCTGTTCATAAAATTTCAAAACCCTACCTCCTGCAATCTATTTCAGATCTGATTATTGACTCCATTGCCCAATGTTGTCCTCCATGATTGTCTTACCAAGTATTTTAAAAAAACTCGTCCTATTTGTCCCATCAAAAATCTAACCTTCTGATTGTCTCTAATTGAATATCTTGAGTATCAAAACTTTGTAAATAGTGAGAGATCCCTCTCTGATTGTATTAGGTCAGAAATACATTCTAAAGTGGTTTTTGTTGTTACCTTGGGATCTACCTTTCACAACCTGGGTACATTCTGAGTGTTAACCAGGGCTAAAGACCTCACTAAGGGCTTAGAAACCTAAACATGATATAAAAAGACCGGTTGGGGTCACTCTCAAACAACTCTTCCCTTCCATATTGTTATGCTGCCCATCGATGCCTTGAGACCCTTTGTCTCTCAAGCCACCCACATCCCCCTTTCATACACTCATCTTCCCCATTGAGCCATAGCTCCCCCATTGTTGACTGAGATAGAGAGGTGCTTCTTCCAGCGAGGGCATGGTGTCCCATTGCACCAAAGAAGGGGTATACCAATGTTTGTTCACGCTTTTTTTTTAGTAGCTTAGTTGTTTTCTAACCCATATTTGCTTATAGGTTTGTTTATTAACTTATTTTCAGGTTTATTGTTGTCTTTAATAGTTGTTTACAAGTTCTTAGAGAAAACCCCTAAACTTGTTTGCAGAGGGGCTCATGGCCATTTCTTGTCCATCTTTTCTTCCTTTCTGTCCTGTTTACTTTTCCTGCATTTTACCACAGAGGAACCTACCCTTACATCCTATAGATGGAAGGGATCCATTCTTGCCCCTATAGAAAGGAGAAATCCATGCTACAATAGCATTATGTCTCAAGGATGTGAGTGGAAATACCAAAATGAAGTCCATGGGAATGACTTCCCATTTAGTCATAGGAATATCATGAGGATGTAAGAGACCAGCTAGGTGTTGATAATATTTCTTTACTTGCTAACACTCTAGGAATTTCGAAACGAAATCGACTACCTCGCTCTTCATACCGGGCTAGAAGAAGATCTTCTTCATGTATGCATACATCTTCTTCACTACAGGCTACACATAATAATGTGCCTTATGGGCCTCACTAAGGATTTATTCCTTGAGATGACCTTCTTTACGGATATACATCCTCCCTTGATACCACAACAACTCATGTTCCTCAATATGGTACCCACCATACTTGGACTCAAACTTCTTCCCATTTTTAATATCCAAGGTTAACTTTATATACCAACCATCTCCCAAGAGTTGTCCGAGAACTTTCTCCTTCAAATCCACTTTCAAGGGGATTAAGGAGAAAATCCTCAGTTTTGAGCTTAGAGTGTCTACCACCACATTCTCCTTTCCTTTGATATACAAGATACCAAAGTCATACTCACTCATGAACTCAATCCATCGTCGTTTCCTGGCATTCAGATCCCTTTGTGTAAAAATATACTGTAAGCTCTGATGATCTGTTTTAAGTGTGAAACTTCTACCAACTAGGCAATGTCTCCATAATTTTAGTGCCAACATTACAACTGCTAGTTCTAGCTCATGTGTGGCATATTGATCTTCATGAGGGTTCAACTTACGAGATGCATAAGATATCGCCCCACCTTCCTGCATTAGAACTACTCCTAACCCTTTCCTCAAGGCATCAGTGCATACCATGAAGTCTGTATCCATGTCTAGTACCGGTAAGATTGGTGCACTAGTCAGTAATCTCTTTAATTCCACAAAAGTGATATCACATTCATTGGTTCACTCATATCAGATTCCCTTTCATTGTAAGGTGGTTATGGGTTTCAGAATCTTGGAGAACCCTTCCAAGAATCTTCGGTAATACCTTGCTAACTCCATGAAGCTACGCAACTCGTGTGCATTCTTGGGAATTGTCTAATCCTCGATGCCCTTCACCTTTTCTAGGTCCAGTGAGATCAGTTCTCCTGAGATGATATGACCTAAGTAGTGAATCTCCTTTTGGAAGAAGGAACACTTTGATAATTTACCACATAGTTTATGTTCCCTTAAGAAAGGTAATGCTAACCGTAACTATTCCTCATGCTCCTTCTCATTCTTAGAATATATAAGAATGTCATTTAATAAGACCTGGAAAAAGTGGTCCAAGTACTTCTGGAAGACACTACTTATGAGGCTCATGAATACTGCTAGAGCATTGGTCAAACCAAATGGTACCACTCCGAACTCATAATGTCCAAATTGAGTTCAAAAAGCAGTCTTAGGAATGCCATTTTCTTTAATCCTAAGTTAGGGATACACTGACCGCAAATCAATCTTATAGAAGAGTGATGCGCCTTTCATCTCATCAAAGAGGTCATCAATTCTTGGTATACGATACATGTTCTTCAGTATGGATTTGTTCAAATCCTTGTAATCTTTGCAAAGTCATAGAGATCTGTCCTTCTTATTTACAAATATCATTGGTGCTCCCCATGGTGAGATACTAGGTCTAATTAGTCCCAAGTCTAGCAACTCTTTTACCTGAATCTATAACTCTCGAAACTCAAGGGTGGTCATTCTATAACGGGTCTTTGATATTGGCTCTGCTCCAAGTTTCAGTTCAATCATGAAATCAAGCTCTCGTTCCGGAGGTAGTCCTAGAATTTCTTTTGGAAAGACATCCTTGAAATCAGATAACACTGGGTAAGAATTCAAGGAATGTCCTTTACTATCACTTGCCATCTCAACTACAAACAACTGATGTCCCTATCTTAAACACCTCTTATATTTCATTGTGGAGATGAAACAAAGGGATATTTTTCTCTTCTGGACCTAGATTTGAATTTCTTGACCCTCATCATCAAGGCACAAGAATTTCTTTGCATAGCAATCTATGAAAGCTCTATCACCTTCTAACCAATCCATGCCCACAATGAGGTCATAGATCCCAAAATTCGTGACATAAGCATCCAACTTAGTGGTGTATACTCCTAATTTAACTTGACATCCCGTTACCTTAAGACGTACTGCTTGTTTAACCCCTGAATCCATCTCAACCTATTCAAAATCGTCATTGTCATAGGCTACCATCCCACAGTTATTTAATGCATATGCTGAAATAAAATTATCTGTTGCACCAGGATAAAATAAAATTTTAAGTTTGACATTGTTTACTTTACTAGTGGATTCAACTATGATGGATTGATGTTCTTCCTGGTGGTTGTGAACAGCTGCATGAATCCGATGAGTGTTACTATAATTACCCATGGATGCTTTTCCTTCCTTCTGCCCCTTAGGACAATCCCGTTGAAAATGAGGAACTCCACATCCCCAACAAGAGACATTAGGTGGTGCTTGCATGCTGTTGGGAGGATTCCTCTCAGACGATTTCCTTCCCCTGGATCCTCTAAAACCTCCCCATCCTCTATATGAATTTCGATGTTTTCACCTTCGGTTCACATGGTTTGCAGACAAATCCTGCGATACTGAGTTACCTAAAGTGTTAGCTCTCGGGGTGAACCTGTTACCATAAGGAGGAGGTCTGGATTGTCCTCCTCTGAAGTATGATTGTGGATCCTTCCCTATAACGTACTAATTGGATCCTATCAACTTTCTTCCTCTCTTTACATCTGACATATCCTCAGCACAATGAGCATACTCAATTTCCATCAAAACTAAACATGGCTTCCGCATCCGTACTGCGGCCCTGATCTTGTAGTTGATTCCATACACAAATCACTCCACCTATCGATCATCCAAGTCCAGGTATGGAACATATGTTACTATTTCCATGAATATATATTGATACCCTTCCACTGTCATGTTTCCCTATACCAAAGCATGAAAGGAACCTTCCTACTGTTCCCCGTAATAAGCCGTAAGATACTTCATGTTGAACCTCTCCTTGAATAACTCCCACAAAAAATTTAAAGGAGTAAGATGCAATTGTTTCTCCAAGTATGACCACGAATTTAGGGAATCACCATTTAGTTGAAATAATGGCCACTCTAGCCTTGGACTGGAGGTATACTCGTTTAGTGTGAAGCACCTCTTCATACCCTCAATCCATGCTTTGGCATGCTTACTCGGTCATCCTCCTGAAAAATCAGGAATTTTGATCTTCTACATCTCTTTGGAAATATCCAAAACAGGTTCTTACCTGTGTGGTTTTGACCTCCACGATCTTCTCCAACTTCCTGTTCAAAGTGACCATAATGGTTTCCAAGGACCTTAGTATGACCTTCATCTCGGGAGTGGGGGCTTCTCTAGGTGGCACTGGTGGTGATGGTGGTCAACCTCGACCTCATCCTCGTCCTCGACTAGTGCATGTTCTTAGCATGATTGATCATGTTTCATGGAAACAACATCATATTATTAGCTTCTAAAGGGCATGTTGGTTGAGTTCTGAACTCTGCGTTTTACAAAAGGAACTATAGTTCAAGACGTTTTGATCAGCCCATGTTGAGGCCACCCGATGCTATTTAATGTTTGTGTAGTAGATCATTTAAGTGCTATTATCTNTATATATATATATATATATAGACTTAGTCTTAATTAATTAATATTACCACTAATACTTAATTAATTAGTATTTTATTTATACTTTCCAACTTATAACACAATATTTAATAAATTAAAGATTTAAGCTTAAGGAAAATTTAAATAATTCACGTTAGCAATTTACGTAAATAAATAATTAAATTTATGGAATCTTATAACAAAACAAAAAACAAAAAATATTCAAATTTTAACTATATTTATGGGGCCTACCCTTAAACTACTCTACTATACACGGAGCCCATGAAGACACCACGCGGCCCCCTCATGGTACTCCACCAGAATGTAATGAAAACAAACCCTAAATAAGGTCAAACCCTAGTTTCAGTTCATTTTTTCATTTCGTTTTGAAGGAGCTCCGCTCTGCAATAGCTCTACGACGACCTGCAGTAGGGGTAAGTCCTCATTCCTATACTAGTTAGTTTCACAGTTTAACAATAGGGTTTTGTCAAATCAAGTTCCTTTTTTTCATTCCCTTTGGTTGAGGCATAATTTCTCTTAACCAAGCTATCGAATTTGTTCTCATAGTTTCACTTTGAATTTTTCTCTCCGATGTGGCTTACTTTTATTTTTCATTGATGAACCATTTGATATCATTTTTAGCTTCCTTAGTTTTGTATTCTAGTCTTTCCAATATTTGTGTGAGCTGGTAGAGGAGCTTGAATCTATTAGTTCCTCACACCACTTTTTACCACATGACTAGGGAAAACCAGAAGCCCCTTCAGCTTCCTTTGGGTTTCGCATTTCTCATCTACATAGACTAGGGGAACAACCTTTATTAATTAAAGCAGAACCTGTATACAACAACCATAGTTAGGGCCTTCAGGAGTTGTTTTTTTTACTTTGCCAAGGCTGCACCTAGCCTAGCTATGGGCCAAAGTCAGTAGTTAATCTCGAAAAGGAAGGAATTGGTTTCCTTTGATAACCTCCAAATGAGACCTTATGGGTCTCCATGCCCCTTTACCGTTTTATTTTAGTTACAACATTGTTATTTTTGTTTTATCATTTTCATTGCACCTTGGTTGGTAGGAAGGGGCTTCACTAGGGCTACGCACTCAACACATGCGTCAAGTGAGGGTTTTGTTGAATTCCATGTAGATGGATGCCCTTCTCTATTTGTGTTTGAGGTGTTTTCATATAAGTTATTTCTCATTTTATTGTTTCATAATCATTTTCTTTTACTCTAAATTATTTTGTTTTTTTTTCTTTCATCAATTTAAATAAAATTTGAATAGTTCAATGTTCTTAGCCATGTTATTCCAATTTTATTACCTACCGAATCTAGCATAAATATGAATAGTAAACTCCCACATTTTTAATCGTAACCCTGGTGAATGTGGAATTTCCCTTGTGAAGGGATTATCTCACAAATGATATTCTCAAGTTTAAGGTGAGGATGTATAGAAATAATTTTTTAACTAGGAGCTACGCACGCATTAGTTTTTACCTTTGTTTTTATATCGTTAACATTCGTTTTTCTACCAGTCCCCACGTTACTAACTATTTTAAAATACTTACTCAAGACTATTGGCTCGGATGTAAGATTGTATTAATAAAACAAGTAAATACAAGTAGAACCATCCATTTAGGTATCATTTTCCCATTTAATAAAGCTAAACTAATCACGAGCCTCCTATATTGTTTAAAGAGTGAGGGCATATCTGCCTCATAGATTGAGATATAAGTGAGATTGGGTGATGACATGGAGAGTGGTTTATTACACAGATAGTTCCTAGTTCCATTTATTTTTTCTATATATACATATTTGAAGTTAAAAAAAAAATGTCTCTAAATCGCTCCCATACAAGCGAGCTGGATGAGGGTAGGTTCTATTGAATACAAATTCATTGTGTTGTGATATATGTGTTATAGAAACCCTCCATTATGGTATTCTAGTTTCAAGCACAACTTTATAGCATCCCCCCCATTACTAAAAATAGCATGGCGCACAAGATATTTGGGTATTCCCTCATGGTTATGAGAGTTGGGCTCAACCCCCTTACCATTTACTTTCAAGCCGCACAACCCACCTTGAGCGCAAATAGTCCCTCGTTGCGTTGTCATATCGTTGTTCTAGTTTTTTTTTTTTTTGTAGTTAGCATGTGGACCACTATAGTAGTGCACAATTATGAGCACATGACTTCTCTTCTCTATCATGCTTCAGGAAATGTCAGTCAATAATGACGAAGGTGTATTTCATACTTCTCTCGGCTAGTATGTTTTGTGTGAGAACTTCCAGCAGATGCTTACACACAATAAATGTCAAAAATCATTTTTCTAACAAAGTGAAATGGAAATCTATAATATCAAAGTTGACGCCCTATTCAAGTGAGATGACATGTGAATAAAATTCCATGGGGTTTGAGTTGGTGCCCCTTGATTTCTACAAGAAGATTATTCAAAATATATAAGGCCCTTTCCTTCTCATATTTCTTTATTATTAATATATATGGAATATTTCCTACGAACCAAAACTATTCTATCATAATTTCTATCTTCACATATAATCGGTTGCTTATAGTTCTTTTAAAATAATCTTCGAGTGTATGAGGGTTATATGAATAATTACCTAGATTATATTGCATTGAAAACCCTTATATAAACTTACTACAAAATGGTCATAGAATTTCATTATAATTATATGGTATAGACGTGTATAGTAATAAAGACCAGAATAATTGTAAAAGATATTACATAAAAAAAAGTTCACGAAACAAGAACTCCTTTTCCAAATATATATTAAACTTGGAATATATGTTGGATAATTGTATGGAGATGGATGTAGTGAATATAAAAAAAAATATTGGAGATATTTCTACAAAATTTTCATTTATTCAATTTCGTTATAATACATAAATATTTCTAATAGTGTTTTCTGTGGTTTTGTGCAGGAAATCTTCAGTGGTAAGCACGGGTAGTTTTGAGCACAGGTAGTTTTGAGAAGGATCTTTTGAAAAGACCTTTTAATGTAATATTCCTATCCAAATTTGTAGACTTATATTATATTATATTTTGAGAAGTTTGAGGTGTGCACAAGCCCTAAGGTCTAAGTGTCTGAGCCTTGGATTTGATACCATCTAAAGTGCTCAACCTCCTAGCCTAAGCACTCAGTGAGAATATGTGAGCTCTCTCCTTCTGAAAATAAAAGATAAAGAATGACATTTTGTTTATATGAGTCTCCTGGTTTTGTTATAAGTTTGTTACCTCTAAGTTTGTTTGTTTTTTCTTTTTTTCTTTTGAGTTGAGAGTAATTAGTAGTAAGAACATGTGCAATATTTTCACATAGAAGTTTACAAGTAGTTAGGAATTTTACTATTAATTATTCATAGCATAAAGAAATTTATTCTTATTCCAATAATACAGAAAATTACCTGGAACTTTATGCAAGGTGAAGATAGTTCCCTACTCCTTGCTCCTATAGCCTTGCCTCTCGCTGGTTCGAGCCTTGATACCAAATTGGATGATCCATCCTATCGACTAGCGTTAATCCTTCTAGCCCTAGGAAACCAACGAGTTTCCTATACCATATGCCGATAAACCCGATAGCAGGTTCCTTGTTTCTCGACTGTAATGTTTTTTGGGCTCTTGAGTTAACCCCCTCCTAAAGTTTTCTTCCCTCCTCTGTTACAACACCATATTTCTCTTTTTCTTCTAAAATTTTCACCCCAAATACTCTCCCAAAAAATTCTTCCTCCAAAACCATTTGATCCCCCTACTTATACCTCCTTCCCCTCTTTTCTTCCATCACCTTCCCTTCTTCCACTGCCTCCTTCACATTAAAATACTAAGTATTATTTATTCCTTTCTTGGGCAGTCCAACTAGTTTAGACTATTTAAGAAATTAGTTGTATGTTAATAAATTTTCTTGAACTGTCCAATTCCTCACCCTTCACGAGGCAGCGGGAATTTATTGAATGGTTATCCCATTGAATTGAATATTTTAAATTTAAAACATAACCCATTGAAAAATTACAACAATATTATTTTTTTAATTATTATGTTTAATGGTAAAATAATGGTAATAACAGTATTGCCAATTATTACTTGTTATTAATAACATAATAATAATTACTAAAAATAAACACTAATAATAAAGTATAACAATAAATAAATAATAATAACAATTAATATTATTAATGAATAAATAATTAATTGTAGTATTATTATTAATTGATTGAAATAATAACATTCACATGTATCTATTTATTGTTAAGTATCCTCGCACTAATATATTACCTTGTTTCTTAATAAATAAGGTACATTTACAAATTTAAATAAATCATGATTACTAGTTAACCCATCCAACTATCCAAGGTTAATGTTTTTCAATTAATATTTCATAGTGACATTACTTCTCTTAATTGTTTTATACAATTAACAAATAGTTTTCTTGACTCATTCATACACATGCCCTAACAACTTAAACATCCATTATCTGAATTGATCAATACACAAATATTTGGTTGTTTATTACAACTTATATGGATTATTTGACATATTACGTAGTTTTATATTCATAATAGCATGCATGTGTGAGGTGTGCATGCATGGACAGTACATGCACAGAATGCACATGTAATATAACCAAACCACCTAAATTATAGTTGATACTAATAATATTTTGTTTTTGTATTTGTAACTTTGGAATGTATTCACTTGTATATCTTATGTATTATACCCCGATGTTTATTCTGGGAAGTATCTGTAATGTAATTGAGTCATGTCATGCCCCGATGTTCTGATCAGGAGATTCAATAAAGTAAACAAGTCATGTAAATTCATTGAGGTTAACCCTCCATTGTAAGTCGAGGAAATAGTCCCCACAATTGATTTAAACTTAACCCTCCTTGTTGATCGAAGGTCAAAGTCCCCATAATTGTGGGGCACTAGGGTTATTAGACTCTCATAGAGATGTTGTCCTTGGTAAGTAATTGTTAAGTGTGGATGACTTGTTGGAGTGGAATTTAAGTGAATGAAAGAATATAAATAGAGAGTGATCCTCTCTATTTAGAACACACACAGTCACTCACTGGGGTGCATGAGTGAGAGAGGAGAAGCTCTCTTAAGTGAGAGAGAGAGAACGAGCTGTTGGAGATCATCTTTACATTTTTGGGTTTTACAGCTACCATTGGTAGTCATTATATCTCTCAGGAAGTTGCAGGGTTTTCTCCTTTATGGTTTCCCCAAGGAAAATTCTTTGTGTCTCTTGTCTCTTGTGTTTATTGATGTGCATGTTATTCTCTCAGATAAGATCCTAAGATCATATTGCTTAAATGATAAAAATATAACATGGTATTAGAACAAACCTAAGAAGAAGACATTTGTGCAGCTACAGATGCTCGGGATTCATACTTTTTGGGTATCTCTTCACAATCCATCATCAAAAGGATGCTAGGATAACTCTCCATTGAAGGGCACGTCTTTCTATCGAAGCAAAATTTGATTTCGGGCATTTTCAGTTTTTGCTACGGGAAATTAGGGATTTTCTTAGAAGAGGAATTTTTGAGTGATCCCAGCATAGGGGAATTTTTTCACATTTCATCCTCCGATTCGCTATATTCTAGGAGATATAATTCTTCCAAGTTTAGGTTCTAGCCTCTCCAACGATTCCTCCCCAAACAGGACCCCTGGGGAGACTTTCTATATCTCACGCTACGAAGGTCCAAATTAAATTTCTCAAGATGTTCTAGAAAGGGAAGAAGATTTAATTTATTTTGTAAGACTTTTAGAACCTGAAGATAAAACAGTTACATGTGGCAGTCCGTACAACTTCGCTATGCTAAACAGTCCTGAAACAGGTCACCTTGGGAAAACGCTCATAAGTCCCAATTGGTTAAACCAATTTTGATGAAACCTATGGTGTTAGAACAAGGACATATTAGGATACCTTTGTCCAATATTTAAGACACAGAGGAGCATTAATTTCAGATATAATGCAGAAACAATATTAGACATTTCTGTAGAAGAAATTGGTAAACTAGGGCTTCCTATTCTAGGAGCTTCCCTCCACTGTTTTCAGAAAATGAGTACATGGGACAACTCACCTTGAATAGGTCTATCTTTCTATCCAATCAGATCTGAAATATTACAATTTTTAAAATTAGGTTTCCTCTAGCAAACCCTAGATGAGGAACCTATGGAACCATGACGAAGACCTCAAATTGGTAAGATTTAGTCTTTTGCTATTTACATTTGAGGTTCTCATTTATAAATGACTAGTCACACCAAATTGATGACAAGATTGGTGAAAGTGAAAAATTCCAAGCATGGAAATATTGGATCTCAATGGTTCTTGAAGAAAATGAATTGGACACCTACATAAGTGGAGAGGTTCCAGTTCCAGAGGGAGATGAGGCTAAAATCCTTACACAAGAAGAACTTGGTCAAGGCCAAGAAGATCATTGTTGATTCAAAAGAGGATCACCTTATAACACATGTGTCTTCCCTAGATACACCAAAAGATATGTTTGATTCCTTGATCAAGCTATTTGAAGGAAAGAACATAAATCAGAAGATGACTTTAAGAAAACAGTTGAAGAATGTGAATACCTAGAATGTAGAGACAATACAGTCATACTTTACAATGGTCTTTGAAATCAAAGACCAACTTGAAGTGGTAGAAGAAGAAGTGGAGAATCTAGAAGTGGTGATAACCACCTTGAATGGTCTTTCAGGATCATAGGATTCATTCATTCGAGGAATGTATGCCGAAAGGAAGTGATTACTTTCTGTAGACTGTGGGAAGAGTGCACAGAAGTAGAAGCTCGACTCATAATAAAAGAAGAGAAGATGGGAGAAACTTAATATCTAGCTCTCGCGATTCAAACAATATCCCTCAAGCCATGAGGAATATGAACAACTCAATTCTTGAAGAACCTATTATCCATATTAAGCATTTGGATAACAAAAGATGGTGTTATGAATGAAGAATATGATGAAGCTGAAAGAATGAGTCTACCCATGAAATAAATAAAGATAGTTATTCAATTCTGCTCCTCTGAATTCATCAAAACTAGTAGGGCCAAATAGGTTCAAAAGGAGTTGGAAAAAATATTCCCATTGGGGCTCTTCATGATCCTTGATGTAATAATAGAACCATTGAAGGTGTTAGCACCAAATTTATTTTTGTCGGAATTGGTCTTATTACCTTCAAAATTTTAAGTTTTCATGGGTGATTGAGTTGGTTTCCAAAGTTTTCTCATTAAGCTATTTCCAAGTTGGCAAAGAAGAGAAGTTAAAGGAATTTTAAGTAAAAAGAGAAATAATTTTTTCACAAGCGGGGAAAAAAGCTTTATTAACTTTTTAATTTGTGTGCTGCATATTAAAGGAAGGAGACAGTTCACCATATTTCCCAACTCAACTTTTACATGTTTTCAATCATAGGGAAAATAGCGAAGATAAAGAATCTAATGAAGGAGATGGAAATTGTTTTTAATAGAGAAAGAAAAGGGAAGCCACCACTCAACAATGCAGAGGGGAAGCCCAAAATGAACATCATCCCAGAAGTGTTGTAGAAATACATACAATGAGAGCATTCGTGAAGGTATTGGTATGTTTTTAAAGTCTTACAAACATAATTTACATTGGAGAGTGCACCAAAGCTTGGGATTATTCAAGCGTTTGGAGAAACTATTAACAAATATGGCTACCTTGATCAATCAATTCATGGGATTGCTCTTATAGTAGATGATCTTACAAGGATAGATTCTATATGTTCTATGTTTATGAATTACAGTTAAACAATTCAAGGTTTAGAAGCAACATAGCATATTTTTTTTGAAAATGATTGTTTTAGAGATTTCATTCAAAGACCTGTTTCAAGAAAACAAAGAAGAATTTTCAAAAAATTAAATAGGTTTTTCATCATAACATTATGATCTACAATAACCTCTCAGTTTTTACCCAGGTGCTACAGATTGGGAGAATCAAAGTCATCTTTAGAGGGAAAATGTTCAGATTTCAAAATGACTATTCTAGTCATCAAACTAAAATAATTTTTTACATCAAATGAAGATGAATTTTGAAAAATTGAAAGAGGATTTTCGTAATGACATACCTATCCACAATAACCTCTTTAATTTTTCAAACAAGTGCTATGGTTTAGCAGAAATAAAGTTAGTTGTATAGGCCATTTTTCATGTTTTCCAAAGGACTACTTCAGCCATCAAATTCAAAGAATTGTTTTGGAAAAATAGAATTTAATTTAACAAACATGAGAGAGGTATGTATTCCTAATGGGCCTAAAATAAAAAAAAACTCCTTCATTTTTTATACTCTAATCACAGGTTGGGAGAATTTAAAATATCTTCACAATTCATTTTCCCAGAAATATAGAATTTTATTATGTGAGTCATCAGTTTAAAAGGACGATTTGGAGGAGCTTGAGATGATTTTGTAGAAATGAAGACATGGGTTAATTCAGGAACATCTCAAATTGTAAAAACCTCTCCCATATATCATAGAGTTATCACCATTAGAGATATGCAGGAGAAACGTTGTTGTAACTGTTTCTATTTTTAGAGTTCAGTTAGGTTTTGAATTCAAGGTTAGGTAGAGGTTATTATTATATAAATGAAAATGTAGTTGATAGTTTTAAAGGGGGAATTTTCAAGAGCTGAGAGGCTCTACATTGTAATGGCTTCAATTTTTCAGTAGATGAATGAAATTTGCGGAGGGGGAATCTAAAACCTTTTTCATGGCAAAGATTCTTGTGCCATCTTTTTCTTCAGTAAGTAATTTCTTTATGTGACTGTTTATCCTGTTTCCCACTCGATTTTGGATTTTCTTTCATGCTTGAGCATTAGTGCTTATGGGATAGAATTCATCATGCATTCTCTAGGTCCATTGTTCACTCATTTTCAAAATATTTTCTTCTAAAGTCTTGCAGAATTCACCCTAGTTAGGTGCTCTGTTTGATGGGATGTCTACCTTTGTCTACTAATCAAATTGATAATACCTCAATACTGAGGAAATGGTGCATACCTTTCCTCTGATCATAAACCTTCAAAACCTTACCTCCTGTAACCTATTTCAAATTTGATTGTTGACTCAATTTCTCAATGGTATCCTCCATGACTGTCTACCAAGTCTTTTAAAACAAAATTGTCCTATTTGTCCAATCAGAAATATGACCTTCTAATTGTCTTTGATTGAATATATTGAGTATAAACACTTTGTAAATAGTGAGAGATCCCTCTCTGGTTGTATTAGGTCAGAAATACATTCTAAAGTGGTTTTTGCTATTACCTTGGGATCTACCTTTCACAAACTGGGTACATTCTGAGTGTTAACAAGTTGGCGCCATTGCTGGGAAACGAAGGTTCAAATATTCTGTGGGTATGAACAACATAGTTTCATATTTGGTTATTGATAGTGAACAATAGTCAGATATCAGCAAGGTTTTGCATATTTCACCTAGCGACTCCATCTTCGAAGAATCCAGTTTTAAGAATTCCTATGGAGACTCCACTATCAAAAGATTGTAAAGTTTGAAGAGTTGATTCAGTATATTCATTTGTTGAGATGAGTTCTTTATCTACAAGGTATGCTTCTATGTATCGGTCTCACATTCCTGGTTTTCCAAATCGAATACCTAAAGTGGATTGGCAAAATGGTCTTCCAAAGTTTAAAGATCAAAAGAATGATGGTGATGCCCTTCATTTGGTTAGATTTCATACACATATACATAAGTTGGGAGTTAAATTATATGAGGATTCTTTGAAGAAAATATTCATGCCTACTTTAGAAGGAGATGCAAGGTCATGGTATGAAGGTTTACCATCAGAAAGTTTGTTTTCCCTTACTGATTTTCATACAGTATTTCTTGAACATTACAAAAACCAATATCCCTCCTTGTTGCTGGTTCAAGATTGTTGTACACATGTTAAAGGTTTCATTGAATATTTGGAAAACTTATATAATGATGACGAGTTAGTGGATGAACAGATTTTAGAAATTTTATATGAGAACCCATTTCAGAAAAAGGAAATACAAATTAGTTGTCTTCACATTCAAGAAAAATCTCAGCAGTTAATAATTTATTCCTCTACTGAAAAAGACATGAGTCAAAACTCTGATTCAACCAGCTACATTTTTTTTCCTGAAGTAGATGATAATTTGCAGCAGTCTTGTCAATCTTTGTGTGACCAGGAAGGAAGTTGGGATGGTCAATCAAACCCTTCTTCATATTATTCAACTTCTAAATTTTTGTTTCAATATAAGGATGCTTATTCCCAATCAGAAAATTCCTTTTTGCAGCATCAATTTCCTCTAAGTTCTAATGCTTTTGTGGGTGATTACATAAAGAATTCTGATTCTGCAAATTTCTAGTCTTACAGTCCCTCCAGATATTTATTTTCTGAAAATACAATCAAAGATAAATCAAACCTTGGATTAGAATTGGAAAAAAGATATGAGCATGAAGATGATCGGCCTAGTGATGTGAAAGAAGAAGGTTATACTCTTGATGGTTTTTTTGATGATTGCGGTCAGCTTGTTAAAAATTATGTTAGTGATGGTTTTCAAGAAAAATTTAGTCTACATATATATAATGAAAAGGAAGAGAAATCATGCCACCAATCTCAGTATGTGAAAGAACCAAGAGTGTGCAATAAACAAAGGGATCACAAAGAAGGAGATGAGGACTCTCAATGCGATGTTTCATTAAATCTTTCCAATTCAAAAACGTTTTGTCAAGAAGACATCTTTTTGCTTAATCTTGTTGAAGAACAAAATGATATTCCTCTTGAAGTGCTTGAGAAGAATGGAGTTGTAAATATATTAAATGAAGTTGTTGATATATCATTGAAAAACAATCATGAGAATTCCTTTCAAATCTATTTTAAAGATCTGTTTCATTGTATGCAAGAAGAGTTACTTTTTGGATAGCCTTCTCATGACAAACAAGTGATTGAGTATTTTGAAAATTTTCATGTTTTTTATGATCCAATAGCAGAGTACATGGATAAATTTTTTAGATGGATTAGTTTGTTATATGTTTGCATCAAAGGACAAATTTTTCATCATAACCTATTTCTATCATCTTCTTATGTTCTGATTTCGATCAAGCTTGAGGAAGAAATGGAATTATTGGATAAATTGCTTGATTGGCTTCATTGGAAGTCAGATTTTGCTTGATTGCGCATTTTTGTTTAGTTAAGTAGGATAGGTAGGCATGAATAAGCTCGACATGGTGAGCATTTATTTTAGCAATTTTCAGTTTGGTTTCAGTTTCAAGTGCAATTCAGTTACAGGTTACAGGTTGACAGAGTGGGATTTGTTTGAAAAATGGTGTTAGTGGAAGGTTCAGTTCAAAACAATTTGAGAATTTCAGACAAAAATTAAGAGAATCCCAATGGATTTGGCACCTGGTCTACCGGGTTATTTGCTACCTCGCAGGGAGGATAGAATCCCTAGTTGGAGCCAGTTGTTAGCACTAAATTTATTTTTGTCGGAATTGGTCTTATTGCCTTCAAAATTTGAAGTTTTCATGGGTGATTGAGTTGGTTTCCAAAGTTTTCTCATTAAGCTATTTCCAAGTTGTCAAAGAAGAGAAGTTAAAGGAATTTTAGGTAAAAAGAGAAATAATTTTTTCACAAGTGGGGCAAAAAGCTTTATTAACTTTTGAATGAAATTTATAAAAAGGGTTTTATAAACTTTATTTTATTTATATTCAAACTTATATAGTTTTGGATACTTTTTCCAAAGTAAAAAAGCGGCCTCTTATTCACCAAACCAAGTCTTAATGAAGGTTTAAGCGCTGAACAATATCTATTACCTTTCTTAAGGTATAATCAAACCACTAGCACATAAAATAATCCAACAGCTAATGTAAAAAGTGAAAACTCATCAACGGGTATTAGTGTTTCCGGAGATTAAAGTTGTGAGGTGGTTAAATTGGAAAGGTGGTAGTGGAATTTAAACCACTTTCCATGTGGTAACTTTTGGTCAATTCCTCGGAGAAAAGTAGTTCGGGAAAAAAAAACTCAGTGGAGGTTCCAGAATAGACCATTATATAAAGTTGACTTGGTTTTTTAAATTATCATTTCATTTGTGTATTGTGCGTGAAAGGAAGAAGACAGTTTGCCATATTTCCAAACTCAACTTTTACATGTTTACAATCATAGGGAAAATAGTGAAGATAAAGAATCTGATCAAGGAGATGGAAATTGATTTTAATAGAGCAAGAAATGGGAAGCCACCACTCAACAATGTAGAGGAGAAGCCCAAAAAGAACATCATCCCACAAGTGTTGCATAAATATATACAGTGAGAGCATTCATGAAGGTATTGGTATGTGTTTAAATTCTTACAAAGATAATTTACCTTGGAGAGTGTGCCAAAGCTTGGGATTATTCAAGTGTTTGGAGAAACTATTAACAAATATGGCTACTTTTATCAATCAATTCATGGGATTGCTCTTACAGTAGATGATCTTACAAGAATAGATGCTATATGTTCTCTGTTTATGAATTGGAGTTAAACAATTCAAGGTTTAGAAGCAACATAGCATATGTTTTCTGAAAATGACTGTTTTAGTGCTTTCATTCCAAGACCTATTTAGAAAACAAAAAAAAAATTTGCAAGAACTGAAAGAGGTTTTTCATCATAATATTATTATATACAATAACCAGTCTCATTGTTTACCCAGGTGCTACATATTGGGAGAATCAAAGTCATCTTCAGAGGGAAAATGTTCAGATTTCAAAATGACTGTTTTAGTCATAAAATTAAAATAATTGTTTACATCAAATGAAGATGAATTTTGAGAAAGTGAGAGATTATTGTCTTCAAAACATACCTATACGCAATAACTTCTTTCATTTTTCACATAGGTGCAATGGTTTAGCATAAACAAAGTGAGTTGTACAGGCCATTTTTCATGTTTTCCAAAGGACTATTTCAGCCATCAAATTCAAAGAATTTTTTTGGACAAATGGAATAAATTTTACAAAAGTGAGAGGTTTTTATTTATAATAAACCTATAATAAAAAACCTCCTTCATTTTTTACACAATAATAACATGTTGGGAGAATTTAAAATATCTTCACAAGTCATTTTTCCAGAAATCTATAATTTTATTATCTGAGTCATCCGTTTCAAAGGAATATTTCGAGGAGATTGAGATGATTTTGGATAAATGAATATATGGGTTTTTTCAATAACATGTCCAATTATAAAAACCTCTTCCATATCTCACACTGCTATCGCCATTAGAGAAATGCAGGAGAAACGTTGTTGTAACTGTTTGTATTTATAGAGTTCAGCTAGGTTTTGATTTCAAGGTTAGGTATAGGTTATTCTCATATAAATTAAAATGTAATTGATAATTTTAAAGGGGGGATTTTCAAAAGCGAAGAGGCTTTACATTGTAATGGATTCAAGTTTTCAGTAGATGAATGAAATTTGCGGAGGAGGAATGTAAAACCTTTTTCACGGCAGAGATTCTTGTGCCATCTTTGTCTTCAGTAAGTAATTTCTTTATGTGATTGTTTATCCTGTTTCCCACTCCATTTTTTATTTGCTTTCTTTCTTGAGCATTAGTGTTTATGGGATAGAATTCATCATGCATGCTCTAGGTCCATTGTTCAAGCATTTTCAAAATATTTTCTTCTAAAGTCTTGTAGAATTCACCCTAGTTAGGTGCTCTGTTTGATGGGATGTCTCCCTTTGTCTACTAATCAACCTGCTAATACCTCAAGACTGAGGAAATGGTGCCTACCTTTCCTTTGATCATAAACCTTCAAAACCTTACCTCTTGCAACCTATTTCAAATCTGATTGTTGACTCCATTGCCCAATGGTATCCTCCACGACTGTCCTACCATGTCTTTTATAACAAACTTGTCCTATTTGTCCAATAAGAAATTTGACCTTCTGATTGTTTTTGATTGAATATATTGAGTATAAAGACTTTGTAAATAGTGAGATATCCCTCTCTCACTGTATTAGGTCAAAAATACATTCTAAAGTGGTTTTTGTTGTTACCTTGGGATCTACCTTTCACAACCTGGGTACATTCTAAGTGTTAAAAGAAGGGATTCACGTTCGGAATGAAATGATGCAAGTGGGACTTTGGTGACATAAAAAGTGTTATGCATAGTAAAGTATTGTTCTTCCTTGTGTATCCATCTAGTTGGATCATCACCATTGAAGCGAGGGAAATCAATCTTCGTCCCATGAAAGTTGGTGGAAGCAAAGAACTCAGTGTCTGCAGAAGACTCAGGTTGTTGTCGGTTGCTCATGGATGAATGCTGAAGATGGAGGCCGAGAAATGTTTGATCCAAATCTTCAATTTTGGTCTTGACGATGACAACTTCTTCTTCCATTTGTCTATTTTCACCTGTGTAGGTTTCAACTATAAGCAAGAAATTATTTTTTTTCGGAAATGGGTAGAAAAACGAAAACATAGGTGGTCTTGGAAAAGTAAAATTTTGAGTTGGGAAAAATGCGAGTGGGTAGCTAGGTTGGGGATAATTTTTGAGGGAGAAGGAAATAAAAAATGTGAATTTCATAAATAGGGTGAAAGAATGAGAAAATTTGTCAAAGAGGGACAATGAAGAAGAATTCGAAAACAAACACTGTGGCCAAATTTTGAAGGTGATTCGGTGAGAATTGAAGAAGTTATGACAAACTATACAAAATAAACAAATGTGGAATTTCGGGCTTTGGGAAGTGGAACTTGGGATAGGGTCCTCAATGAATGAAATATGTAGAATGGAATGACGGGGGTTACAGTGAATTTTCAAGGGAAATAGAGCTAAAACAATGAAGATATGGTGAAAATCATATTTTATTTTATTTGTATTTTTTTGAATTTGTTTTTTGCGAGAGATGATGTGGAAGCTCTAGAAAAATGTGCTTTACCAAATGGAAATAGATATGGACCCTAGGTATGTTCGACTTCCTAAATGTTCATGAGAGTCACTCGGCCACTAAGGCTATCTAACGGCTTGCATATTGGGATAGTACCCCTCAGTCCATGACGCAGGTAAAACTGCTAATTACTTGGCCACAAACGACAACTCTTTGGTTTTCTTCTCAATGGCCAGCTACTTCAAGGTCCCTATGGTACTCCTCACAATGAGTTTTAGGGATATTCCCAAGTACTTCCCACAGTTAAACAAATAGGGTTTATTCCCTAAATCGAATGAATAATATCGCTGCAAGAAGAATATATACTGCAATAATTACAGTTCCAGAAAAAATGTGGTGGAAATTCCACCTAATGCCCAAAAAAACCCGTAATTAGAGCTAGGGTTTTGAGAGGAAATTTTTTAAAATGAGCATAAACCAACCTATATTGCTCAGAATGAGTATTATAACCTTTTTCTGGAATTGTAACAACCACTCTGCTTCTACCAAAAAATCGGAATAGAAATCTAGGCACATATCTCACCGATAAACCAACTATAGATGCACATTATATATATATATATATATGTTATAGTTTAGCGTCTTCATAAAATTAGTCTCGATACCTCCCACAACCCCTACAACCACCCTTGGGGTCAAGTAACTTGTCACATGTGTTAGTATTATCTACTAGCCTACTATCATCCAAGAGTACATGTGTTACATAACAAATTATAAGCATAACCAAGGTTAATCGTCAAGTAAACTAATTAAAACAAGTATTCTTGAAATAAATCGATGACCTTATATTATCTTTCCAGCCATCAGGATGTCCTTTGATCAATGTATCCTGTATTTTGCATCCAACACTTAGTATACAAATTAGTGTCATAAATAGGTAAGCATGATAATGTCTATAAGCAAAGTTAATTTTGTTTTATACTTCCGTAAAGCTACTTTAACATTGGCGACTGAAAACACCCTATGACCTTTTTTCCCAACCATTTGGCTCTATGTGGCGTAGGTTTTCCTTATTAGAGCCACCCTCGAGTTGGGGCGACGAATCCACTAGGACAAAGTATCATCGAAAATAAACCCCTTCCAAGTCCCTCAAGTCATTGGATTACATTTAATTCACATAACATGGCAAATAATTCCATTTACAACACTTTTCTCTTAGTAAAGAACACAAGTTGTGTATAATCTAACTTGATAACTTACCTTTCATACCATGGATCTAAACCATGCACCCTATAAGTATCATTAAGTACGAGGAAGGAATACAAAGGGTTTGATTTGACAGCGGTCACAATCCAGATATGGATAATCAGATTTGTCCATAAATCAAAAGTAGCAAACTAATGTCTCCCACCAAGGAAAAATTTACACTTAGAAAAATGCATCTAGCTCTAATCATAAATTCCATGAAAGAAAAAGGTTTATAACCAAACGAACAAACGAAGATCACCATCTATGCTTATACAGGCTTGTTTATCATTCGGAATGCATGTGAACATGGATCATGATTTCTTTCTTTACTGTTTTCTTACAAGAAAATTAATCGCATGCACCTAGATGTCATGATTTCCATGTATAATAGATATGATTTCATATCCAATCATCTACGATCTGAGTTGTATTGAAAACTTGTTTTATTTCAATAGGTTCAGCTTCATATAATGTAAGCAGAGGGTTACATTACCGATCTGGATCCCAAAAACAAAATGGAGTCAACTATATATATATATATATAGTTAGTAGATATGATTTACACAAGGGCTTAGCACTCAACATGAATTATAGCGTTGACTTGTTGTAAAACCTAAAGAACATTAGATAATCCAAGACAACGGATATAGCCCTAGTCCCGAAGGACGCTGTAACTTCAAAACGCTCTCTTCAGCTTTACTGAGAACACACAAAGAGATTTAAAAATCAAAACGTATACACTAGCAATGTATTTTAAATCAGCTATATTAACAGATCTTGTCCTAGTTTTCCAAAAGAGGCTGTCGAATTCAAAAGCTGCTCTTTAGGTTTAACGAGGGCACACAAAAGGTTTTCAAGAAAAGGTATATACTGAAATTCATTCACAATCATAGGGAAAAAATTCGCTAGCACAGAGTTTAACCAGCCACACGCTATACCCAATTCGTGTTTAGAAACAGGTAGGTTTTCAAAATGCATTTCATAAAAATCGCACTCAAATAGTAAAGGTAGAATGACTTTGGTCCAGATTTAAGCGTAGAGGTTTCTCCCATCAAATTGCAGTGATCAAGGGGTTCAAAGGTAAAATGTTGCATACTTTTGTCAAGACTTAAATGTACATTGCATTCAAGGGTTCAGAGAACAACCAAGATTTGTCTGGATCTAACCATGAAACAGAGTCTACACAAGCCATTTCAAGTAAGATACTGCCCTAAACGAGCTACAGATGTAACACTCATAAGGATCATGCAGCCATAATCTAGGTATGAAATGAATTTAAAACAAAAAACACTAAAGGAAATGTTATCCAAACCGGTACATTGATACCATACACGTTTGAAGAAAGTGAGATCGAGCTCCCCCTCCTTCAATGGTCTCCTCCTATCTGTGTATCGCCTGCAAGAAATGACTCGTTATCCTTTATCATAGGCTTACTAATTTTTTTCCCCTTCTTCCATCTTTCCTCCTATTTTTATAGGAATTTCAAGAGATGATTCATTATCCCCCTTCACAGGTTTCTAGTTTCCTACCCAAAAGATTTACACCCATAGGATTCCCTCAACCCAACATTAAATGCCTCCATCAACGCATCGTCAAAGGCCTCCTTCAACGTAGCCATCCTTGCCTTCAACAATGCTCAATAAAACACTCTTGAATGCCCCTGACAAGCATTCAACACATAGAATGAAATTCCCCCATCAACGCAGCAGTACAAACATTTTCCTCTGCTCAAAATGGCTTGTGCCCTATGCCATTTATCACG
>LPNX010253851.1:94544-111563 GCA_001517045.1 Pseudotsuga menziesii | reverse complement strand
CTTAATAAACCATTTCTTTGTAAATGGAATCCTATTATAGGATTTAATGCATCATGATAGAATCAACAAATATATGTATACCTTTATGTCTTTCAAAGGCAATTTGTATTGTGGATTGTGTATGTATTCATGTATCTAAGAATAGCTTGTATCTATACTTATAAACGTGGGTCATTTCACTAAAAGAAAATTACTTTCTTCGCACCTCTACGAGAAGATAAAAATATCACCTTTAATTAAATTAAGATGACTATAATATAATCCTTTCCAGAGAAAGACTAAGTTTCTTATTACTAGTTATAGGGAGTATTTTCTTGGCACTTCATGCCTGAGATAAGTATTAGGTGAGCATTTATCTTCAAAGACTCAAAAGGAAATCAATTTACTTCAACTTAGGGTGAGACTAAACTGCTTAGATCCCAAGGAAATTGTTATTCTTCTTCTGATTACTCATCATTTTTCCTTTCCCTCTAGTGGATTCATCCCCCACATCATTCTTGTTCATGTCATGTTTTCAGCATTCAAGCCCTACCATTTCATCAAATACTTTCATATGGGTAGGGTAGGTACTTACAGTGCCGCTTTACTTACACTGTGTTTTTGAGTCGATGTAGGAAGGGGATTTTACAATTAATTTAGATATAGGCTTCCTTTATATATGCATATGTGTTCAAAGATGAACTTAGAGTACCTAATGTGTAGTGCTCAACCTCCTGGGATGAGCACTGAGTGATATAAATAATCTCTCTCCTTCTGAAAATAAAAGATAAAGAATGACATTTTGTTTATATGAGTCTCTTGGTTTTGCTGTAATTTTGTTACCTCGAAGTCTATTTTTTTTCTATTTTTCTTTTGAGTTGAGACTAATTAGTAGTAAAAAAAAATAATTATTTTCACATAGAATTTTACGACTAGTTATCACTTTTACTAAGAATTATTTACAGCATAAATAGGTTGATTCCTATTCCAATAATACAGAAAAATACATGGAACTTTATGCAAGGTGAAGATAGTTCCTTGCTCCTTGCTCCTGTAGCATTTCCTCTCATTGGTCAGAGCCTTGATACCCAACTAGATGATCCACTCTGTCGACCAACGTTAATCCTGCTGGCCCTAGGAAATCAACGAGTTTCCTAGCCCCCGAGCCCACATGCCGATAAATCCAATAGAAGCTTCCTTGTTTCTCGACTGTAATTTGTTTTTTTGGCTCTCGAGTTAATCCCCTCCTCAAGGTTTCTCCCCTCCTTTTTTACATCACTCTCTTTCTCTTTTTCTTCTAAAATTTTCCCCCAAAATACTCTCCAAAAAATCACCCTCCAAAACCATTGGATCCCCCTCCTTATACCTCCTTCCCCTTTTTTCTTCCACTCCCTTCCCTTCTTCCACCCGCTCCTTCACATTAAAATACTAAGTATTACTTATTCCTGTCTTGGGCACTACAACTAGTTCAAATTATTGAAGAAATTAGTTGTATGTTAATAAATTTTCTTGAATTGTCCAATTCTTCACCCTTCATGAGGCAGCATGAATTTATTGAATGGTTATCCCATTGAACTGAATATGTTAAATTTAAAACATTTAACCGATTGAAAAATGACAACAATATTATTTGTTTAATTATTATGTTTAATGGTAAAATAATGGTAATAACAGTATTGTAAATTATTATTTGTTATTGATAACATAATAATAATTACTAATAATAAAAAATAATAATAACAGTAATAATAAAAATTTATATTATTAATCAATAGATAACTAATTTTAGTATTATTATTAATTGATTGAAATAATAACATTGACATGTATCTGTTTATTGTTAAGTACCCTCTCACTAATCTATTACGTTGTTTCTTAATAAATAAGCTACATTTACAGGATTAAATAAATCACGATTACTAGTTAGCCCATCTAACTATCCCAGGTTAATGTTTTTAAATTAATATTTCATAGTGACATTACTTCTCTTAATTGTTTTGTACAATTAACAAATATTTTTGTTGGCTCATTCATACACATTCCCTAACAACTTAAACATCCATTATCTGAATTGATCAATACACAAATATTTGGTCGCTTATTACAACTTATATGATTATCTAACATATTACGTAGTTGTATATTCATACTAGAGTGCATGTGTGAGGTCTGCATGCATGGTGAGTACATGCATAGAATTCACATGTAATATAACCAAACAACCAAAATTCTAGCTGATACTAATAATATTTCATGCAATAGGACAAGTATATAAATATAATATGATTTCTTTGACATTCACAGTTATTTAATAGTTATGTTCTTATTCATCAGTCAATAAGGATTGGTACCTACCATTACTAATTCGGTATCATCAATGCCCAATGTTAAAAAATAATAACTAATATGTCCTCCAACCCTAACCTACGTCCACATCCTCCCTTTCCTTCCTCTTCTAGTAAAAAGTGGATGATAGTTGTACTGACCTTCCCACATAGAACCTAAGAGCGGTAGCATCGGCTAACTAGTGGACATAGGCTCACCTAGTAGGAATCTGACCATTGTTATCACAACATCTCAGGGAGCATGTATCAACACTGCCCTCCCATGACTTTGATTATCATAGTGACATAGGGTGGGAAATACATCCATCCCTCTCAACACACTGAGTCTATACCCCATAAAACCATACTGTACTACTATCGATTTTATTGGTACGTGCCATCATACCATCACTTCAGAAATTAAGGCTCTATTGAAGATATGTATTATATCACACTTCACATCATGTACCCAGCTATCACATAGCCCCTGTACCCTATGGGTTAGCACTATGCAACCATGCATTCATTAAAATATCAAATCGATAATTGGTTCATATTATCAACATTATTTCCTTAAATCACATAATATCATAAAATTGATCGCATCATGGGTGGGTATCCCTGTACAACATCATACACATCACATAATATCAATAATTACAATCAATTATACATTTTTGTTATGAAATAAAGGAATATGATGATGACTACCACATAGTAATCGCATAAGCACAGTAATGTCATAACAATGATAACATCATAATCATAGCATTTGCATAAGTACGTTAATCATCATCACATCATAACCAAAGCATCGATATAAGCATGATAACATCATAATATCATAATCAAAGCATAGGCATGATAACATCATAACATCATAATCAGAGCATAAGCATGATAACGTCGTAACATCATAATCAGTATATAATCACATATAACATGCCAAAAAATATAGTTTACTCAGTATAGCTCAGCCCACATATAACAAGTAAATGCAGTGTAATAAGTGTGAGTGATAAACATGCCTAAGTCAAAATATGGGGCATTACACACACCAACCCTTCGGGAAACTTCATCATGAAGTTATAGTCAGAATAGCAAGGGAAAATATTGATGCATAGTGTCAGCATTGTCCAAGGTAGTAGATCATGGGCTATACTTGTCCCACTGGACCCTAACTTTGTCTGCATGGTGACTATGGAGCTATCGAACCCTACGATCTAGTATACATAATGGTTAGACTGTGAAGGTTCCCTCATCCGAGACCTGCAATTCCTTCCAATGAATTTTATAATTCTCATCAGCTATGTAATGTCACAATACTGAAACATGAAATACATTATGAGTTATGTGCAAGTGGGGTGACGGTGCAAGAGGATAAGCTATCGTTCTAATTCATTCAAGAATCTCAAATGGCCCTATGAAGCAAGGTGACAACTTGGTCCCCTTTCCAAACTGAATGGTACTTTTATTTGGTTGGATGTAGATAAATACATGATCCCCGGACCCCTACCTCATAACTTCTATCAGTTCTTTGTGCATCGTCATAACTCTTTTGTCTGTCCTGTGCTTCTTTCAGTCGTTGTGTGATCTATAACACTTGCTCTTCCATCTTCTGAAGCAACTCGGGTCCATCTAAAACATGGTCCTCTAACCTGTCTCAACTGAGTGGATTCTTGCAAGGTATCCCATACAATGCTTAAAATGGAATCCTACCAATGGAGCTGTGATGACTGTTGTTATATGCATACTCCACTAGAGGAAGATATTTCTCCCACTATGTTTGATGATCCATAACATACATACTAAGCATGTCCTCCATCACCTGATTCACCCTCTCTATCTACCCATTTGTCTCAGGATGATAAGTTGAGCTTAAGTTCAGCCGGGTCCCTAATGCTGACTGCATGCTTGTCCAAAATATGGAGGTAAACATATGGTCTCATTCAGAAATTATCTTCTTCAGAAATCCATGAAGGCATACAATTTCATATATGAATACCCTTGCTACATATGTCACATCATAAGTGTCTCTGAATGGAATGAAGTGAGAAATTTTGCTCAGTTTTTCGACCACCACCAGTATAGCATTATGTCTCAAGGATGTGAGTGGAAATCCCACAACGAAGTTCATGGAAATGAATTCTCATTTAGTCATAGGAATATCTTGAGGCTGTAAGCAACCGGCTGGGTGTCAATGATCTTTCTTGACTTGCTAACACTCTAGGAATTTCGAAATGAAATCGAGTACCTCACTCTTCATACTAGGCTAGAAGAAGAGCTTCTTCATGTTTGTATACATCTTCTTCACTCTAGGTTGCACACAATAATGTGCCCTATGGGCTTCACTAAGGATTTCTTCCTTGAGATCACCTTCTTTAGTGATATACATTCTCCCTTGATACCGCAGAAACCCATCTTCCTCAATATGGTACCCATCATACCTCGACTCAAACTTCTTCCCATTTTCAATATCTAAGGTTACCTTTATATACCAACCATCCCCTAAGAGTTGTCCGAGCACTTTATCCTTCAAATCCACTTTCAAGGGGATTAAGGAGAAAATCCTCGCTCTTGAGCTTAGAGTATCTTCCATCACATCCTCCTTCCCTTTGATATACGAGATAGCAAAGTCATACTCATGCATGAACTCACTCCATTGTCGTTATCTAGCATTCAGATCCCTTTGTGTAAAAATATACTGCAAGCTCTGATGATTTATTTTAAGTGTGAAACTTCTTCCAACCATGTAGTGTCTCCATAATTTTAAGGCCAACATTACTGCTGCTAGTTCTAGATCATGTGTGGAATATTGATCCTCATAAGAGTTCAACTTACGAAATGCATAAAATATTACCCCACCTTCCTACATTAGAACTACTCCTAATAATTTCTTCAAGGCGTCAGTGCATATCATGAAGTCTTTATCCATGTCTGGTACCCATAAGATTGGTGCACTAGTCAGTATTCTCTTTAATTCAGCAAAATCAATGTCACATTCATTGGTTCACTCATATCAGATTCCCTTTCACTGTAATGTGGTGATGGGTTTCACAATCTTGGACAACCCTTGCACGAATCTTCAGTAATACCCTGCTAATCCAATGAAGCTATGCACCTCATGAACATTCTTGGGAATTGTCCAACCCTTGATGGACTTCACCTTTTATGGGTCCACTAAGATCCCTTCTCTTGAGATGATGGGTCCAAATTGGTGACATAAGCATCTAACTTAGTGGTGCATACTCCTGATTTCATTTGACACCCCCTTACCTTAAGGCGTACTACTTTTTTAACCCCTGAAGCCATCTCTACCAATTCAAAATCATCATTCTCACAGGATACCAACCTATAGTTATCTAATGCATATGCTGAAATAAAACTATCTGTTTCACCAGAATAAAATAAAATTTTAAGTTTGACATTGTTTACTTTACCAGTGGATTCCACTACGATGGACTGATGTTCTTTCTAGTGGTTGTGAATAGCTGCATGAATCCTATGAGTCTTAATAGAATTACCCATGGATGCTTTTCCTTTCTTTCTTTCCTTAGGACAATCCCGCTAAAAATGAGGAACTCCAAATCCCCAACAAGAGACATTAGGTGGTGCTTTCATGTTGTTGGGAGGAGTCCTCTGGGATGATTTCCTTCCCCTCTATCCTCTAAAACCTCCTAATCCTCTATAATAATTGCCATGTGTTCATCCTCGGTTCCCATGGTTTGCTGACGAACCCTGCGATACTGAGTTACCTAAAGTGTTAGCTCTTAGGGTGAACCTGTTACAATAAGGAGGAGGTCTGCATTGTCCTCCTATGAAGTACAATCATGGAGCCTTCCCTATCACATACTAATTGGATCCTATCAACTTTTTTCCTCCCTTTGAATATGATCTATCCTCAGCATAGCGAGAAGACTCAATTACCATCAAAACTAAATATGGCTTCTGCATCCATACTGTGGCCTTGATCTTGTAGTTGAGTCCATATACAAATCACTCCACCTGTAGATCATCTGAGTCCAAGTATGGAACATACTTTACTATTTCCATGAATATAGCTTCATACTCTTCCACCATCATGCTTCCCTTTGCCA
Organism: Pseudotsuga menziesii; assembly: GCA_001517045.1. Lineage (NCBI taxonomy): Eukaryota > Viridiplantae > Streptophyta > Pinopsida > Pinales > Pinaceae > Pseudotsuga > Pseudotsuga menziesii. The sequence goes on along the minus strand of LPNX010253851.1, from coordinate 105,163 downwards.
GCCATATCTCATTATGAGGTCAATATCTCATTATGAGGTCAATATTTACAAGCCCCAAAATACTAATTTCAATAAAGCCATTATGTTGTTATCCCTAATTTCTATAAAGCATAGCGCATGTGGTTTGAGAGAGAGTGAGAGAGATAGATGATTTGTCATAACAAGGTTTTGTACATGCAACCTTCAGGTCTCTACATCTTGACCATGGTAAGGAAAGAAAATAAATGGCATAAGTCATGTATACATATTTAAAGGATTTGATCCATGAATATGCCCTTAAAGCACCACATAAGCCCTTGAAAATTCATCTTTCATATTTGAGTGGGATGTGGATACTTATAGTATATCTTCCATTCTATAGAAGGACCATTGGTATATAACCATGGAAAATCAATTTAGGAAAATATAAATGAACTAAATGAATATTTCAGGCCTCATCGAAAAGAAGAAGTAGCGACCAAATTACACACGCCTTTCATAGAAGAACTTTTCTAGCCAAGTTGGATACATACACCATTATGATAATTTTTCGCAAGGGATGGATCTCAAGGATAAATCCATTGTAAGATGGGAACCGTTATGTATGACAACAATATTTTATCACATTATAACATTAAGTGGGTAAATTTAATATCATTTAAGATGGTGTCATGAAAAGGTTGATAATTGATTGAATGCAATTTGTTAGGGCTAAGTGAAGACAAAAAGCCCTGGGGAGTCCAAGGGAAAGCTTGGAAGATGAAAACCAAACATCACCTCACTTTGCTAGTATATTTATATATACATTTTTAATTAGAATTAAATGAGATTTCATCCATAATTAAGTATGTATGTATTTTTTTTTGTTTATTCATTGTTTATATTCTTAGATGGGCATCCCAACTAGGGTGTCAGATCCTAATGAGGTTCTTCCATAAATATTGCATAATATTCCTTATCAAACAATTTTTATTTTCTTTGCATTGCTCAATGTACTTTGTCAGTGTTCCATATTGTCTACTAGAATTGCAGACCTGCATTTTGTCCCTAGTTATACTCTACCAGTTTGTTTTCTAGTGGTATATTCCTCTACTTGTCAGTCTTCTACTAATGTTTCCCCAACATATCCCCTCTCCACACTATTGACCATCCTTCCAACTTTACAAGCTCTCATCGTCATTTCCTGACCATATCTCACCATAATGTCTTTTTCAATGCGTAGGCTCTCTCCTCATGTGATTCCCTCTACATTCCCTCCTCGGTCCTCTATAATTTGTGAAGTAGTATAATTCCATACCTCTAACAAGAATAAATTCATTATAAACTTGTACCTATTTAGAACAATGTTCTATGTGCTTCCTTTAAGCATTATGGAACATAATGATGCCACTTCAAAAGCATATAATGAAATCAATGGCTCCACTTTAGAAATATCAGCACTACACTCCCATGACCTCAAGTATCATAGTGACATAGGGTGGGAAATACATCCATCCCTCTCAACATACTGGGTTTATACCCCATCAAACCATACTGTACTACTATCAATTTTATTGGTACATGCCATCGTACCATCACTTTGGAAATTAAGTCTCTATTCAATATATGTATTACATCACACTTCACATCATGTACCCAGCTATCACATAGCCCCTGTACCTTGTGGGTTAGCACTATGCAACCATGCATTCATTAAAATATTAAATCAATAATTGGTTCATATTATCAACATTATTTCCTTCCATCACATAATATCATAAAATTGATTGCATCATGGGTGGGTATCCATGTACAACATCATACACATCACATAATATCAAGAATTACAATCAATTATACATTTTTGTTATGAAATAGAGGAATATGATGATGACTACCACATAGTAATTGCATAAGCACAGTAATATCCTAACAACGATAACATCATAATCATAGCATCTACATAAGTATGTTAATCATCATCACATCATAATCAAAGCATCGATATAAGCATGATAACATCATAACATCAAAATCAGAGCATAAGCATGATAATATTGTAACATCATAATCAGTATAAAATCACATATAACATGTCAAATAATATAGTTTACTTAGTATATCTCAGTGCCCATATAATAAGTAAATGCAGTGTAATAATTCTAAGTGATCAACATGCCTAAGTCAAAATATGGGGCATTACATACACCCACCCTCTGGGAACCTTTGTCATGAAGTTATAGTCAAAATAGTGAGGGAAAATCTCGACTCATTTGCATCGTTCGAGGTATAATACCATGGGTTATACTTGTCCCACTGGACCTTAACTTTGTCCACATGGTGACTACAGAGCTGTTTAACCCTATGATCTAGTACACGTAATGGTTCAACCATGAAGGTTCCCTCATCCAAGACCTGCAAGTCCTTCCAGTGAATTTTATGAGTCTCATCAACTATGTAATGTCCCAATACTGAAACATGAAACACATTATGAGTTTTTTGCAAGGTGGGTGGTGGTGCAAGACGATAAGCTACCAGTCCGATTCGTTCAAGACTCTCGAATGGCCATATGAAGCAAGGTGAAAACTTGGTCACCTTTCTAAACTGGATGGTACTTTTATTTGGTCAGATGCAGATAAATACGTGATACCCTACCTCATAAATTCTATTAGTTCTTTTTGCATCGAGATAACTCTTTTTTCTATCCTGTGCTTCTTTCACCTGCTGCCTGATCTATACCACTTGCCCTTCTATCCTCTGAAGCAACTCAGGTCCAACTAAAACATGGTCCTCCAACCTATCCCAACTGAGTGGAGTCTTGCAAGGTATCACATACAATGATTGATATGGATGCCTACCAATGGAGCTGTGATGACTGTTGTTATATGCAAACTCCACTAGAGGAAGAAATTTCTCCCACTATGTCTAATGATCCATAAAATACATCCTAAGCATGCCATCCATCACCCAATTCACCCTCTCTGTCTACCCATCTGTCTTGGGATGATAAGTTGAGCTTAAGTTCAGGTGGGTCACTAATGCTGACTGCATACTTATCCAAAATATGGAGGTAAACTTAGGGTCTTAGTCAGAAATTATCTTCTTCAGAACTCCATGAAGGAATATAATTTCATTTATGAATACCCTTACTACATTTGTCACATCATAAGTGTCTTTGACTGGAATGAAGTGGGAAATTTTGGTTAGTTTGTCGACCGCCATTAGTATAGTTGTTAAACCAAAAAATTCGTTAGTGAGCTCTACATGGCCTACACCACCCAAGGACACCCATGCATGACCCTTGTACCACCCCATTAGACCCCCACACCCTCAAAAAGGCTTAAAAATGAGTAAAAGGGCTTAAAAATCCCAAAACGGAGCCTAAATAACTCTGCTAGGGGCTAAAGCCTCCAAAAAGGGGCGAAAACCCCTCAAAGGAGCCTAAAACCCTAAAAGACGCTAAATTTAGGGCAAAAGGGGCTAAATCTATGACCAAGGGCTTAGAACCTTAAAAATGCTATAAAAAGATGGGTGGGGGTCACTCTCAAACAACTCTTCCCTTGCATATTGTTATGCTACCTGTGGATTCCTTGAGACCCTTTGTCTATCAAGCCATCCACATCCCCCTTTCATCCACTAATCTTCCCCATTGAGCCATAACTCCCTCATTGCTGAGTGAGATAGAGAGGTGCTTCTTCCAGCGAGGGCATGGTGGCTCATTTCACCAAAGAAGAGGTATACCATTGTTTGTTCATGCTTTTGTTTTAGTATCTTAGTTGTTTTCTAACCCATATTTTCTTGCAGGTTTGTTTATTAACTTGTTTTGCAGGTTTATTGCTGTCTTTAATAGTTCTTTGCGGGTTCTCAGAGAAAATCCCTAACCTTGTTTGCAGAGGGGCTCACGGCCATTTCTTGTCCATCTTTTCTTCGTTTCTATTCTATTTACTTTTCTTGCATTTTACCACATAGGAACCTACCCTTCCATCCTATAGACAGAAGGGATCCATTCCTGCCCTTGTAGTAGGGAGAAATCCCAGCTACAGAACTTGTGACCATACAAGGTTGATCCCACATGATCCCTGGTTCATTTTTTTAAATTTCAAGTTTTATTTCAGTTTGTACCCTAGGTTTAAAATTTCTTGTCAGATCTAGTTTAAATCTTGTTTATTTTTAGTTTATTGTTTCTGTTGAGCCTCCACAAGGAAAATCCAAGTCCATTTGGCCATAATACAGGTTACTGTCGACCAGATCTGACTCGGGATCAAAAACCCCCCAATCCATAGCAGGTCGCACTTATAGGGACTAAACATGGGACCAGGTCGCTAATTTAGGCATCACAGGTGCGAACCGGTCACCATTTTTCCCTTGAAAGGTGCAAATTCCTTCAGGAAGGCAGACCGCTTCTATCTGTGAAATCTATGCGACCCCCTCACCTGTTTCTAGAAACATTTGGTGACCCCCTAGCCACATTTGACCCAAAACATGCGAACTGTCACTCAAAAGTTAATTTTCAATTTACTAAGGACCGTCAGTGTGGCTTAGCTATCTTTGTCCAACACAATAGTCCCATTTTTGTTTATGTTTCAGTTACTGCAATTTCATCTACAAACAAAGTGTAAATTCAAAAAAATTTAATTGGTTAATTAACATAGGCTAACTAAAACTGACATAAAATTAACAATCTTTCTTTCCCTTCCTCCTCTACACAGTCATCACCCTTCAAGGTATTCTGGGATAAGACAAAGGGAACACCTCATATAGTAATATGCCCTTCACCCAGTATTGTTCAAAACCATTAAAAACGGATGACTTTGAAGGTAGAGGGGGTAGAGAAGGAGGGTTTCTCATGGTGCTAAACGTCCTCCCTGTTGACAAACCTTGCATCCGAGAGGTGTCCTATGGATCTACGGATGGGCTTAGTCCCATTATGTTGAGAGCCCAGTACCTTCTCCTGGTTGAATAAGAATATAGGTGTAAGGTGGTCACCTAGTTAGGCTATCACAAAGCAGGGTTAAAAATGGTATATGTCTACAAAATTTATGTTCATTTACTGATTTCAACCACAATATGATGAATTCATAGAAAATTTGTAGCTACCAAATAATAGAAACACAGAAATACATACACGCCATACCACATAAATCAACCCCACTCAGTTCATGACGCTGAGAGAGCCACTAAAATTGATTAATTTACACTAAGTTCAAAAATTTGTAGTCTTTGAGGACATAAGTCCCTGACTGCCTTAACCATGGGAAGTACTTGGGATCTAAATAGAAACTCATTGTGAGGAGTACCACGAGAACCCCAAAGTAGCTAGCTGCTGAGAAGAATTTCCAAGCGAAATAGGCAACGACCTCCACCGATTGAGTAGAACGCCCATGAGTAAAAATCCAAGTGTTTTCTTCTGACAGTCTTGGTGGCCGAGTGACCACCTACAGCCAATAGGAAGCCATTGAAATTGGGGTCCAAAATATCATTCCCACCAGCTTGATACACAAATCTAGCACAATTGATCCCGCATGTTCTTCCTCACACCTAAGAGGCGAACCACCACAATTCAGGTCAATGAACCGACACCATCAAGACCATTCTCGATGAACTCTCACACCATCACAAGGCCACACAACCTCTAATTCAGATTCAAATCCATATCAGTCTGAACCAGAACTACACACAGAACCATCAAGCCCCATGGCTGGTGCAAACCTGGATCCATTTTTCGGCATAGCAATCGCTAGTGGACCCATGTCCACACCACAAATTATCACTAACAACCCTACAGGTGGCCCTAGCATGGTCATGCAAACTATCATTAGTAAGATTCCACCACCCATAGTAACCACTCAAGTTATCCCACCTACAACACTTGCGGGAAGTGGACCCTCCACACACACTACCCCTCCTATCACATAGGGGGGCAGTTCCCCTTCCACATACACTACCCCTCCTATAACATATGGGAAAAAATGGCCCTTTCACCTACATTGGCCCTACTGTCATACATGGGGGCAGTGGCCCTTCCATCCACATTATCCCTCACACCACACTTGGGGGCACTGGCCCATCTACAATGGAACCACCAGCACGCCCAGGTATGCAAGTACATTATCGACCTGCAAACCCCACCACCATACCTTCCCCATATCACATCGATCTAGGGCCAAATATGCCTTTCATGGCTCATCATAACTTCCTTGATTTGGCTTGATTGATAAATGACCCCATCCACCAACAAACCTTTTGTCCTCCCATGCCAACCAAACTTCCCTCAGACATTTCAAAGTTTAAAGGGAAGGTAGGGGAGTGTCCCCAAAACCAAACCATGCCAACCAAACCTTTTTTCCTCCCATTCCAACCAAAATTCCCTCAGACATTCCAAAGTTTGAAGGGATGGCTGGGAAGTGTCCCCAAAATCTGGTGGTGCCATCTACAATGGGACCACAAGCACCCCCAGGTATGCAAGTACATTATGCACCTGCAAACCCAACCACCATACCTCCCCTATCTCACATCGCCCCATCTCACATCGACTTGGGGCAAAATATACCTTCCATGGCTCATCATAACTTGCCTAATTTGGCTTGATTGACAAATGACCCCATCCACCAACAAACCTTTTGTCCTCCCATGCCAACCAAACTTCCCTCAGACATTCCAAAGTTTGAAGGGAAGGCACGGGAGTGTCCCCAAAACCACATCATGACATTTTATCTATGGTGCTCGTCAAACAACATTGTAGATGATTCGATTAGGCTAAGGCTGGTCCAGTGCATCCTCACAAGTGCGGCAACCAAATGGTTCATTGAGCTATCGCAAGACAAGTACCCAGATTTCAACTCCCTAGCTTTCATGTTCCTACAGTATTTCCAACTCCCCATTAGATATGATGAAGGGGTGGAGATCCTGTTATCCTGCTGCCAGAGCACTGTGACACATATAACTGACCACATCCATGAGTGGCAACAACATCATAGTTTTTTTAAAATCTAACTTTTCGACAAGATATTCTTGGATTGGTTTCTCAAATCCTTGCTCCCACCCATAACAAAGGACGTCGCATCCGAACGTCCCCAATCTGAAGAGGTGGCCATAATGAAAGCCCAATAGTTTGAACTAATCTATGCACAGTCTGGACACCTTTACACCGTCGTTCCAGATGCTCCGTATCCAGGAACCTCCTACCAGGATGCATTGGGGGCATCTCATGTTGCAGATGGCATCATAGGCTCCGTCTCCCAACAGCCACAACACCGTCCGACACTACCTGCAGTTCCACCACAACTAAGCAACACTACTAACATTGCTTACCAAAACCAAACTCTGGACTATGCAAGAATAATGTCCCAGTCTAGAGAAACAACTTCCCACGCACAACCTATGCCACCACAGTAGGCTCAGGCCTTGGCATGGCCAACACAATAGTACCAGGATCCCAGTGCTACAAATCAAGCCCAACCCAAGCCAGCACCACAAGGACCTCCTCCTATGGTGCTTCAGAACCCATTACCAATCCAAGGATTAGTGGTAACCACAACCCCTCCCCAGCGCAATCCCAATGCTCCGGGGGCACCTCCCATGGCCAAAACAGGCGTCCACCACTTTCTAGCCATGACAACTGAAGAGGTCAACCTACAAACCAGATGGATTCAGTACAAAACCACCACCGAATCCGCTGACACATCAGTGGCATCTATGTCCAAATCGATCAATGCACCTCTTCAGTTACCGCGTTTCCCCTGCTTCCCCATATGCCAAGTGGCCAATAATGCCATGGCTAGAGCTGTGGTCAACTACAACATAGTGGATGATTTGGCTCAAACACCGACATCCATGTCCACTCTGGAGGTACTCAAAACATGCCCAATGCAGCAGAAAGTGCTACTAGCCACCATTGGGGCCGTAGACCCTTCCAACTCCAAGTTGAACACATTTGACATGGAGAATGAAGAACCGCACATGCCATCCACCATCGCCTTCCAAATCCTGGTGTCTATCCGAAATTTGGTTGTAATCCCGTGCATAGTAGATGGGGGGGCATCTACATGCATTATGTCTACCCTAGTCTGGCAGAATCTTAGATCCCCAATTCTGCAACCATCATCCACAACTCTATGGGCTTATGATGGCCATCCCACTAAAGCCCAAGGAATCCTCCCCCATGTCCCCATCACATTAGCTAGGAAGATAGTTCTAATTGACATACAAGTTGTCAACACTCAACTGGACTATAACCTTCTCCTCGAAAGAAGTGATATGTATGCCATGAGAGATGTCGCATCAACTGTCTTCTGTCTCATGATGTTCCCCCATGAAGGGAAGATCGTGATGGTTGATAAACTCCCTTATCATGATCTACAAGGGTTAACGTCACTTTTCAATGTTATCCCTACCATCACCACCATTGAGCCACAAGGGACAACCACACATGCCAATGTCATCCCTGCAATCAACACCATGGTTGACAACACACCAGGCTCCCCATTGTTGAATGTGGGCCCTGGGTTATTTTCCCATACCATTATGATGAATAATTTCCCCTTAGTGTCACTGCCACCAACAAAAAATGCGACTGTGGAATTGTGCATGGTCTCATCCAGCACCACTGCACCCAAACAACAAGCGCAGTTGTAGCCCAAACTGCAACTGCAACACCGTCCGCAGATGCAACACCATCAGTAGCTGCAACATCATCTACAGCCACAACATTATGCACAATTGCAACCACAACCTAATCCCCACATACAACCATCAGGGAGTTATCTGGGCTCCTCTCCATTCCATACAATTCCCTTCCTCTTTTCCCTACCTGTCTTCATGAGCAAGGCAGTAATGGCCACCCTAAACCTACCCAACTTTACATTGAATATTCCTTTGTGGTATATTGATCCACTGGCTCAACCATGAATGCCTTAGGTAGTCTTAACACCCATGCAACCCATTGCGGTCAAGTCCCATCCTCCACTAGGTTTGCAAAAACCAACCACCGCACCCGCACCCGCACCGTCCCACCTAAAAAGGGCTAGGGGCAAGAATGGAAAAGCTACCGTAGAACCTCGGCAGGTCCTGCCTTGCACCATCTACGAGCAATAGGGAAATCCAACTCAAAATTGTCCCAAGATCCCAATGATTCGCACGCATTTGGATGCCATGGATACAAACGAAAACCTTCCCATGGTTGAGCTTCCAAGCACACCAATAGTAAGAAACAAGTCACTGAGAAAAAAACATGCTTGCACCCTCTACAGACTGTATGGACACTATTCTCACCACTCTCAAGAATTGCCCAAATTTTGAATGGCTTTAGCCGATCTCCATCAACATTCCCTTGAATCAGAGATCACTCTGATCGAAGAAGTTCACCCCCACATACTTCTTCAGACACCATGTCCATTTACATGATATCGAGTTCTACTGACCCTCTTGTCTCCACCACCACCAACGGTCCATCAGACCTATTTCTTCCATTGTTTCTACGACCGTAGATCCATCCGCAATCGTAACCTCAGTCGCAACCTCAACCTCAGTTACCAGGGAAACAATGGGGTTCATTCCTAATCAGCATGATCTTTTTCCTTTCTCTTTTCCCTTTCCTTTTCCTACCATTTGGGATTGTGAGTAAGTCTATGTTGGCAACTCGCAATCTATAGGATTTCACACTAGGAGATCCTATGTGGTACCTTGAACCACCTACGTTACCTCTAAGGGCCTAGGATGTGTTGACTCATGTCCATCCAATTGAGATGATGTTGCACCTATCTCCAGGTCCATCCAAGACTCATCCTATCTCTAGGCCTTCCCTTCTTCCTCCAACAGAGATTGGGGACAAGGATACAAAAACCACAACCGATACCATTTATATGATCGCTAGCACCATTCGCCCTTTCCTCTCATCGCTCATGGAAGATCCACCTAATCTACCCCAACACCACTTACACGATGACAGGGAGATATGTAAGACCACCTCCGGTTGTACCCCATTCCCTTTAAACCATAGTGTGGGATCGGTTCTTTCGATAAAATACCAGATTCTATCATCCCGCCTTGCCAATGGCCTTTGTCTCGACAAGGGGGCATACCTCTTTGCTGAATCAAATGGTCAACTCTTAAAGAAGCCACGCAACGGGCTCCACCTTAAGAGAGCCTATGCCTAATACCACCACTTTGAGTCCCTTATAGCGTAGTTTTCTCCCTTTCTTGTTTTTCAACGTTTTTACCAAAAGCCTCAGGGGCAACACCATTAGCTTCTAGTCCAAAGTAACCTAGAACTAGTTCGAGACACCTTTCAAACCTCCAGGATCAAATTTACATCTTCTTATGAGACCATCGTCTCATGTTTAACAAACAAATTTTGGGACCTCTTCCCGGAAGCTACCTCGATTTATGAGCCATAGCATGGCGATGCAAGTGTCTGTGGATGTGTACTTATATCACTCTTCCCTACCACTACTCATGCGGGAATTTAGGCCACCACCCATTAAGGAAAATCATTTTTTTTTGTAACATATAGTTTTCTACTCCATCCATCGCACCTTACGCGGATCTTTGGACCATTGTCCAGAAAATGATTTATTTCTCTTGCATGTACTTGGCGTATAACTACCCCCGAACTTGAAATCACATCACATGTAGTCAATTCCACCCACAACAACTCACACACA